>CM038797.1:15756572-16087931 GCA_021764765.1 Vicia sativa
CAAGTTTCAAGCCACAAGTCAAGTTTCCTCGCACAATTGCTCGTAGTGAAAATCAGTGTATTGGACAAAAAGTCAACTGTGGTCAACATAGTCAAAACTATTTTGGTCAACATCCTCATTTTGAAGTTACATTCATCATTTGATCAAGGGTTGATCATGATTCATCAAGAAAACTCAAGATTTGCTCAAAAGTCAAACTTTCTAAATTAGGTTTCTAGATGAAAAGTCAACTCAACTTTGACCGATCATAACTTTCTCATACTTTCTCAAAAATTTTCCACCTCTTGTTTTGAAGGAAATTCAATTCTACAACTTCATGTCTCACAAGAATGTCCAAAATTGCTTCATTTGAGAGGTATAGCTCAAAACATTACAAGTCATTTTCAAAGTCAACAAAAGTCAACTTTTGTTTTGAAGATATATTGAGCATGGTAACTCCAAATGAGATGAGACCAAAGACATTGGTTAGAGGACTCTTAGAGCTTTCCAAAAAGTCCAATAACACTCAAAAATGTGGAAAAATGAGCAAGATACACCATTCACAAGTTGGGCAATTTTGAAGAAGTGCACAAAGAGAAATACTTCAAAAATCAAATCTTTGCAAATGGCCTACTTTTTCTTCATCCTAACTTGTTCTCATGCAATTAGGAATATCCAAGCCCAACACGAATTTTTGATTTATTTTTCTATTTAATTTGTAATTTATTTATTTATGCAAATTAAATCTTAAAATAAATTATAAAATTGAAATTAATGGCAAAGATTGATTTTATTCTTTTCCTTAAGGTCCAATTAACTCACAAATGCCAGCAAATTCAAATTGGAGCAAGAAAGGCAAGATTGGATTGAAATTGGTCAAGCTTTGAAGATTTGATTTTCATGGAAATATCAAATTTGATTTCCATTGAATATTGATTGATTCTTTCCAAATTAATCCCAATCCATCCAAGATAAATACATGATGCATACCTATCAAGAGAGAACGAAAAATTGCTCTACAAACCCTATTCCAAAGCTCAAAAACCGTGTCACCAAGCAATTGGCAACCCTAGTTCCAGCCGCTTTTCAATCGATTCTAAGGTGTCCATTGCATTCCTTGATACCTCCAGAGAATCCGATTTCACATTGCTCGAACCACCTGAATCGTAAAAAATCCAGTTTGGTTTGTTCTTGAAAAACCAAAATCGTATTTTAATTTTCATGCATTATTAACATGTTTCATTGTTGTTTTGTGATTAGAATGAAGTTTGCAAGCGATCCGTTATTTGATTGCATTTATGGCTTGAATCGTGATACACCATAACTAGGGTTTCTCGTGTCGCTTTAGGTTTCAATAAATAGAAAAAATTCGACCAAGACCTGCATCATTGCATTCTGAATGATGTTCCCAATCGAACCATGGCTTTAGAATGTATTTATATTATGCGTGCTTGATTTTCGCTTTGTTAGAACATAGCGTCGAACCATGGCCACGCTGCTTTTAAAATTCAAATCGAAGAAGACTTATCGTTGAAGGAGGAGACAGCGGGAATGGGCGACGCTGTGATAATCCACTAACTCCGTCAAACAGAGAGAACGTGTTGCTCGGGCTGGTCAAGCATGGTTTTCAAGGTTTGAAAGGGATGTCCCCGTTCGATTCCCCGGTTCGCATAATCCCTTTTTTCACTTTTACAAAACTCTATTTTCCTATTTTCTTTTATTTCAATATTTTTCATTCATTTTAATTGTTTTCATGATTTTTATTTCTTCATTAAAAAATTACCAAAAACATTTTTTCTTTTTACATTATTTGTCTAAAAACCTTTATTTAATTTAATAAATTAAAAAATATAATTTTTGCATGCATATTTATTTTATTTTTATTTTTGCATTTAATTCACTTTTAATTGCATTTTAATTATTAAATCTTTTCCAAAAAATCCCAAAAAATTATTTTAATCTATTTATCTTATTTCCAGCATATGTTAATTTTCTCATATTAAAATTTGCATTTTTCTAACATTTTTTCTCTTGTTCGGTTCATATTGCATTTTCCGATTTTCTTATTCTTTCACAGGTTGCTCCGATTCGGACGTTTTTTCTTTTATTATTCTATTTTTCCACTAATGTAATTGCTCATGGGTTGTAATAGTTTAATTTAGGGCTTTATTTTCCGCATTTTAAATTATGTATCTGCCCCAAAGCCATGTAATAGCGTAGGTTTATCTTTCCGCACCTTTACATTCCGCATTTTACTCCGCACTTTATCAATTGCTAGTAATTAGGTGTGTATGGCAAGATAATAATTGAACATAGCCCACTAACTTGCAAGATAAAAATACTCGAATTCAACACACTTCTTTCACACACGCACCCCTTAGGGTAATTCTCTCTCGTCGCCTTACGAATTCAAATGGTCATGTCCTCGAACGAGAGGTATTCTAGCACCGCTGCCTTCCAAACAAATCATCATAGTCCCTTCGATACAAAGATCATAGACCCACGATGTCGCCTCCGAATACATGATCTCGACCTCGATTGTCGCCACGAAAAATGATGATAGTCCTTCGAATGTGCTAGGATACTTCCTACAAGTTGCTTCTATGACCATCCGATGTCCCTTCGAATGTCCCGCTTACATCCAACGAATGGAGCTACCTACTAACTAATGGTATGGCTAACTATATTTAAAGGAAGTGTAGAATACAACAAACGACCAATTTAGTGGTAAATAAGTCTTAGTTGCTTGCTCTATCAAATGTTTTTCACACCACACACCTTTTTAAAGTTCAAATTCTTTTCAAAATAAAACATTT
This sequence comes from Vicia sativa, assembly GCA_021764765.1. NCBI lineage: Eukaryota > Viridiplantae > Streptophyta > Magnoliopsida > Fabales > Fabaceae > Vicia > Vicia sativa. The sequence continues at coordinate 15,759,368 of CM038797.1, forward strand.
CCGAACACTTTGTATACATCCTACATGAGTCATTACAAAGTCAAAGCTAAATGCCTTTTCAAAACATTTTTGTCAAACACACGTAAAGCAATTTTAAAAAGTGATCTAGAGCAACTAAGAGCCCAGATAACTACGGATGGAAAAGTGCTAATACCTTCCCTTTTCATAACCATTCTCCGAACTCGTAATCTAACGAAGGTCTTTTTCGTTACTTTTTACCTTCCTTAATTGATAAAATAAAAGTCGGTGGCGACTCTTGCTATCCGCACATTTGGATACAAAATCCTACAAAGTCGCTTCACAGACATGTAATCGGCGACTCATGGGGAGAACCCAAAGAGAGAATTGCCTTAAGGATTTCTAGATAACTTTTACCGCTCGTTTGAATTGCTTGCTTTATCTTTAAGGGTTGCTGGGTATTATATTGTTGGGGATCCTACACCCGATCCGGGTTTCCTTTAGGTAGTATTAAATCATCGCGACCGCTAGACGATAACTAAACGGTCAACATGATGGCTACGCATGTGACACTGTTGTCCCGATACTCTTCATTCCCAAGTCATAGTATTTGGCTTCGTGGTGTCATCGCGCTAACTAAACTTTTAGAACCTTAATTGACCCATCTTGGCCATTGAAGGTAAAGTGAGATGGTCGGCTTTGTGTAGACCGAGGTTGGTTGATACCGATGCTACCATTGAGATCGACTTTTGGATTTTCGACGACCACTTGGCCGTCAGATTGAAATAAGCGCTCACGAAAGATCGATGATGAGATTCCTAGAACCCTGCATTATTATAGGACGTGATGAACCAACTCAAACTTTTGGTGGTAATCACTATACCTCATGCAAGCCTTAAACCTAGGCTCATTGTGGAATTGTTTCAGGTGTGCTAAACATGACATCATGACATCATTCGCATCTGATATCATTTCTAACTATTTCAAGGACCTAGGATTGCTCTTTAGAAGGATTACTGACAACTTCATGGGTATCCTTCTCAACTCAAAGAATTGGTTTTGCAATTGCATTTGTGCCAGTTATCGTTTGAGCTGACCTCAGTCCATCCGACACCATCTCAGCCCAGGCTACTGAATTTGCTCCCTGATTATCGGTCGCCAGGTTCCTAGGCACGACATCGCATGACCGGCTCATATCTCCCATGGCGACATTGGAAGCCAATTGGGAAACCAGTGGAGTTAAGGGTTTACTTTCCAAGTTCTTAATAAGAAAGCCCAAGAATTCCTCAAAGTTATGAGTTTCCATGCATTTGAAGACATTGTGGCCTTGCTAATCTATGGTTTGGTTCTATTCCTAACTCGGATCAATTCATAGATGTCAATGCCATCAAGTTGTTTCTTACCCCAACTCGTGCCTACTTTACTTGGAGACATCCCATTCTCTCCACACTGCACTACTAAGCGACAAGGAACTCTCATGTGTTGTATACCGCTACTTTCAAGGTGGTTTATTTTCACCTCCATCGCTTTGAAGAATGAACAAAGGTTGAGATGGTCTCAAAGATTGATGTCACTCTCTCATTCGATATCCGTTGGAATCTTTTCTCTCAAAAGGACTTCACATTCATCAGCTGTGGAGAATTCCCTAATGTACCACTACTTGGTATAAGGAGGTATTACTTACAACCCTTCCTTAGCTCTACGTCATTGGTTTTGCTCAAGAGATGGTCCACATGATATGCTTCTCCAAGATGTTGTGTTCGACTACAACCACGATCTCCTGCATCACCGACGAAGGTTTATACATGCTTGGGCATGGTAAAGAAGACCGATACCAAGACTTTGGGGCACCAACTCCATTCCTGGGAACCTTACCTCAAATGGGTGCGAGCTCGAGCTCAAACCTCATGATGCCATTCACTGCTTTACCGAATTATGGAACCCTGCTATAGGTGACGCATCTATGTTGTTCCATCCCGACATGCCTACCGATTTTGAAGACTAAGAGATCCCGATTCAACTAAAGAAGAAAGGATACCAAGCTCAATGCTATGCAAGTGAGAAGAAAGTTCTAGAGTTGACCAAGCTACTTCACGAGGAGCGAAACATCAACGCCTACATCGGCACCAAGAGGAAGCGCCCATGGGAGACTTAGAGCTTTAGGATGTTTATGTTTTCTTTTATTGTTTTGAACTATCTCTTGTACTTAAAAAGAAAAAGAATAATAAAAAGAAGTACTAATAAATGTTTGTTCATTGCTTGTTTAACAAATTTAAATCTCTTAGGTCCTTGAAAACATTGCATTGCATTCGCATAAACATTGCATATCATAGCATAACATTGCATCACGTGTACATTGAGATTGGTTTTCATTTGCTCGCTATTTATTTTAGCGTAAATGGCTCTTGAACGACCAAAGATCTTCAAGCTCGAATGCCTGGCCCAACAGATGTTCACCAACTTGGTCCAAGGCCAAGAAGATTTGAAGAAGCTCATCAACAAGAAGAAGAAGGTTGTCTGGTCCTCAACATGGGTGACGCTTCAAAGGGGGTCCCAGTGGTGGCACGATTGAGCTCTCTCAAGGAAGTGTCCATACCGAGGGGAGTACCAGGGTGATGAAGGTGAGAAGCGTGAGCCAAAGAAAGGAGGAGAGGATCATTCTGATTATAGCCAACACTGATGAAGATGACAAGTACAAACAACTTGAAGACCGTCAATGTCGTGGAAAACTTGAAATGTCCGGCTGAACTTTGATGATCCGAGTCTTGTTCCTGTGTTGTGATTCCTCCCAAGTTCAAAGTTCCTACTTTTGCCAAGTATGATGGCATGTCTTGCCCTAAGTCGCATTTGAAGTCCTATGTTCGTAAGATCAATCCCCACAATCGATGATGTAAAGTCAGGATGCACTATTTTCAAGAGAGTTTGTCCTAACCCGCTTGGAATGGTACTATCACCTAGAGAATGACCGTATCCGCATTTGGAGTGATTTGATGATGCTTTACAGACAAGATGAGTTAATGTCGATTGACACCCACTGCATGCAACTACAAAGCATGTCTATGGGTCGTGACGAGAAGTTCAAGGAGTATGCTCTAAATGGAGAGATCTAGCAGTGTAGTTCAACCACCCTTGTCCAGGGAGTTGGTTGATATGTTTATGGAACACCGACAGCCCATTCTTCAATCATCTCGAAATTCTTCATCCGATTCACCGATCGACATCGATGTGCAAAGTATCGAGGTCGGTATCAAGAGTGGAAGATTCATGTAGAGTCATCTTCAAATGTCACAAGAATCTTTTGGTGGTAAGAGAAGTTAATGTTGTGTATGGTCAAAAAGCCGAGCCAAGACCGACTGCGCTCAATCAGGGGCTTGTGATCTCCAATCCTACATCAAGACAACTCGAGACAACGCTGTAGCTTAACGCCGCCACGAAGACGCTTTATTTAAGATCAACATGCCATTGTCGCAAGCCTTGCAACACATGTTGAAAGCAGAGCTGATTACCTGAGGGATCCTCCTCAAAATGTCAACACTTCCTCCCAGATACAATCCTAATGCTAAGTGTGCTTACCATTCCAACAGCCCGTGGCACTATAATCGACAATTGTTGGGCTCAAGAACAAGATTCAAGATATGATCGCTTGCTGCATTGAATTTGATCCCTGCTGAGACCGAATGTGATCAACGCGCCTATGCCTAACCATGACAAGAGTTCCAAATGTTGGTGACGATACTTTGTTTTCAACATAGATGACTCGACCATTCCTCCTCGATCGTTAAGAAGAATGTTGCAAGCCTGTCAATCCAGATGCCCGTAGAATTGTCGTTGGTGCCCATCCGCACCGATGGTTGTGCTTGGTCGAGAAGACGGTTCAGGCATGATGGATAAACGTGAGATACTATTTCGAAACCACCGTGCGTAAGTCGTGTGAAGAAATGTCTAAGTGAAGATCGACAATGCGAACGAAACTGTACCATCTCGTGGATACCTTGGGGCAGCCAAGTGGAGTATGATTACATGGTGAAGTACATCGCCCCCGAGAGCTACAAGATTCCTATTGAAGATGTTAAGGCAACCGGACGGGTGACGATTTCCCAAGACTATGCCGATAACACAATAAGGATTTCCTCTCGATCGGCTTCCAGAGTGGCACCTCTCATTACTTCTCCAAGACCGCCCATATTCCTCCTGACAAAGCTATCCTCGAACTATGGAGTCGATGTTTACTATCATGGCGTCAAACAAGACCATTGAAGATCTTACCATCGAAGCTACCATTCCCGACATTGACAACATCACCGGATCTAGTAAAGTGACCGTAACCGAAGGGTATTCTCTCCGCATCTCCTCCAAAGACACCGCGACTCCAACCGCATTCCAAATATACTCAATCAACATCCCCACTAGAGGGAAAGAACCCGACTCATCCTCGTCAACCAAGTACCAAAGGAAGTTATCAAGACACCTCCAAACAAGAAATGGAGGAAATTCAAGATTATCAAGAAGAGTGACTACAATGTTGTGGAAGGCTTGGGACAGATCATCCAAAATTTCCATGCTCGCTCGCTTTTGTGCTTCGAGGCTCATGCTAATGCCTTGGTGAAGTTTCTCAAGAATGCTCATGCCGCAAGACACTACCACCGACCGGGTTCAGTATTGCAGTCCTGCTGCCAACAACTGCCAGGCTTCTCCGATGTCGATTTGACTCTCGCCGAAGAAACATAACAAAGCCTTGCACATCTCGCTGAATGCAAGGGCACATTATCTCATGTTTTGTTGATACCTGCTCGCCAATATCCTTCCAAGACGCTTTTGATTGGCTTGATGTCAAGGGTTGGTTCGAGACCCAGTGACATTATTGTGAGAGCTTTTGATGGTTCTAAGCCAAGACTTGAGAGCTCATCATCTAAAGTCGGTTCCCGCACTTTTGACTCCACCTTCTTTGTCATGGACATCCGCCCGCCACTTTTGCCTACTGGACGCCTCGATACATGGGGCAAAGTCACATTTCTACCTTACATCGAGCTAAAATACCCGGTGAAAGGGAAGGTGTTACGATGTGGTGAAGAAGAATATATGGTCACCATCTACGTCATTCCGCTATCTCGAGATGGAGGCTAATTCTTCGAGACTCCCCGCAAGCTTTTGAAACAATACCCCTAGTCATGCCTGCTGACTCTTCCGTCACCCCCCGAAGATGCTAAGGTTCGCCTAGGATGGCCTCATTGAAAGATGCTCAAGTCAGCCGCTGAAGAATGTAGTTCTATTTGGGACAGCCCCGATCTTCCTTTCAAACCGACAAGACCGGTTTAGGCTTCACCATCAAGGGTCGAAGATGATACGCCGCGAACGCAGCCGCCAACTTCCCTTCCGCATCAGCCGTAGGAATCCATGCTATAGAAGACAACCAACGACTCGACATCGCCAGTGGATCTTCCCAACCCGTATCACGGCTCAAAGAATGGAAGACCAAGACGCATACCAATCTCCTTTAGTCGTGAGTAATTGCTTTGTTTTGTTTTGCTTTTCGTATTTTATGTTTTGAACAATAAACTTGAAAGCTCAGTGCCTTTCCGGGCATCATGGCTCGCTTGGTGGTTATCGTTGTTTGCGATTTTCATTCAATAAATTGCTGGACTTTTGCATTCAATTGTTTGTTTTCTTCTTTACTTTATCACCCCTTCAAAAAGCTATGTTTCTACACACCAATACGTGATACATCGCAGAATCACTCCGAATCTGTTAATCATGCTATGTAGTGCAATATGACTTCGATAATCCGATCTACCAAGCCAAGACGAAAGTGAGGAAGATTGTGGTGCCGTGAGAACTTGCCGATCGCTACAAAGAAGAAGAGCGAGTTATACGTACCACACCTAAGAGCAAGTTGAGGTTGTGAATTTGGCACCGACGAAGACAAAAAGAGATCAAGATAGAGCGGTCTTGAGAACGTGTTAAAGAAAGGTTGGTTCGTATGCTACGAGACTATATTGAGGTTTTGCTTGGTCATATGAAGACATGCCGGTTTAGACATTGATATTGTGGTTCATCGATCGTCGATAAAGAAGGTTTTCTCTCCCTGAAATGTAGTTCGTCGCAGATGCGCCCCGAGATGTCGAGAAAATCAAAGCCAGTTAGAAGCGCTCAACGGTTTCTTAGTCTACTTCCTATCCTCAAAGTTGCTAATGTGGTACCCGTATCAAGAAAGATGGTAAAGTACTAATGCGCAGGATTACGTAGATCCGAACAAAGCGAGTCCGAAAGACGATTTCCACTTCCTCATTGATGTTCTCGTCGACAACACCTCAAACAAGGTTTTCCTTCATGAATGGTTTCTCCTACATAATCGATTAAAATGGTTCCAAGACATGGAGAAGACTACTGCCACGTTGGGGTACTTTCGCACAAGGTTATGCCGCTTGACCGAAGAACGCAGAGCCACATATCATATGGTGACATTGTTTCATGACATGATTCATCACGAGATGAGGTCTACGCCGACGATTACGATAGCTCGATCACGCATCGAGGAAGAACACCTTAATCATTTGCGTAAACTGCTGATGTCAAGAAGTACGGTATTGAGACTTAATCCCAACAAGTGCACTTTTGGAGTCGATCCGAAACTCCTAGGGTTCAGAGTCGGAAGAGGTATCAAGTTGATCCCGCCAAGGTTAAAGCTATCAAGAGATGCCAGCCCTCAAGACCGAGAAGGAAGTCGAGGTTTCTTGGGCCGATTGAACCACATTGCGATTCATTGCACACCTGATCGCTACTTGTGAGCCAATCTTCAAGTTACTTAAGAAAGATCAAGTAGTGGAATGGAACGACGATTGCCGATCGCCGACAAAATCAAGGAGTACCCATGTAATCCTCCTATTCGATGCCAATCAAGGAAGACCTCTTATCATGTACTTAACAAGAGTTAGAGAACTCAATGGTGTGTGTTGGGCAACACACGAGTCCGGGTCGGAGCATGCAATATACTACCTTAGCAAAAGTTTACCGACCGTGAAACAAGATACTCACACTTGAGAAGACTTGCAACGCTTTGGTTTGGGCTGTCACGACTACAGGCAGATATGTTGACCACACTACCTTGTTGATTTCCAAGATGGATCCGATAAAACACATCTTTGAGAAACCATTCTCTCCGAAGAATAGCAAGATGGCAAATGATCTTGACCGAATATGACATCCAAGACACTTCTAAGCGATCAAAGGAAGTGTAGTAGCGATCATTTGCTCATCGTCGTAGATGACTACCGCTCATGCAGTTCTAATTTCCGCATTTAAGATGTTTTACTAGTTACAGATCGGAAGAACCTAGCCTGCACGGGACCCGAACAAGGATCCCGATGGACTATGGTTTTTGATAGCCTCAAACGACTTGGCAATGGCATTGGCATCATTACATCCCCCACAGCGGACATACTTTTCACCGCCAGATTGTGTTTCAGCTGCACCAACAACATGGCCGAAGCAATGGCTGCATCACGGTATCAAAGTCGCTATCGACTTAAGAATCAAGTTCTTACAAGTGTATGGAGACCAACTTAGTGATCAGTCGACATGGGCGAGGGATATTTAAGCATCCGAATCTCATTCCATATCGAGAGCATGTTCTGAGTTTGATTCCCTACTAAGAGATCACTCAATCATATTCCACGAGAAGAGAATCGCTGGGTGCACGATTAGCTACATGTCGCCTATGTTCAAGGTCGATGGGACAACGAGGCTCCTGCATCATCACGAGAAGTTCGACGAACCATCCAGACAGTTGTGAGCTTGACGCAAGAGAAACCTTGGTACTATGACGTGAAGAGGTATCTTGAGACCTCAAGGTGATCCCCAGGGCAATGGACTCCCACCCACGAGGGACCGCTTTGTAGTCAAGACGGTTTTCCGGCGGAGCTATGATACTTAGCACCATGGATGGTGAAGACTTCCACACCCCGTGAACGCTAATAGTCAAAATACTACGCATAAAGAGACCCGCTAGGTCGACTAACCTAGGCAAAAATAAGGGCATCCTCGGCGAACCAAAAGGTTCGCAAAAATAGGATATATACAAAACATGTACACCCCAAGAAGTCGAAACCTCAAAAGGCTTTGGGAAAAAAGGGTATCCCTAAGAGACCGAAACCCGAAGGGCGGTCTACAAAAGTTAGATTTAAGCGCACGACACTATGTCTCTTCCAGATCACCGCCTGCATCACTATCAAGATTCAAGATTCAAATGGCTAAGATCACTACTCACTTCTATCGATGCAAGGAGATGAGATAGTCGAAATATATGAGTACTAGCATAGTTGGAACTTAACGAGATTGTTTCCAAGACAGCTTTTACCTTTCTTGTATAAAACTACTCCATACGCCACCTTTCAAATAAACTCAAAATTCTTTCTCTTTACAATTTCTCGTTGTTTGTCGCTTGCAATAAGTCCAACGCTTGTTTTGAATGACTATACGCATTTGACAATAAAAATCTCTTTGCAAACATACTAAAAGTGAACATGCAAAAGTACTTACTACTGTGTTCCAGAATTGGGATGACGACGAAAGTCCACAAATAGTTCCACGTAACATAAAGGTGTCATCCACACACACCTTCCCCAATGAGTATATGTTAATCCACAAGGATTCCACTCAACCAAGCAACGTTACATCGCCTCCGCAAAGAACACTTCATCCCCAAATGATATTTCAATCCTCCCTCCCTGCAGATGGGTATCCGACACAAGACTTGGTCGATAGTGCACGGAGGAAACATACACCTTTATTCCCCACCCGAGATTACAACGGACCTGCAGACTCTTCTAACCCTGGCCTCCAACTATCAAATGCTCTCCAATGAGATCTACACTCTAATCCCCTCAGAAAGCACCTCTTAAATTTCCTCAAGAAGACCTATATACAAGGTCCCCAACATTGCCTCCTGATTCTCCTCGCAGGTCTATATATGAGATCTCCAACAACGAGCTTCTCAAATCTCTACCTTCCTCAACAATATCTAGGCCCAAGACTTGGTCAAAGTACATCGGAGGAATCCGTGATTTCTTCTCCTTCCGTGCGGATCTCACCTATTCAATTCCCCAAGTGAGTCGAAATCTTCAAATGTAATATCCGCATCTTCTTCAAGATGGATATGTTTTGAAATATCACAACATTCATCATCCATACATTTCTCATAAAATCATACTCATGCATATGTCTTTCATACACCGTCATGCATCATACTTTGCATAAAGTTAACAAATATTCTATCAAAGTTTCTCTTGTTTTCTCCAAACAGTGAAAATCGCTTCCGACGCAAACAGTCCGTGGATTAAGCCCCGAATCGACGGAAAACTATCTCGAAAGACCGCCTTGGTTGTCCCCACGATCGTCCAGATTAAGCCCCGAACCGACGGAAAACTATCCGAAGACCACCTCCGTTATCCTCCGATAATGTGCAATGGATCAACACCGATGCACAATGTGGAAACTATCCACATTCTGCCAACTACAATCTCCCTCGAGTAATCGATACAAAGATTTATTCTCGACAATGATCACAGAGTCTAGCGCATTTAACTCCGCTTGCCTCGATGGCATCTTAAGCCCATCTCCGATACTTGTCAACATCTCTTCACTTTAGAATGCCGCATATGGTTAAAAATCAATACAAACCAATAACCTCATTCAAAGTGAACACGAAGTTAACGCACGACCCCTTCGGATGGCATCTTAAGCCCATCTCCTCTCCTTCCGTAAACATCTACAGAGCTCAACACGCGACTCACCCCCAAAGATCGACCTTTCCGATGGCATCTTAAGCCCATCTCTCACACTCTCCTATTAACAACCCCGAGTCTAGCGCACGACTGCTCCCCAAATGTAAGTCTCCAACTTCTCCAAATGGCATCCGTAGCCCATTCCCGCATCATCCACCAAATGAGTGCAAATTTTCAGTGTATTCTAGTGTTCAATCATCTTCACCTTCGTGTCACGAAGACAAGCATGTCAATCTAACCTTCCAAGACAAGAAGATTGAACAGGGCAGTCAGTTACCCCAAAATTTGCCCTCCATCTACTCAAGAGATTTCATACATCCATACTCAAGGATTCCTCAAGAGTCGATCGACAAACTCTCTCCAGACAATCAACCCAAATTAGGGTTTGTATCTCAAGTCAAGATGGATTTCCAACATCTCCAATGGCCTTCATGCCTCCTCATATGCTTCAAAGATTCTCCATGTCAAGTTTCAAGCTTCACAAGTCAAGTTTCCTCGCACAATTGCTCGATGGTCAAAATCTAGTATTGGACAAAAAGTCAATCGGGTCAACATATAGTCAAAACTTGATTTTTGGTCAACATCCTCATTTTGAAGTTACATTCATCATTTGATCAAGGGTTGATCATGATTCATCAAGAAAACTCAAGATTTGCTCAAAAGTCAAACTTTCTAAATTAGGGTTTCTAGATGAAAAGTCAATCAACTTTGACCGATCATAACTTTCATACTTTCTAAATTTTTCCACCACCTCTTGTTTTGAAGGAAATTCATTCTCTACAACTTCATGTCTCACAAGAATGTCCAAAAATGCTTCATTTGAGAGGTATAGCTCAAAACATTATGTGTCATTTTCAAAGTCAACAAAAGTCAACTTTTTGTTTTGAAGATATATTGAGCATGGTAACTCCAAATGAGATGAGACCAAAGACATTGGTTAGAGGACTCTTAGAGCTTTCCAAAAAGTCCAATAACACTCAAAAATGTGGAAAAATGAGCAAGATACACCATTCACAAGTTGGGCAATTTTGAAGAAGTGCACAAAGAGAAATACTTCAAAAAAATCAAATCTTTTGCAAATGGGCCTACTTTTTCTTCATCCTAACTTGTTCCTCATGCAATTAGGAATATCCAAGCCCAATGCCACGAATTTTTGATTTATTTTTCTATTTAATTTGTAATTTATTTATTTAAATGCAAATTAAATCTTAAAATAAATTATAAAATTGAAATTAAAAGATTGATTTTATTTTTCCTTAAGGTCCAATTAACTCACAAATGCCAGAAATTGAAATTGGAGCAAGAAAGGCAAGATTGGATTGAAATTGATCAAGCTTTGAAGATTTGATTTTCATGGAAATATCAAATTTGATTTCCATTGAATATTGATTGATTCTTTCCAAATTAATCCCAAATCCAAAGATAAATACATGATGCATAAACCTATCAAGAGAACGAAATTGCTCTACAAACCCTATTCCAAAGCTCAAAACCGTGGTTACTCAAGCAATTGGCAACCCTAGTTCCAAATTTTCAATCGATTCTAAGGTGTCCATTGCATTCCTTGATACCTCCGAGTGAATCCGCACCTTCACATTGCTCAAATCCACCAGAATCAAAAACCGAAGTTTGTTTGTTCTTGAAAATCCAAAATCGTATTTTAATTTTCATGCATTATTAACATGTTTCATTGTTGTTTTTTGATTAGAATGAAGTTTGCAAGCGATCTGGTTATTTGATTGCATTTTATGGCTTGAATCGATACACCATAACTAGGGTTTCGTGTCGCTTTAGGGTTTCACGAATAGGAAAAATTGACCTCAAGACCAAGACCATTGCATCGGAATGATGTTCAATCGAACCATGGCTTTAGAATGTATTTATATTATGTGTTGATTTTCGCTTGTTAGAACATAGCGCCGAACCATGGCCGACGCATTTTTTAAAAATTCAAATCAAGAAGACGATCGTTGGCCAAGGAGGAGACAATGGAAGGCGATAATCCACTAACTCGCCCAACAAGAGAACGTGCTAGCTCGCTGGTCAAGCATGGTTTTCAAGTTTGAAAGGGATGTGCCCAGCTCGATTTCGTTCGCATAATCCCTTTTTTCACTTTTACAAAACTCTATTTTCCTATTTTCTTTTATTTCAATATTTTTCATTCATTTTAATTGTTTTCATGATTTTTATTTCTGCATTAAAAATTACCAAAAACATTTTTCTTTTTACATTATTTGTCTAAAAACCTTATTTAATTTAATAAATTAAAAATATAATTTTTATGCATATTTATTTTATTTTTATTTTGCATTTAATTCACTTTTAATTGCATTTTAATTATTAAATCTTTTCCAAAAATCCCAAAAATTATTTTAATCTATTTATCTTATTTCCAGATATGTTAATTTTCTCATGTTAAAATTTGCATTTTTCTAACATTTTCTCTTGTTCGCTCATATTGCATTTTCCGATTTTCTTATTCTTTCACGTGTTGCCCGATTCTGACGCTTTTTCTTTATTATTCTATTTTTCCACAATGTAATTGCTCATGGGTTGTAATAGTTTAATTTAGGCTTTATTTTCCGATTTTAAATTATGTATCTCGCCCCAAAGCCATGTAATAGCGTAGGTTTATCTTTCCGCACCTTTACATTCCCGCCATTCCGTGATTTACTTCCGCACCCTTATCAATTGCTAGTAATTAGTGTATGGCAAGATAATAATTGAACATAGCCCACTAACTTGCAAGATAAAATACCGAATTCAACACACTTCTCTCACACACGCACCCCTTAGGTAATTCTCTCGTCGCCTTACGTAATTCAAATGGTCATGTCCCCGAACGTAGAGGTATTCTAGCACCGCTGCCTTCCAAACAAATCATCATAGTCCCTTCGATACAAAGATCATCATAGACCCACGATGTCGCCTCCGAATACATGATCTCGAATCGATTGTCGCCACGAAAATGATGATAGTCCCTTCGAATGCTAGGATACTTCCTACAAGTTGCTTTCTATGACCATCCGATGTCCTTCGAATGTCCCGCCACATCCAACGAATGGAGCTACCTACTAACTAATGGTATGGCTAGCGCTATTCTAAAGGAGTGTAGAAGTACAACAAAACCACCAATTCGAGGGTAAATAAGTCTTAGTTGCTTGCTCTATCAAATGTTTTCACACCACACACTTTTTTAAAATTCAAATTTTTCAAAACAAAACATTTTCAACACTTTGTATACACTCCTACATGAGTCATTACAAAGTCAAAGCGAAATGCCTTTTCAAAACATTTTGTCAAACACATGTAAAGCAATTTTAAAAGTGATCTAGAGTAACTAAGAGTCCGTGAGATAACTACGGATGGAAAGGGGTGCTAATACCTTCCCTTTTCATAACCATTCTCCCGAACTCGAATCTAACGAAGGTCTTTTCTCGTTACTTTTACCTTCCCTTAATTGATAAAAATAAAAGTCGGTGGCGACTCTGCATCCGCATATTGGATACAAAATCCTATAAAGTCAACAATCAGACATAATATCAACTCGAAAACTCAAGTAAACGCTGTTATTCCTTGTTTCAATGTGCCCAAGCATGTGGGAGATTGAATGATGGTTCAAACATTCCGTAGTCTCCTTTATGATTTGCCCACCCGGCCCTGCTTCATAGCTCTAAAGTAGCACCCTCATCAATACAATGCAATTGTGGGATAGAGGATGGGAAGGAAACCCATGCCAACTCTTCCAACAATGTCAACATAATCCAGATAGACTAGTAACACCAAGTGGATCTAGCATAGCAATCCGCTGCCACCAAGACCGGCCTCAGCTCCCGCAGCTGGGACAAAATCCAGTTTAACATATTCCCGAGAATTTGCAACGATTCTTGCTAATCCAAGTTAATTTAAATTTCCGGTCCTCCGATAGAACCAACGCCACACAGAGATTTTACGAGACACAAAGTTAATTAAGAAAAGCGAAGACAGAGTCGTAGGATCACTGGAGGCACTCTCCAAGATTTCAATATTGTCTCTACTCAACCTCAAGCTCACCGAGAAGCGAATGAAGGCACTAGACCGTGAGATCACGATGTGACTGGCTGCACTGAGGTATTGTCTCCTGTCCATCTGACCAAGCCTCCCAATAGTCTTAGAAACATACCGCACCATAACAACCAGTTCTCCAAACCAGACACGCCGTACTATCCTCCGATCGATCACCCGTAGACATGTCCCCGCAGCGCATAATAATCCACCGTCCTTCAAGTTTGGGATACCCCGAGAACCAAGCGGAAAATTTGATTACATGGTGAAATACAACGCCGTAAAGCTCAATATTAGAATCGAAGATATCCGTACCAATCGGATGGGGTGATTTTGAGTATCCTAGTCAACCGAGGAAGAATATACGCCTTTATCTCATCAACAAATCGAGATCCCCAATGAAGATCTCTCGCTTTAATGCACCCTGGAGTTTGATAAACCAAATCTTGACTACCACTCACATCAACGTAACTACCCAAGATTAGACGACTGGGATACGAATTAGAAAGTGTCCCGACAATGAGTCTCTTCACTCAAGATTGAGGCATCCCCAAAATCTCAACAGAGGTCAGAAGTATGTTGTATCCCATACTTCCGATCTATTCATCAAGTCGAGGAAGATTGCTTTAGCGACGAAGGGCAAGGTCCGTCGTCCGAATCTTGAAAACCCGTCGACCAACACCAAAGTCTACTCGAGGATTAAGCCGTTGAAAATTACCCGAACTTGACAAGAGAGTTCGCCACTATTGGAAACCCCGTTGAAGTTCGACTAACGCCTCCTAGTTCTAAGTAGTTTATCTTTGCTTTTGTTTTGAACTCTCACTTCGCCCAAAGTGAAGGGATGTTTTATAGGGCTTAGCTTTTTAAATAATTTCTCTTTGTCTTGCCCAAGACAAATGAGTTTGTATTTTAGGGCCCTGTTTCATATTGTGAATCATAAATAAAACGCGTTGTTTTGATTCCACACTTTGTGTTTGTTTTTCATTTTACCCTTTCTTGGAAATGATAATCCTAAAAAAACACAATAAAAAAAAACTTCAAAAATAATAAAATTAATCTGCATACACTTTCACTTTAACTTTTTCAAAAAAAAAATGATAAAAAAAGGGGGAGTTAATTAATCAAACATAAATCAAATATGCAGATTAACAGATGGACAAATCCATTGAAAGCAATAACTCAATGCTCTCTCCTAACTTTGAAATCCCCAGTGAAGTCGCCGAGGAAGAAGTTGAAGAAGAGATCCCATGAGATTTCTGATTACTTAAGCACGAGGAAAGAATCATTTAGCCTCACAAAGAACCTCTAGAAGCAATCAACTTGGGTTCTGAAGAAGATAAAAGAGAAGTAAACATCGGAGTTTCACTCGACAGTGACGTCAAGAGCAAACTGATAGATCTTCTTAAAGAATATGTTGATGTATTTGCTTGGTCCTACCAAGACATGCCAGGATTAGATACCAAAGATCGTGGAGCATCACCCGCCATTAAGACCAGAGTGTCCACCGCTATAAAGACTGAAGAGTTCACCCCGAGATGGTCGACAAAATCAAAAGGAAGTTCAAAAGCACTCGACGCAGTTTTCGTCATCAATATCCTTAATGGCTAGCCAACATAGTGCCTCGCTCCAAGAAAGACGGAAAGGTCGTGATGTGTTGACTAACGGGACTTGAACAAAGCAAGTCCAAAAGATGATTTCACTACCGCATATCGACATGCTAGTGGATAGCACCGAAATTCAACGCTCTTTTCCTTCATGGACGGTTTCTCCGGTTATAATCGATCGTAATGGCTCCATGACATGGAGAAGACATCCTTCATCACCCACGCGGCACTTTTTGCTACAAAGTAATGCCGCTTGATTAAAGAATGCAGCGAACTTACCAAAGGGTATGACTACTCTTTCATGACATGATGCACAAAGAGATCAAGTCTACGTGACGACATGATAGCCAAGTCTCGACATCAAGAAGAGCATATAGAATATCTGAAGTTGTTTCAACGACTAAGGAAATTTCCAATCCTAACAAATGCACCTTTGGGGTAAGATCCGAAAACTCCTAGGTTTCATCGTCACCAAAGAGGTATTGAAGTTGACCGACAAAGTCAAGGCTATTCAAGAAATGCCTACGCCACATAGAAAAGGTAAGAGGATTTCTTGACGGTTGAATTACATCTCCGATTTATCTCTCAAATGACCCACCGGGCCGATATTCAAGCTTCTCCGTAAAAATCAAGAGGTTGTATGGACGTAAGATGCCAAAAAGCATTCTATAGTATCAAGGAATACCGTCGAACCACCAATATTGATCCCTCCCATTGAAGGAAGACCGTTAATCATGTACCTTACCGCTAGAAGAGTCCATGGGTCGCGTTTTGACAAGAAGATGAAACCAGAAGAAAGAGCATGCCATTTACTACCTAAGTAAAAGTTCACAGACGTGAAACTCGTACTCCATGCTCGAGAAAACATGTTATGCTTTGGTATGGCTTCAAAACGCCTTCGCCAAGACATGATCAATCACACGACTTGGTTAATCTCCAAAATGGATCCAATCAAGCACGATTTGAAAACCCCGCTTAACGGAAGAATTGCTCGATGACGATGCTATTATCCGAATATGACATCCAAGCACTGCTCGAAAGCGGTCAAAGGAAGCATTCTCCGATCACTTGGCTTATCACCAACGAATACCAATCTCTCAAGTTTGACTTCCCACGAGGATGTTATGTACTGAAGATGAAAGATTGCGACGAACCGCTACCCAAGAAGGCCCGATCCGTAATCTAGATGGGGTTTAGTCTGATGGAGCAGCTAATGTTATGGCAATGGAATTAGGGCGCCATCATCACTCCCGGGTTCTCATATCCCGCTTTTCCGCCAGATTGCTATTTGATTGCACCAACAACATAGTAGAATATGAAGCTTGTATCATGGGTATCGAAGAAGCCATCGACTTGAGGATTAAGATCCTTGACATATATGGAGATTCAGCCCTTGTAATCAACCAAATCAAAGACAAGTATGAAACTCATCATCTTGGTTTGATTCCTTACAGAGATTATGCAAGACGATTGTTGACTTTCTTCAACAAAGTTGAACTGCATCATATCCCTCGAGATCAGAATCGAATGGCAGTTTCCTTGGCTACTCTATCTTCCATGTTCAAAGTCAACGATTGGAACGATATGCCTAAGATCCGATCGACGCCTTGAAAGACTCCGCATATGTATTTACAATCAAGCTTCGATGATAAACCGTGGTTTCACGACATCAAACGCTTCCTTCAAACACGAGAGTACCCACTGGGCATCGTGACAAGGATAAGAAAACTCTAAGGAGGCTTTTAGAAATTTCTTCATGAATGAAGATGTGCTATACAAAAGAAACTTCGACATGGTCCCGCCGATGCGCCGATGCAAAGAAGCGCATACGATAATCCATGAAGTGCATGAAGGGTCCTTTCGAACCCATTCAAATGGGCATGCAATGTCCAAAGATCTTAAGAGCAGGATACTATTGGATAACGATGGAATCTCGATTGTCAGAACATGTCAAAAGATGTCACAAGTGTCGATCTACGCAGATAAGATCCATGTGCCACCGACTCTACTCAACGCTCTTCCTCTCCGTGGCCTTTCTCCATGTGGGCATTGACATGATCGATGATCGAACCAAAAGCTCCAACGGACATCGCTCATTTTAGTGGCTATTGATTACTTCACCAAATGGGTCGGGCGCGTTTTACGCCAACGTTACAAGACAAGTGGTTGTGAGGTTCATCAAGAACAACCTCATTTGCCGATACTGGAATTCCAAGTAAGATCATTACGCAAAATGGATCAAACTTGAACAACAAAATGATGAAAGAACTGTGAGGAATTCAAGATCGAGCATCATAACTCATCTCCTTACCGCCAAAGATGAACCGCGCTGTTGCCGCCAACAAGAACATCAAAAAGATCGCTCAAAAATGGTCATCACTTACAAAGACCGCACGAATGTCGCCATTTGCTCGCATGGGTATCGATCAAGACGCACTTCAACAGGCAACTCCTTTTTCTAGTATACGGCATGGAAGCAAGGTTCCGTAAGTTAAGATTCCACAATGAGAGTTCTCATGGAAACTAAGTTATCCGAGGCTGAATGGTGTCAAAGCGATACGACCAACTGAACTTAATCAAGAAAACGCCTGACCGCCTGTGTCATGGACAACTATATCAAAGAAGAATGAAGAAAGCTGACAAAAAGGTTCGACCGTGAATTCCGAGAAGGCGACTCGTGCTTAAAAAGATTCGTTTTTCAACCCATTCTAGGGCAAATGGACTCCTAATTACGAAGGCCCATACATCGTCAAAGAAGCTTTTTCAAGCTATGACTCTCACAACCATGGATGGTGATGAACACCGTATCCTGTGAATGCCGATGCAAACAAGAAATACTTTGTCTAAAAAAAAAAAAAAAAGAAGCTTGGTAAGTCGAAACCCGAAAAGGGCTTAGGCAAAAAGAGCGCCCTATGGATTGAAAACCTAAAAGGCGGTCCAGGCAAAAATTAGAGACAATAAATGTAAATTATCCCGATAGATTGAAAACCCAAAAGGCAATCTAGGCAAAAATAAGGATACAAAATGACAAAGTAATCAATCATCCGTATCATTAATCAAGAAATTTCCATCAACGGATCTTCAATCGAATCTTCTGAAGCAACAAGTACAAGTTGAATTCGAAGTTGTTAGGGATAATAGTGGTTATTGCTTTCAATGTAGCCTTTTCCCAATAAATCATCATTTCCAACTTTTGTAAATAGTTCATGGAATCACGCCTTTGGCTGATTACCATTCTATCAATAAATTTGAGCCTTGTGCCTTTTGTTTGCAATTCTTGCTTTATTCAGTTTTGCAAAATAACGCTTTTATTGTGAAAATCACTATGTGAAACTAAAAAGTTTTAAATGAATTTTTACTTCAAAATCTTGAAACAATAAGCGAAATTTTCCTTTGAACTATGAACACAGAAAGAACTTCAACAGTTTTCTACACAAGTGTTTTGATCTCCAAAGGATAGAATGGCTGCTACAAAAGTCTTCTCCTCAACAGAAATCATCAAAGGACGTATTCTTATCCAAAAGAATTCCTAAGAAAGTTTCTAATGAAATGTCTTTTTCGAAAGTTAAAGCATGCAACTCATTCTTCATCGTGAATGTCTACGCCATCGCCGCAGATTTCACCGAGTATTTGTTCAACTGTGACGGTCCTTTTCCCAAATACCTCTTTAGTGTTCTGTCAAGTATTGTCAGCATGCATATAACATTCATGACATTCATACATAATAAGCATCATTCATGCATTTTTTGCATTCTTCGAAATGTTTGCTTCCATATCACTGGTTTAAATCCCACTTACTCATATAGGTACGATTATACCACCAGCAGATTGTCCCCAAGCAGAAAATACATCTTTTCTCTATCATGTTCCCCTGCTGAGAGCATTCTTCATTGGGAACAATCTCTTGATTGACCTTTTTTTCCAGTTTATTCCTGGATAGAACTCTTTCTCTAATCGACAAAGCAATAAGCAATAGCCTCATCATTTGAGCCGCTTATTTTTCTTTTCGTTCCTAAACTTGTCATGAAAGTTTGTTCTTCTCAACAAGGTCAAATCACGATTGTACGAGAAATTCCCTAGCAGTTGTCTTTCTATCTAAAGAAAACCTGTGTCCTTTATATCAAATGCCTGCATCTTCTTGAGAAAGAGATCCTTGGCAAGATTGCATCCATGAAAATAGAAACTCATGTGAGATCTGTTTCCACTATTAATCGTTATTCACAAGGTGAATACTCAAGAATATTTTCTCAAGATTTACCTTGTTATAGTTATCACTGCTGATAATTGGTAATATCTTCTAACTCTTTGAGATCTGCTTCCATCATTGTCGATATTCACAGGTCAATACCGTAAACTTTTCAAAGATTTACTTGTTATAGTTATCACTACCGATAATTGGTAATATCTTTATAATTCATTACCATAAACTATCACAAGGTCGATAATTGGTAATATCATTTTCACTTACCTTAAACATTGTCACAAGGTCGATGTAAGGTAATCTCTTTGTTTCCAAAGCGAAATGTATATTCACATGTTTGTGAATCTTTTTTTCCCATCGGGACATATTCGTATGTTTCCCAACAAACAGGAGTCTCTTTTCTTAAACTGATCGAGTCATCCTCACAAATTCTCCGCCACCATGTCATTTCTTTGATATTTCCTGGGTAAATCTTTTTGCATCATCTGCATTTTTTGGTATCTTAGGTCCAAAATTTGCGTATTCTGATATTTAAGTCTCTTTACACCTATCGAAGTGAAGATATTTATCTTCATATCTCAGGTTAAAGAAACTTAAATAGGGGCATCTGTCATACCCCAATTCTTGACCTAATATACCACCTCACATTTGCATCATTGCATCACCAATAGCTCGTAATGTAATTAATCGGTGTAGCATTCACATGTCAAAATTAGGGTTTCATCAAATTTTCATCTGATTCAAGAGGCAACCAATTAGGGTTTGAGTTTTACTCACCTCATTTGATCTATCTTGATCAAATCATCAACCTCGATCTTCGATATCCAACTTTTCTCATTGATCTATCAAGGATCGACCAATTAGGGTTTTGATCGAGCATGGTAATCTCGATTTTTCGATCAATGAATGACTTTTTGGTTAGAGATTGATCTTCATATCTTAGATACAACATGTTGACCTTTCTGGATTCAAAACATCACGTAAGTTCACAGATTCATCACCATTTCAAACATCTGATGAAATTTCATCTGCACGGAAAAGTCAAACTTTGACTTTTGGTCAACTTTTTCAAGACAAAACTTTTTCAATCATCAAAATACTTCAAATGATCCATCATGATCATAAAAAATCAAAGAATTTGGAAAAGTCAACAAAAAGTCAAAATTTCTAACACTTAGAAAAATTTTCAAGTGTTAAAATTTTGTACTTTTTCCAAACTTCATGGCATTTTTTCACATAGTTCCACTTTGAATTGGAAAAAACTCAAAACATGAAAGTTGTAGCCCTTGAAACAAGCTTTCCAAAATGTCCAAGAACTCTCAAATCCATGGAGTCTAGCTATACTTTTGATTTTGAAACATAAGGCTCCATAACCATGGATTTCAAGTTCAAAACTTCAAGATTATAGGTCATTTTGCATTTTCTTCTTCTAGAACACATGCCACCTTGCAAAGATAAGTTAGAACTGATAAAAATCAGTTGATGTAATATGATAGATAAGATCAAAGTTGAAATTAACCATGGTTAAAAGAAGGAAGCTTCCTTTGCATTTAATGCAAAAGACTTTGCCTCTAAGGCAAGTCAAATTTACCAATGGCCAAACTTTCTCAATTATTTTCAGAACTCATGGCCTATAAATAGAGGTCTTTCTTGCCATTCAAACTACACCAAAGCCATGCAAGTACATGCTTTCTTCTTCTTTCTCAAAATTCATGAAACATAGTGCAAATTGAGAAATTGTGCATCTTTGAAAACTTGTGAAAACTTTGAAAATTGGTGTCTAACATGTTTTAAATGTCATATGTAATTGGTCTATAACTTAAAATTAACACAAGCCAAGCTAGAAATCAGTTCACATGCCATACACATAAGCTTGCCAAACCGCTTTAGATTCGAATTCATGGTTTGCTCGAGCAACTTGAGTTTTAATCATCCAAACATCATCCACATACATCATAGACATGATGCGATCATAAACAACAAATCAGAACACCTCTAACCCGTAATCAAGTTCAACTTTGAGCTTATGCAGGTCGACTTGGTAGAGAGTTTTCATCATTCCGCAGGAAGCTGTGGTGATCAAACACCTTCCATAGAGGCCGCTGGTGCTCAAGCAATCCTCAAACAACAATCGAAACACCTTCATCGAATTCGATTCCGCTTCAATGTAAGAACTTCAAACTCAACTCCATGATTTCTTGATTCAATTGAAAAACTCTTGGCCATTTGTTTTCTCGCACCATCCACGATCATTAACCCCCAATCAATTGAATAAATCATCAACCATACACGATTTCAATTAGGTTTTTCAGTTTTAGGGTTCTTCGTGTTCTTCAGAAATTCAATCATGATTAGCTTAAAATAAATGAAATTAAAGAGTGCCATCATGTTCCCCGGCTTGAGGCGAGCAAGTTTGATGTTTACATCATTTGATTTCATCAAGAAACACGAAATCCATGGTCGATCAAGATCGAGAAGATGATGAAGCTTACGCTGCTTTTGAATTCAAATATCCATTTAAAATATAATTTCATAGTTTAAACACAATACACGGATGTATCACGCCCCAACGGTTGCCACTCACTCTTAAGTCATTGTGCCACGCCTTGCCTAATGTGTCCCGGTTCAAGCCTCCTTGGACCATTTTTTACCAAACTTTTGTATTTTTTACAAACTTTGACATTTTTAAAACCAATCAAAACTCCTCATTTTGAGGTGATTTTTGTACACTTGTCAATTAATGTATCTATTTTATGATAGTGCAAAAATTTTCAAAAACTTTCATCCGATTATATTTGATCGAGCGAAAACAACACTTTGAGTACTTTTCAAAACACCTTTAAAGGTGATTTTTTCAAACTTTCAACCCGATTCTTTTCAAAACTTACAAGTAAACTTTACTTTCAAAAACACTTTCAAATAACATCTTTCAAAACTTTTCATCAAACCACATTTTCCATGATCGATCCGATTAAACGATAAACCGAATTTGTTTTTCTCGTTCTTAACCGATCATGGGCCTCCTTACTGTAAGTCCCAACCAACATTCTTTATGTACATACATATTTTCTTTGTACATATCAATAATTTTCATGTACATACAAATTTTTACCTGTACATACATGATATTTCAGAATACTCAAACATGTATAAACTCGATCGCTTGTTTTTCGTTTCGATTGTATATACAATCAATACCATTGGTATTGAAAGGAGCATTATTCTTGGAAACTGCTTTTAAACCAATGGGCCACCCCATGGTGTAAGTCCCAACCTCCTATGTACATCCACATCCTCCTGTATATAAATACTGCTCGTACATATTTACTTCCTTGTACACAATTCAAACTTGTAAATAATCAAGTTACGCTGCTTTTAAACGCTCGTTTCACGACACTTGTTTATATTTCCTTCATAAACTCTTGTAAATAAACATCATGCATTGTTTATATTTCCTTCATAAACTTCGTGAATACATATCACACACACACTTGTTTATACAACTGCCTAGTTATAACATAACAACTAGTCTAACCAATAGGTTCCACATTTAGCCTCCTTCGGCTTTATACAAGATAACTCTCCCACAGAGTTATCCTCCTCTTAGGCTTCATATAAGAAAACTCATTCATCTGAGTTTAGCCTCCGCTTAGGCTTCATATAAGACAAGACTGCTGAGTCGCCTCCTCTTGGGCTTCGCTCAAAAGAACTCCTCATTGAGTTTAGCTTTCGCATCATACAATGAAAGAGACCATAAAATCTCTTAATGCCTCCTATTGGGCTTCCAATACAAAGAATCACCCTAGGATAGAACCCAGAGTATAATTTCCTGAAATTGCTCTTAATTCCAAAAGGATGGTTTCGATGAAATCCCTTTTAAAGCCAAAGCCACCATACCCTATAGCTTCCTCTCGCTTCATACAAGGACCTCAATGACTCGATGACCTCGATGACCGGAATGCCTCCTCTGGGCTTAATACAAGGACCCATGGGCTTTTAAAAGCATCCCTTTAATCCAATCAATTTCTCCTTGAGATTTAGACATCTATCATCTCTATGGAAGAAGTATCTCATCTATCACATCACATACAATCAAAAACTTTTTCAAACTCTTTTCAAACAAAAACATCTCTTAATTGTAAGTGGTAACGCTTGTACACTCAAGCAAAACACCCAATGCTTACAATTAAAAGATTCAATCATTTTCAAACATCTTTCTTAAACATGTAAGTGGTAACGCTTGTACACTCAAGCAAAACACCTATAACTTACGATGAAAGATTTCAGTCAAACTTTTCAAAAATGTATGTGATGAAATAGATTAGATACATTTTTCATTAAGATGACATTTGTCCGTGTCTCTTACTAACATCCCGTTGCTTCCACTAGCATAAGTGGGAACTACGATTGCTCTGACTTTCTCAACATCCTTTGAGAATACGTGGCACAAGGTCTCATCCCTGCCGAGCAAATTTCTTTCTCTCAAACCAAACAAACCATAGATCCTCAGAGATCCGAGCTACAAATGCTCGATTCCCACTAGATATGTATGCGTAAGATCCAAAGATCTTTATGAGCACAATAATAACAAACACTAGGATCCCACATAATCTATCCTTCTTAAAATCCCAAAGGAGAAACTTTCCCAATCATAGAAATAGCAATTAAAACACACAAACATATCAAACATATTCATATATAAAGCTATAGATAACTATATATATTTAGGGTGCTCCATCTATTCCATTTATATAACAAACCCTTACCCTAATATTCCCAATGCGTTGCATCTAGTTTGCGCTAGTCGTTACGCATATCAAAATCAATTGAGGGTATTAATGTTTTCCCTTTTCATAATCATTAAATCATCTTTCTTGTGTTGAAAATAATAAAGCTTGATGCTCATGCATCTTTATAAACAAATCAAAGAGTAATCGTTGCCGAGAATCAATTCATATTCAATTCTCTAGCACGTCACTTTTTAACGCGAACAAGATCCCTTTGAAGATCAAGCAAGAAATAGAAAGGTTTCTCAAGAGTAAGTTCATTAGAACTGCAAGGTATGTTGATTAGTTATCTAATAGTGTACCTATCATTAATAAAAATGGAACTCTTAGAGTTTTCATAGACTTCAAGGATTTAAATAATTCTACTACCAAGGATGAGTATTCAATGCCTGGGGCGGAGATGTTAGTGGACTCTGTTGCGGGATACGAATATCTTAGTATGCTCAACGAGTATTCTAGGTATAATCAAATCTTTATAGTAGAAGAACATGTGCCTAAAATAGCGTTTGGGTGTTGTAACACGGTGAACTGACTTTGTGGATTTTTGTATCGCAAATATGCGGATAGCAAGAGTCGCCACCGACTTTTATTTTTATCCAATTAAGGGAAGGTAAAAGTACAGAAAAAGACATTCGTTTAGATTCTGAGTTCGGGAGAATGGTTATGAAAAGGGAAGGTATTAGCACCCCTTTCCATCCGTAGTTATCTACGGGCTCTTAGTTGCTCTAGATCACCTTTTAAAATTGCTTTCTGTGTGTTTGACAAAAATGTTTTGAAAAGGCATTTCGCTTTGACTTTGTAATGATTCATGTAGGAATGTATACAAAGTGTTCGGAAATGCTTCGTTATGAAAAGAGTTTGAACTTTGAAAAAGAGTGTGTGGAGTGAAAAGCATTTGGTTTTAGAGCAAGCAACTAAAAGACTTATTACCCACTCAGAATTGGTCATTTTCATACTTTTACGTTCCTTTAGAATAGCGCTATTCGTACCATTAGTTGGTAGGTAGCTCCATTCGTAGGATGTAAGCGGGACATTCGAAGGGACATCGGATGGTCATAGAAGGCAACTCGTAGGAAGTATCCTAGCACATTCGAATGGACTATCATCATTTTTCGTAGGCGACAATCGAGGGTCAAGATCATGTATTCGGAGGCACATCGTGGGTCTTATGATCTTGTATCAAGGGACTATGATGATTTGTTTGGAAGGCAACGGTGCTAGAATACCTCTACGCTCGAGGGACATGACCATTTTGAATTCGCAAAGGCAAAGAGAGAGAATTACCCTGGGTGGTGTGTGAAAGAAGTGTGTTGATTTCGTATATTTTATCTTGCGATTAGTGGGCTATGTTCGTTATTATCTTGCCATGCACGCCTAGTTACTAGCAGCTTATAGGGTGCGGAAATTAAAATGCGAATGTAAAGTGCGGAAAGGTAAATGTCCCACGCTATTACATGGCTTTGGGGCGATACATAATTTAAAATTATGGAAAATAAAGTCCTAATTTAAACTATTACATCCCATAGACAAATACATTATTGAAAATAAAATGATAAAGAAAGAATCGTCTCGAATCGGATCAACTCGTAAAGGAATGAGAAATCTAAAATACGATGTGAATCGAACAAGAAATAAAAATGTTAGAAAAATGCAAATTTTTATATGAGAAAATTATTACATGCTGGAAATAATATAAATATGCTAAAATAAATTTTTGGGATTTTTTGGATGCAATTTAATAATTTAAAATGAATTAAAAGTGATCAAAATGCAAAAATATGAATAAAAATAAATATGCATGCAAAATTGTATTTTTTAATTTTATAAATTAAATAAAGATTTTATGAAAATAATGCAAAGAGAAAATTAATTTTTGATGATTTTTAAATGCAGAAATAAAATTATGAAAAGAATTGAAATAAAATACAAAAATATTAAAATAATTAGAAAATAGGAAAATATGGAAAATAATGCAAGTTTGTAAAAGGAAATGCAAAACTGGTGCCCATAGGGATCGAACTCATGACCCTTGGGTGAAATCTTAAGTCCACATGCCTTGACCAACTGTACTAGCGTGCTTCACTGTTTGGAAACGGAATGAGTGGAAGAAAACACGCCGCCTCCTCGTTGCTCTCTGCTCGCGCCAGACTTCATCTCCTACCTTGAATTTTGAGCCGGGCTTTGCTCGACGCCTGTGCCCGCAAAGTCAAAAGCAAGCACGCATAATATAAATACATTCTAAAGCCATGGTTCGATTGGAAACATCATTCCGAATGCAATGGTACTGGTCTTGAGGTCCAATTTTTCCTATTTTGTGAAACCCTAAAACGGCACAGG
The DNA here is from genome assembly GCA_021764765.1 of Vicia sativa. Taxonomy (NCBI): domain Eukaryota; kingdom Viridiplantae; phylum Streptophyta; class Magnoliopsida; order Fabales; family Fabaceae; genus Vicia; species Vicia sativa. Next base: position 15,786,078 of record CM038797.1, read on the forward strand.
AAACCCTAACAATGGCAATACGTGTTCTGCCATGGAAATTGATTAAAGCACCGTAAAGCTTGCAAACACATCACTAGTCACAAAACAAACACAAATCAAGTTAATAATGCATGAATATTAAAATACGATTTTGAAATTTCAAGAACAAACCAAATTTTTCACGATTCGATGGTTTGGATCAAAGTGAAGGTCTGAATCGATTCTGGAGATGTCAAAGAATGTGTTAGACACCTCAAAATTGATTGAAATCGACTGGAACTAGGGCTGCCACTTGCTTGTGTACCACGGTTTTTTGAGCTTTGGAATAGGGTTCTTAGGGCAATTTTTCTGTTTCTTGATGGGTATGCATCATATATTTAATCGATGGATTTGGGATGTTTTTGGCAAGAATCAATCAACATTCAAAGCAAATCAAATTTGATTTTTGTACAAAATCAAACTTTCAAAATTTGATTAATTTCCAATCCAATCTTGCCATATTGATCAAATTTCGAAATTTGCTGGCCTTTGTGAGTTGCTTGGGTCTCAAGGAAAGAATAAAAATCAACTTTGTAATTAATCTTGATTTTATACTTTATTTTTAAATTTAATTTGTATTTAAATGATTAAATTCCAAATTAAATAGAAAAATAAAATAAAAATTCGTGGCATTGGGCTTGGATATTCCTAATTGTATGAGGAATAAGTTTGATGAAGAAAAGCAAGCCCATTTGCAAAAATTTGATTTTAGAAGTATCTCTTTGTGCATTCCTTCAAAATTGCCCAACTTGTGAATGGTGTATCTTGCTCAATTTTTCACATTTTTGAGTGTTCTTGGACTTTTTGGAAAGCTCTAAGAGTCCTCTAACCAACCTTTTTTGTCTCATCTCAATTGGAGTTTCCATGCTCAATATATCTTCAAAACAAAAGTTGACTTTTGTTGACTTTGAAAATGACCAGAATGTTTTGAGCTATACCTCTCAAATGAAGCATTTTGGAAATTCTTGTGAAACATGAAGTTGTAGAGAATTGAATTTCCTTCAAAACAAGAGGTGGTGGAAAATTTCGAGAAAGTATGAGAAAGTTATGATCACCAAACTTCGCTGACTTTTCACCTGAAACCCTAATTTAGAAAGTTTGACTTTTGAGCAAATCTTGAGTTTTCTTGATGAATCATGATCAACCTTTGATCAAATGATGAATGTAACTTCAAAATGAGGATGTTGACCAAAAATTATGAAGTTTGACTGTATGTTGACCACAATTGACTTTTTGTCCAATACAACTGATTTTCAACCATCTGAGCAATTGCTTGAGGAAACTTGATCTGTGAAGCTTGAAACTTGACATGGAGAATCTTTGAAGCATATGAGGAGGCATGAAGACCATTGGAGATGTTGGAAGCCCATCTTGGCTCGAGAGATACCAAACCCTAGTTTGGGTTGATTGTCTAGAGAGAGTTTGTCCGATCAACTCTCGAGGAATCCTCGAGTATAGATGTATGAAATATCTTGAGAAGATGGAGGAAAATTTTTGGTATGACAGCCTGCCCCTGCTCAATCTTCTTGTAATGAGGGTTAGATTGACACGCTTGTCTTTCGTGACCGGAGGTAGAAGATGATTGAACACCGAGTACACCCAAAATTTGCACTCACCGCTGGTGGATGATGAACGGGCTTACGATGCCATTTGGAGAAGTTGGATACTTTGTCGGGGATGAGTCGTGACGCTAGACTCGAACGCCGATAGAATTGACGGGATGGGCTTAAGATGCCATCCGGAAAGATCGATGGGAGTGAGCCGACGCTAGGCTCGTAGTCGCTTCGAAGGAGTAATGGAGACGGGCTTAAGATGCCATCCGAGGAGTCGTGACGTTAGACTTCGTGTTCATTTTTGAATGAAGTTATTGGTTTGCATTGATTTTTAACCATATATGCGCAGATTCTGAAAGTGAAGCATCGTTGATAAGTAGTCGGAGATGGGCTTAAGATGTTATCCAAGGCAATCAATCGCACGCCGATTCTCGTAGTCGCTTGATAATAAGAGCGGATCGTAATAAATCTTCGTGTCGATTACTCCGAGGGAGGTAGTAGTTGGCAAAATGTGGATATCTCCCAGGCATCGGTGTTGATCCATTGCCTCGTTATCGAAGGATAACCGAGGCGGTCTTTCTGATAGTTTTCCGCCGATTCGGCTTAATCCGGACCGGTCGTTTGAGGACAACCAAGGGCGGTCTTTCTTCGATAGTTTTCCCATCGATTCGGGCTTAATCCTCGGACCTGCTTATGCCAAGTGATCACACTGCTTTGGAGAAAACAAGAGGAACTTTGATAGAACTTTGTTACTTTATGCAAAGTATGATGCATGATGTTGTATATGAATGACATATGCATGAATTATGACTTTATGAGAAATGTATGAATGATAGATGTTGTGGTATTTCAAAACATATCCATCTTGAAGAAGATGTGGATGTTCTGCTTGAAGATTTCTGACTCCTGTTTGGGGAATTGATTAGGTGAGAACCCCGCTTTTGAAGGATAAGAAAGAAATCATGTATTCCTCCGATTCACTATATGACCAAGTCTTGGGCCTAGATATTGTCGAGGAAGGTAGAGATTTGAGAGGCTCGTTTGTTGGAGATCTCATATATAGACCCTGCTGAGGAGAATCTGGGAGGCGATCCGTTGGGGACCTTGTATGTAGATCCCGCCGAGGAAATTTAGGAGGCGCCCATCGGGTATTCTGTGCCGATCTCACTGGAGAGTATTGTAGTTGCCGGAGACCGGGTTGGAAGAGTCGAACTGCTGTAATCCCAGTGGGGATGAAGATGAAGTCTCCCGGCACTATCTCACCAAGTTTCGGTCCGGATATCCGGGGGAAAAAGAAAGGATCGAGGATACCACGGGGATAAATACCTTGACCGGGGTGAGGTGTTACCGCTGAGACCGATGTAACATTTCTTAGTTGAGTGGAATTGCTGCTCGTGGATTCCTTTGCTCTGGGAAGTTGTGTTGTGAGTGACACCTCAGTGGGGATCATGCTTTGTGGGGAATGTTTTGGTGACTCCGCCGCCATCTCAATTCCCGGAGCCCGTAGTAAGTACTTTTTATGTTCACTTTTCGTATGTTTGTGATTAGATTCTTATTGTCAAATGCATATAATCATTCAAAGCAAACGTTGGACTTTATCCAAACCACAATAGTGAAAATTGTAAAGAGAAAGAACTTGTATTTATTTGAAAGGTGGCGATGGCCAAGTAGTTTTGTACACAAGAAAAGGTAAAAGCTATGAAACAATCTCAAGTCTCAACTATGCTAGTACTCATATATTTCACTATCTCATCTCCTTGTCACAAGAGAAAGTGAGTGAATTGATCTTCACCATTTGAATCTTGAATGGATAGTAGTCTGGAAGCGTGACCGAAGAGACATAGTCGACGCTTAAATCCCTAACTTTGCCTAGACCGCCCTTTCTGTTTTCGCCCAACGATACCTTTTTGCCCAAGCCGCCTTTTCGTGTTTTCGACTTGCGGTGTACATGTTTGGTATATATCCTTAACTTTTTGCCCGAACCCTTTGGTTCGCCAGATGCCCTTATTTTGCCTAGGTCACCGACCTAGCGGTCTCTTTATGCATAGTATTTTTTGACTATGTCTCTGCTCGTGTGTGGGAAGTCTTCACCATCCATCGCAAGTATCATAGTCTACGAAAAACACTGCCTTGACTATAAATGGTCCCTCATAGGTGGGAGTCCATTTGCCCCGGATCACCAGGAAGGATGATGCGCTTGACTACTAGATCACCGACTTGGTAGACCTTTGTTGACCTTCTTGTTAAATGCTCGATCATTCGCTCGATAACTGCCCATGGCAAATGGATGCGAGTCGCTTCTCATCAATCAAGTTAATCTGGTCAAGGCGAGTCTGGACCCAATCGTCTTTGCCTAACTCTGCCTCCTGGAGGACTCTGGTCGAGGGAATTTGAACCTCGATGGGTAAGACGGCTTCCATACCGTATACAAGAGAGAAGGAGTTGCCCGTGGATGTCCGTGTCATAAGGCGATAACCATGAAGAGCAAACGTAACATCTTATGCCAATCCTTGTAAGTCATGCCATCTTCTCAGATAATCTTCTTAATGTTCTTGTTGGCGGCTTCCACTGCGCCATTCATCTTAGGCCGATAAGGAGAAGAGTTGTGATGCTTGATCTTGAACTGCGTGTGTCATACCCCAAAATTTGCCCTCCATCTACTCAAAGAGATTTCATACATCCCTACTCAAGGATTCCTCAAGAGTTGATCAGACAAACTCTCTCCTAGACAATCAACCCAAACTAGGGTTTGGTATCTCTCAAGTCAAGATGAACTTCCAACATCTCCAATGGTCTTCATGCCTCCTCATATGCTTCAAAGATTCTCCATGTCAAGTTTCAAGCCTCACAAGTCAAGTTTCCCATAATTGCTCGATGGTTGAAAATCACAGATTGGACAAAAGTCAACTATGGTCAACATACAACAAACTTCATAATTTTTGGTCAACATCCTCATTTTGAAGTTACATTCATCATTTGATCAAGGGTTGATCATGATTCATCAAGAAAACTCAAGATTTGCTCAAAAGTCAAACTTTCTAAATTAGGGTTTCTAGGTGAAAAGTCAATCAACATTGACCGATCATAACTTTCTCATACTTTCGTAAATTTTTCCACCACCTCTTGTTTTGAAGGAAATTCAATTCTCTACAACTTCATGTCTCACAAGAATGTCCAAAAATGCTTTAATTGAGAGGTATGGCTCAAAACATTATGTGTCATTTTCAAAGTCAACAAAAGTCAACTTTTGGTTTCAAGATATATTGAGCATGGAAACTCCAATTGAGATGAGACCAAAAGGTTGGTTAGAGGACTCTTAGAGCTTTCCAAAAGTCCAAGAACACTCAAAAATGTGGAAAATTGAGCAAGATACACTATTCAAGTTGGGCAATTTTGGACAATTGCACAAAAGGACATTTTGGTCAAAATGCAAAATTTTCCAAATGGGCCTATAATCTTTTGATCCAAACTTGTTCATGACATGATTTTGACCCATAAATGCTTGGCCATGGTGATTTTCTTTTTTTTATGATTTATATTTGAATTTTAAAGCATTTAAATTCAAAATTAAATCATATAAAATATGAAATTAATTTATTTTTCCAAATGGATTGATTTTATATCATGCTTGGAGTCCAAGAAAGCCCACAACAATTGCCAAATTGCATAAGCCTTTACATGAAGGAAAATCAAATTTTTCAAAATTTGATTTGTTTTAAAAGAAAATATTTGCACATTGATTATTCAATCTTTTTCACTCTTATTGCTCTCCAAATCTCTTCTATAAATACCCAGCAGTGTGTACAAGCATGAGGACGAAACCCTAACCCTTAAAGCCACCCAAACTCTTGCAAAAAATTTCAAGATTCTTGAAAATTCGAATTCCAAGTTGTAGCCACTCTCAGCCAAAACCATCCATTCCATTGTGTCGGAGGTTCCCCAAGTTAAACATCTCCTACTCAAGCCAATACCTCCGTAATCGCTATCCAACTCTCACCTTTGAACTTTTCATAATTTCGATTTCTTGATTCCATGCATTATTAATCGATTTCATGTTCATTTGAGTTCGTGACATTCATTAGAGTGTGTTAGATGCATAACATGTAAGGTTTCACGAGAAATCTCAATGCCATTACTAGGGTTTCCAAGGTCGTGAGATTCAAACTCAAAATCCAGCCGTTTCAGACACGAGGATGGCACCATTGTGCTCGCAATGATCGAATTAGTCGATCCGGGCTTTTATTGCGCTTTGTTTGATGCGTTGTGGTTTTCGTGTCGACAAGCCACTGAGAAGATGACCGAGCCCTAGCTCCGGCGACCAAATGAAGCTTGACCATGGCGTGGCGCTTGGCTCGCCTCGATTCGCTTTCTTTCCACTGGGGCCAAGGTCGACTGTTTTGAATTAAACATCATGACACGTAAACGCTCTTATTCAATTAATTTCCAGCTTTCCAACACCAAGTGTCAAATGGTCTGATGGTTAAGTCGCTTACTGTTCCAAGATTCTCCTCAAGGTCATCGCCGATCCACCTGTATCGGTTTCGCTTTCTTTTCTCAAAACTTCAAATTTTTTCATATTTTTTTCTATTTTCCAATTTATTTTAATATTTGCATCCTATTTTAATTATCTTCATATTTATACTTATGCATTAAAAACTCATCAAAAAATAATTTTCTTTTTGTATTTGTTTTCTGAAAATCTTTATTTAATTTAATAAATTAAAAAACATATTTTTGCATGCATATTTATTTTTATTTGTAATTTTGCATTTAAATCATTGTAAATTCATTTTAAATTATAAAATTGCATTTAAAAATCCCAAAATTTATTTTAGCATATTTATATTATTTCCAAAGATGTCATATTTTTCCAATTAAAATTTTCATTTTTCTAACATTTTCTTATTTCGATTTCATCGATATTTTCCGATTTTCTTATCGCTTCACTGTGTTTTTCCAATTCTGACGCTTTCTTTACTTTCATTTTATTTTCCAATAATGTAATTGATATGGGATGTAATAGTTTAAATTAGGTCTTTATTTTCCGCATTTTAAATTATGTATCCGCCCTAAAGCCTTGTAAGCGTGAGGACATTTACCTTCCGCATTTTTACATTCCGCATTTTACTTTCCGCACCCTATCAATTGCTAGTAACTAAGCGTGTATGGCAAGATAAAATTGAACATAGCCCACTAACCTTCAAGATAACATATTATGAAATCAACACACTTCTCTCACACATGCACCCCTTAGGGTAATTCTTTCTCGTTGCCTTACGAATTCAAATGGTCATGTCCCTCGAACGTAGAGGTATCCTAGCACCGTTGCCTTCAAACAAATCATCATAGTCCCTTCGATACAAAGATCATAAGACCCACGATGTCGCTCCGAATACATGATCTTGACCCTCGATTGTCGCCTACGAAAAATGATGATAGTCCCTTCAAATGTGCTAGGATACTTCCTACAAGTTGCCTTCAATGACCATCCGATGTCCCTTCGAATGTCCCGTCTAAAGGAACGTAGAAGTACAAAAACGACCAATTCTGAGTGGGTAAATAAGTCTTTTAGTTGCTCGCTCTACCAAATGCTTTTCACACCACACACTCTTTTTCAAAGTTCAATTTCTTTTCAAAAACAAAACATTTCCGAACACTTTGTATACACTCCTACATGAGTCATTACAAAGTCAAAGCAAAATGCCTTTTTCAAAACATTTTGTCAAACACACAGAAAGCAATTTTAAAAGTAATCTAGAGCAACTAAGAGCCCGTAGATAAATCATGGATGGAAAGGGTGCTAATACCTTCCTTTTCATAACCATTCTCCCGAACTCGTAATCTAAACGAAGGTCTTTTTTCTATACTTTTACCTTCCCTTAATTGGATAAAATAAAAGTCGGTGGCGACTCTTGCTATCCGCACATTTGGATACAAAATCCTACAAAGTCGGGCTTCACCGTGTTACGTAATCGGCGACTGGGAAGATCCCTAAAGAGAGAATTGCCTTAGGGATTTCTAGATAACTTTTATTGCTTTTGTTTGACTTGTATGCTTTATCTTTAAGGGTTGCTTGGGTATTATATTTGGGGGATCCTACACCCGATCCGGTTTCCTTTAGGTAAGTAGCATTAGATCATCGCGACCGCTAGACGATAACTAAACGGTCAACATGATGGCTACGTTAGCGTGACACTTTGGTTGTCCCGATACTCTTCATTCCCAAGTTGAAGATAGTATTTGGCTCGCGTGGTGTCATCAAGCGCTAACTAAACTTTTAGAACCTTAATTGACCCATCTTGGCCATTAGAAGGTAGTGAGATGGCCGGCTTTGGTGCTAAGGTTGGTTGATACCGATACTACGCCATTGAGATCGACTTTGGGATATTTTCGATCGACCACTTGGCCGTCAGATTGAAATAAACGCCACGAGAAAGATCAATGATGAGATTCCTAGAACCCTACATTATTATAGGACAGATGAACCAACTCAAACTTTGGTGGGTAATCACCTATACCTCATGCAAGCCTTAAACCTAGGCTCATTGTGTGAATTGTTCAGTGTGCTAAACATGACATCATGACATCATTCGCATTGCATATCATTTCTAACTATTTCAAGGACCTAGGATTTATCTTTGCTCTGCTTTGTAGGGATTATGGCTTCTAGAAAGACTATCCGAATCAACTTCATGGGTATACCTTCTCACCAAAGAATTGGTTTCGTAAATTCCCACCATGCTCACCATCAAAAGACATGGTTATCTACTTGATTTGGTTATCTCCGGTTTTGAAGAAGATATGATGCATGTCCTATTCCAGCTTTGATCCAAACACCATTGCTTTACATTCTCTGATTATCGCTGGTTCCTACCTTGAAGAGTTCTCTGTTACTGGGGTACCTATTCTTGACCAAATGCCATTTACCGTCTAGAAAAGGTTCCTAAGTACAAGACATTGCATCGCCTTTACATCTTAAGCTGCTCAAATTGTTTCTCACCCCAATCCTCGGCCTACCTTACTGGAGATATCCTACATTCTCCACACTGCACTACTAAGAAACAAGGAACTCTCATGTGTTGTATACCGTTACTTCAAGGTGGTTTATTTCGCACCTTCCTCCATCGCTTTGAAGAATGAACAAAGGTTGAGATGGTCTCAAAGATTGATGTCACCTCTCATTCAGATATCCGTTGGAGTCTTTTCTCTCAAAAGGACTTCACATTCATCGAGCGCCAGGAGAATTCCCTAATGTACCGCTACTTGGTATAAGGGAGGTATTACTTACAACCCTTAGCTCTACGCAGTTTGGTTTTGCTCAAAAGATGGTCCACATGATATGCTTCTCCAAGATATTGTGTTCGACTACAACCACGATCTCCGCATCACCGACGAAGGTTTATACATGCTTGGGGCATGGTAAAGAAGATCGATACCAAGATTTGGGGAACCAAACTCCATTCCTTGGGAACCTTACCTCAAATGGGTGCGAGCTCGAGCTCAAAACCTCATGATGCCATTCACTGTTCTACCAAGAATTATGGAACCCTGCTATAGGTGACGCACTTATAGTGTTCTCCATCCCGACATGCCTACCGATTTTGAAGACTTGAAGAGATCCCTGATTCAATTTTAAGGAAGAAAGGGATACCTTTGAAGCTCATATACAAGCAAGAAGAAAGTGCTAGAGTTGACAAAGCTACTTCATGAGGAGCGAAGCATCAACGCCTACATCGGCACCAAGAGGAAGCGCATGGGAGACTTAGAGCTTTAGGATTTTATGCTTTTCTTTATTATTGTTTTGAACTATCTTTTGTACTTAAAAGAAAAAGAATAATAAAAGAGTACTAATAAATGTTTGTTCATTGCTTGTTTAACAAATTTAAATCTCTAAGGTCCTTGAAAACATTGCATTGCATTTGCATAAACATCGCATATCATGGCATAACATTGCATCATGTGTACATTGAGATTGGTTTTCTCATTTTCTCGCTATTTATTTTAGCGTAAATGGCTCTCTAACGATCACAAAGATCTCCGTGTTCGTAATGCCTGGGCCAACAGATGTTCACTAGCTTGGTCCAAGGCCAAGAAGATCAAGAAGCTCATCAACAAGAAGAAGAAGGTTGGGTCTACTCAACATGGGCGACGCTACAAAGGTGGTCCTAAAGTGGTCACCGGCTTGAACTCTCTGGAAGAAGTTAAGAATGAAGGAGTGACAAGGTGATGGCGAAGGCGCCAGTGAGCCCGAGAAGGAGAGACGATCGACGATCATAGCCAAGACTGATGAAGATGACAAGTACAAGCAACTTGAAGACCGTTTGAATGCTGTGGAAAACCTGAAGATGTTCGGGCTGAATTTTGATGATCTGAGTCTTGTCCCTGGTGTTGTGATTCCTCCTAAATTCAAGGTTCCTACTTTTGCCAAGTATGATGGCGTTTCTTGTCCGAAGCTGAATTTGAAGTCCTGTGTTCACAAGATCAAGAGAGTTTTTCCAGGACTCAGTTGGAGTGGTATTATCAGCTAGAGAATGACCGTATCCGTACTTGGAGTGACTTGGCCGATGCTTTCTACAAAAAGTATGAGTACAATGCTGAATTAACACCCACTCGCATGCAACTACAAAGCATGTCTATGGGTCGTGATGAGAAGTTCAAGGAGTATGCTCAGAAATGGAGAGATCTAGCAGTCAGAGTTCAACCACCCTTGTCCAATAGGGAGTTGGTTGATATGTTCATGGGACACCGACGGCCCATTCTTCAATCATCCGATTGAAACTCTTCACCGATTCACCGAAATGATACTTACAAAGCGAGCGATCGGGTTGGTATTAGAAGCGGAAAGATTCAGGTAGACACATCTTCAAATGCTGCAAAGAGATCTTTTGGTGGTAAGAAAGAAACTAATGTTGTGTATGGTCAGAAAAGCCGAGCCAAGACCGATCGTCAATCGGGGCCAGATTCCAATCCTACATCAAGACAACCTCGAGACAACGCTGTGAGCTTAACGCGCCACGAAGACGTTTACGAAGATCAACATGCCACTGTCGCAAGCCTTGCAACACATGTTGAACGCAGAGCTGATTACCTTGAGAGATCCTCCTCAGAATGTCAACACCTCTTCTCCGAGATACAATCCTAATGCTAAGTGTGCTTACCATTCCAATAGCCCTGGACATAACACTGATGATTGTTGGGCTCTGAAGAACAAGATTCAGGATATGATCGAAGCTAAGCAAATTGAGTTTGATCCTCCTGTTGAGACTCCAAATGTGATCAACGCGCCTATGCCTAACCATGACAAGAGCTCCAATGCTGTTGGTGACGATACTTACATCTTCAACATAGATGACCCGACCATCCCTCTGATGACTGTTAAGAGGAATTTGCTGCAAGCCGGTGTCAATCCAGGATGCCCAGAGAATTCTCGTTGGTGCCCATCTGCACCTGATAGTTGTGCTTGGTTGAGAAGACGTGTTCAGTGCATGATGGATAACCGTGAGATACTATTTTCAAACCAATTGCGTGTGTGTGAAGAAATGTCCAAATTGAAGATTGACAATGCGAATGAAACAACACCATCTGTGTGGGATACCTTGGGGCAGCCAAGTGGAAAGTATGATTACATGGTGAAGTACACTATTTCTGAGAGCTACAAAATTCCTATTGAAGACGTTAAGCCGACCGGATGGGGTGACGATTTCCCAAAAGATTATGCCGATGTTAACACAATAAGGATTTCCTCTCACGATCCCGTGGCTAGAGTGGCACCTTTCATTATCACTTCTCCAAGACCGCCCATATTCCTCCGACAAAGCTATCCTTGGAACTATGGAGTCGATGTTTACTATCATGGCCAAGCAAGACCCTCCGACCATTGAAGATCTTACAATGAGGCTACCATTCCCGACATCGACAACATCACCGGATCAAGAAGGTGACCGTAACCCAAGAGTATTCTCTCCGATATCTCTCCTCCAAAAGACACCGCGACTCCAACAGATTCCAATTTATTCAACCCATTCCCAAGCTAGAGGGAAAGAACCAAGGACTCATCCCGCTCAACCGTATGCCAAAGGAAGTTATCAAGATACTCCAAACAAGAAATGGAGGAAATTCAAGATTATCAAGAAGAGTGACTACAATGTTGTGGAACTGGGATGCATTCCAAAATCTCCATGCTTGCTCGCTTCTTATGCTCCGAGGCTCATGCTAATGCCTTGGTGAAGTTTCAAGAATGCTCACGCATCCGAAGACACTACCACCGACCAATTCAAGTTTGTATTGCTAGCCCGGCCGCCAACAACGGCCTAGGCTTCTCGATGTCGATTTGACTCACCGAAAGAAACACAACAAAGCCTTGCACATCTCGTTGAATGCAAGGGTACTACACTATCTCATGTTTTGGTGGATACCGCTCGCCTCGAATATCCTACCAAAGATCGCTTTTGATCGACTTGATGTCGAAGGGTTGGTTCTCGAGACCCGGACATTATTGTGAGAGCTTTTGATGGTTCTAAGCGAAAGGCTTGGAGAGCTCATTCGCCGCTAAAGTCGGTTCCGCACTTTTCATTCCACTTTCTTTGTCATGGACATCCCCACTTACTCTTGCCTACTTGACGCCCTTGGATACATGGGCAAGGCCGTTACTTCCACCGCATCGTAAACCAAGTACCCGTGAAAGGGAAGGTTGTCACAAGATGTGGTGAAGAGGAATATATGGTCACCATCTACAATCATTCCGATACTCGAGATGGAAGGTGAATCTTTGAGACTCGCAAGCTTTTGAGACAATCCCCGAGTCGCCTGACTCTCCCGTCACTCCCGGTTACACAAGCTCCGCCTAGGATGGCCTCGCTGAAAGATGCTCGTTTGAAGAAGGTAGTACTATTTGGGGACAGCCCCCGATCTTCCTTTCAAATTTGACAAGACCGTTAGGCTTCACCATCAAGGGTCGAAGATGATACGCCGCGAACGTGCCGCCAACTTCCTTTCCGCATTAGCCGAGTGGAATCCATGCTATAGAAGACGACAACAACGGCTTCAACATCGCCAGTGGATCTTCCCAACCCGATCATGGGCTCAAGAATTGGAAGATCAAGACGCCATACCAATCTCCTTTAGCCGAGTATTGCTCTTGTTTTGTTTTGCTTTTCGTATTTTTTATGTTTTGAACAATAAACTTTGAAAGCCTAGTGCCTTGCCCGGCATCATGGCTCGCTTATGAGGGTTATTATCTGTCGTCATGTATTTTCATTCAATAAATCATTGGACTTTGCATTCAATTGTTTGTTTTCTTTCTTTACTTTATCACCCTTCAAAAAGCTATGTGTTTCTTACACACACCCACGTGATACATCAGTAATCACTCCGAATCTCGTTATAACAAATGCTAGTGCTAAATATGACTTCGATAATCCGATCTACCGTCAAGACGAAAGTGAGGAAGATTGTGAAGTGCCGTGGAGAACTTGCCGATCGCCACAGAAGAAGAGCGAGTTATACACCACACCGAAGAGCAATTGAGGTTGTGAGTTGGGTACCGATGAAGATGTAAAAGAGATCAAGATAGAGCGGTCTTGAGAATGTTAAAGAAAGGTTGATTCGATGCTACGAGACTACATTGAGGTTTTTGCTTGGTCATACGAAGATATGCCCGGTTTAGACATTGATATTGTGGTTCACCGATTACCAACAAAAGAAGGTTTTCTCCCAAATGTAATGTTCTCGTCGATGCATCCCGAGATGTCGAGAAAATCAAAGCCAAGTTATGAAAGCTCAACGCCGGTTCTTAGTCGCCACCCTTATCCCTGGTTGCAAATGTGGTACCCGACTCAAGAAGGATGGTAAAGTACGAATGTGTGGATTACAAAGATCCGAACAAAGCAAGTCCGAAAGATGATTTCCACTTCCTCATATTGATGTTCGTTGACAACACCGCCAAAGATAAGGTTTTCCTTCATGGATGGTTTCTCCTACATAATCGATCAAAATGGCCTCAAGACATGGAGAAGACTACTTTTGTTACACAAGGCACTTTCGCTACAAGGTTATGCCGCTCGACTAAAGAACGCAGTGCCACTTATCAACGTATGGTGACATTATTTCATGACATGATTCATCACGAGATAGAGGTCTACCCGACGACATGATAGCTCGATCACGCATCAAGAAGAACATCTTGGTCATTTGCGTAAATTGTTTGATAGGTTGAAGAAGCATGTGTCGAGACTTAATCCTAACAAGTGCACCTTGGAGTCGATCCGAAAACTCCTAGGGTTTGTTGTCGCGGTAAAGGTATTGAAGTTGATCCCGCCAAGGTTAAAGCTATTCAAGAGATGCCAGCCCCGCACCGAGAAGGAAGTCGAGGTTTCGGGCCGATGAACTACATTGCCGATTCATTGCACACCTAATCGCTACTGTGAGCCAATCTTAAGTTACTAAAGAAAGATCAAGTAGTGGAATGGAACGACGATTGCCGATCGCTTTTGACAAAATCAAGGAGTACCTTCGTAATCCTCCTATCCCGATGCCACCGCCAAAGGAAGACCTCTTATCATGTACTTGACAAGTGTTAGAGAACTCAATGGGTGTGTGTTGGGGCAACATGACGAGTCTGGTCGAAAAGAGCATGCAATATACTACCTTAGCAAAAGTTTACCGACCGTGAAACAAGATACTCACAACTCGAGAAAACTTGCAACGCTTGGGCTGTCACGACTAAGGCAAGATATGTTGACTCACACTACTTTGTTGATTTCAAGATGGATCCGATAAAATACATCTTTGAGAAACCTCTCCCGAAGAATAGCAAGATGGCAAATGATCTTGACCGAATATGACATCCAAGACACTTCAAAAGCGATCAAAGGAAGTGTAGTAGCCATCATTTGGCTCATCAAGTCGTAGATGACTATCGCCATGCAGTCAATTTTAAGATGTTTTACTAGTCACGATTGGAAGAACCGTGCCCGCATTTAAGGACCCGAACAAGGATCCCGATGGACTATGGTCTTTGATGGAGCCTCGAACGCACTTGGCGATGGCATTGGCGCCATCATTACATCCCCTACAGGCGGACATACTCCTTTCACTGCCAGATTATGTTTCAGTTGCACTAACAACATGGCCGAATACGAAGCGTGCATCATGGGTATCAAAGCTGCTATTGACTTAAGAATCAAGTTCTTGCAAGTGTATCGAGACTCAGCTTTGGTGATCATTCAGATTAAGGGCGAATGGGATACGAAGAATCTGAATCTCATTCCGTATCGAGAGCATGTTCTGAGTTTGATCCCTTACTTCGAAGAGATTACTTTCAATCATATTCCACGAGAAGAGAATCACCATGCACGATTGGCTACTATGTCGCCTATGTTCAAGGTTAGATGGGACAACGAGGCTCCCCTGCATCATCATTGAGAAGTTCGACGAACCAACAGATTGTTATGAGCTCGACGTAAGAGAAACCTTGGTACTATGACGGAAGAGGTATCTGAGACTCGTGAATATCCCAGGGGCATCGTTAACGATAAGAAGTTCATGAGAAGATTTGCATCCAAATTCTTCCTCAAGAACGGCATCCTATACAAGCGCAACCACGATTGTGCTTATCTACTGTAGATCGAAACAAGAATGCGTATCATGGAAGAGTTACACGAAGGGCATTTGGTACCCACTCCAAAGGGACACACCATGGCTAAGAAGATTTTGAGAACAAACTATTGGTCCACCATGGAAGTCGATTGTCACCGCTATGCTCGATCTTGTCACAAGTGCCGATTTATGCCGACAAAGTGCACGCATTCTCCGCATATCTCGAATGTTTTAACTTCCTTGGCCTTTGCAATGTGGGGCATTGACATGATCGGAGAAATTAAACCCACAGCTTCTAATGGACATCGTTTCATCCTTGTGGCAATCGATTACTTTACCAAATGGGTAGAAGCAGCCTCGTTCGCATCCGTTACCAAGAATGTTGTGGCTCGATTCATCAAGCATAATCTTATCTGTCGATATGGCACTCCTGAAAGAATTATCACAGATAACGGTTCTAATCTCAACAACAAGATGATCACCGAACTCTGCACGCAGTTCAAGATCAAACATCACAATTCTTCTCCATATCGGCCTAAGATGAATGGCGCAGTGGAAGCCGCCAACAAAAACATTAAGAAGATTATACAGAAGATGACTGTGACTTACAAGGATTGGCATGAGATGTTACCATTTGCTCTTCATGGTTATCGCACCACGGCACGAACATCCACAGGGCAACCCCTTCTCTCGTGATACGGTATGGAAGCCGCCTTACCCATCGAGGTTCGATACCTTCAACCGTAGTCCTCCAGAGGCGAGTTAGGCGAAGATGATCGGGTCCGCACTTGACCGATTAACTTGATTGATGAGAACGACTCGCCCATTTGCCATGGATGATCTATCGGCGAATGATCGAGCATTTAACAAGAAGGTCAAGCACCGAGTCTACCAAGTCGGTGATCTAGTAGTCAAGCGCATCATTCTTCCACAAGGTGATCCTGGGCAAATGGACTCCCACCCATGAGGGACCGTTTGTAGTCAAGATAGTATTTTCCGCGGAGCTATGATACTTAGCACCATGGATGGTGAAGACTTCCCACCCCGTGAATGCGCATAGTCAAAAATACTACGATAACGAGACCCGCTAGGTCGATCGACCTAGGTAAAAATAAGGCATCCCGCGAACCAAAAGGTTCGCAAAAGTTAAGGATATATACAAAACATGTACACCCTAAAGTCGAAAACCCGAAAAGGCGGTTTGGGCAAAAAGGGTATCCCAGATTGAAACCCGAAGGGCGGTCTAGGCAAAAGTTAGATTTAAGCGCACGACTATGTCTCTTCCGATCACCGATTCCGCACTACTATCAACATTCAAGATTCAAATGGCGAAGATCAATTCACTCACTTTCTACTAACAAAGAAGGAGATGAGATAGTTGAAATATATGAGTACTAGCATAGTTGGAACTTAACGAGATTGTTTCCGATAGCTTTTACCTTTCTTGTATACAAACTACTTGGCCATACGCCACATTTCAAATGAATACAAATTCTTTCTTTACATATTTCACTATTGTCGCTTGTAATGAGTCCAACGCTTGCTTTCAATGATTATATGCATTTGACAATAAGAATCTCTTCACAAACATGCGAAAAGTGGACATACAAAAGTATTACTACGGGCTCTAGGAATCGAGATGACGACGAAAGTCACCAAAGCATTTCCCCACAGAGCATGATCTCCACAAAGCAGTTGTCGCTACCACAAGTCTTCCCAATGAGTATACGTTAGTCCCCGAACAATGATTCCGCTAACCGAGCAATGTCGCATCGCCTCCAAGCAGAACACTTCATCCCCAATGAGGTATTTATCATCGCCATATCTCCCAACAATTCCCTTTCTCCAAGCAGCGTATCCTGACTTGAAACTTGGTCAAATAGGCACCGGAGAAAATTTACATCTTCTATTCCCCGCCGAGATTCCAACGGCCCCAACCCGGCCTCCCCAAAGAACCATCAAACGCCTCCAATGAGATCTACATTCGTAATCCCCAACAGATCGCCTCCAGATTCTCCTCAAATAGGTCTATATATGAGATCTCCGACAACGAGCTCTCCTCTACCTCCTCAACAATATCTAGGCCCAAGACTTGGTCGATAGTGCATCGGAGGAATCCAGATATCTTTCTTCTCTTCAAAAGCGGGTTCTCACCTACCAATTCCCCGAGCGTAAGTCGAAATCTTCAAATGTAACATCCGTGATCTTCTTCAAGATGGATATGTTTTGAAACATCACAACACTATCATTCATACATTTCTCATAAAATCACAATATGCATATGTCATTCATACATCGTCATGCATCATACTTTGCATAAAGCTAACAAATATTCTATCAAAGTTTCTCTTGTTTTCTCCAAAGGTGTGAAATTCATTTCGACGCAAACAGTCCGTGATTAAGCCCCGAATCGACGGAAAACTATCCGAAGACCGCCCTTGGTTGTCCTCCGACGATCGGGTCCAGATTAAGCCCGAATCGACGGAAAACTATCCGAAGACCGCCTCGTTATCCTCCGATAATGTGCAATGGATCGACACCGATGCACAACAGTGGAAGCTATCCACATTCTTGCCAACTACTATTTCCCCGTAGTAATCGACACGAAGATTTATTCGATTCCTTATTATCAACAAAGAATCATGAGTCTAGCGACGACTCAGCTTGCCTCGGATGGCATCTTAAGCCCATCTCCGACTACTTGTCAACATTTCTTCACTTTTAGAATGCGCATATATGGTTAAAAATCAATGCAAACCAACAACTTCATTCAAAAAGTGAACACGAAGTCTAACGACGACTCCTCCGGATGGCATCTTAAGCCCATCTCCTCTCCTTTCCAGGAACGTCTACAGAGCCTGGCGTACGGCTCATTTTCCAGCAATTCTCCTCTCAATAATCTCGAATCTAACATACGACTCATTCCCCCGCTTCTCCAAATGGCATCTGTAAGCCCATTCCCGCATCATCAACCAACCATGAAAGTGCAAATTTTTAGTGAGTGTTCAATCATCTTCTACCTCCGTGTCACGAAAGACAAGCATGTCAATCTAACCTTCCAAGACAAGAAGATTGAACAGGGCAGCGTCATACCCCAAAATTTGCCCTCCATCTACTCAAAGAGATTTCATACATCCCTACTCAAGGATTCCTCAAGAGTTGATCAGACAAACTCTCTCCTAGACAATCAACCCAAACTAGGGTTTGGTATCTCTCAAGTCAAGATGAACTTCCAACATCTCCAATGGTCTTCATGCCTCCTCATATGCTTCAAAGATTCTCCATGTCAAGTTTCAAGCCTCACAAGTCAAGTTTCGCATAATTGCTCGATGGTTGAAAATCACAGTATTGGACAAAAAGTCAACTATGGTCAACATACAGTCAAACTTCATAATTTTTGTTCAAACATCCTCATTTTGAAGTTACATTCATCATTTGATCAAGGGTTGATCATGATTCATCAAGAAAACTCAAGATTTGCTCAAAAGTCAAACTTTCTAAATTAGGGTTTCTAGGTGAAAAGTCAATCGAACTTTGACTGATCATAACTTTCTCAGAAATTTTTCCACCACCTCTTATTTTGAAGGAAATTCAATTCTCTACAACTTCATGTCTCACAAGAATGTCCAAAAAATGCTTTAATTGAGAGGTATGGCTCAAAACATTACAGGTCATTTTCAAAGTCAACAAAAAGTCAACTTTTTGTTTTGAAGATATATTGAGCATGGAAACTCCAATTGAGATGAGACCAAAAAGGTTGGTTAGAGGACTCTTAGAGCTTTCCAAAAAGTCCAAGAACACTCAAATATGTGGAAAATTGAGCAAGATACACTATTCAGAAGTTGGGCAATTTTGGACAATTGCACAAAAGGACATTTTGGTCAAAATGCAAAATTTTCCAAATGGGCCTATAATCTTTTAATCCAAACTTGTTCATGACATGATTTTTGACTCATAAATGCTTGGCCATGGTGATTTTCTTTTTTTTATGATTTATATTTGAATTTTAAAGCATTTAAATTCAAAATTAAATCATATAAAATATGAAATTAATTTATTTTTCCAAATGGATTGATTTTATATCATGCTTGGAGTCCAAGAAAGCCCACAACAATTGCCAAATTGTAAGCCTTTACATGGAAGGAAAATCAAATTTTTTTCAAAATTTGATTTGTTTTAAAGAGAAAATATTTGCACATTGATTATTCAATCTTTTTTCACTCTTATTGCTCTCCAAATCTCTTCTATAAATACCCAGCAGTGTGTACAAGCATGAGGACGAAACCCTAACCCTTAAAGCCACGCAAACTCTTGCAAATTTTTTCAAGATTCTTGAAAATTCGAATTCCAAGTTGTAGCCACTCTCAGCCAAAACCATCCATTCCATTGTGCTCAGGAGGTTCCCAGCAGTCAGAAACAACTCCTACTCGAAGCCAATACCTCCAGAATCGCGTTATCCAACTCTCACCGGTTTGAACTTTTCATAATTTCGATTTCTTGATTCCATGCATTACTAATCGATTTCATGTGTTCATTTGAGTTCAGGACATTCATTAGAGTGTGTTAGATGCATAACATGTAAGGTTTCACGTAGAAATCTCGGAATGCCATTACTAGGGTTTCCAAGGTTGTGAGATTCGAAACTCAAAATCCAGGCCGTTTCAGGACACGAGGATGGCACCATTGTGCTCGCAATGATCGAATTAGTCGATCTGGGCTTTTATTGCGCTTTGTTTGATGCGTTTTGCAGGGTTTTCAGGTTGACAAGCCACCGGAGAAGATGACTGGAGCCCTAGTTCTGGGACTCCAAATTGAAGCTTTGACCATGGCGTGGTAGTTTGGCTCGCCTCGATTCGCTTTTTCCAAATTGGGGCCCGGGTCGATCGTGTTTTGAATTCAAACATCCATGACATGTAAACGCTCTTATTCAATTAATTTCCAGCTTTCCAACACCAAGTGTCAAATGGTCTGATGGTTAAGGCGCTTACTGTTCCAAGATTCCCCTCAAGGTCATCAGTTCGATCCACTCCAGGGCTGGTTCTGCTTTCTTTTCTCAAAACCTCAAATTTTTTCATATTTTTTTCTATTTTCCAATTTATTTTACTATTTGCATCCTATTTTAATTATCTTCATATTTTTACTTATGCATTAAAAACTCATCAATAAAATAATTTTCTTTTTGTATTTGTTTTCTGAAAATCTTTATTTAATTTAATAAATTAAAAAACATATTTTTGCATGCATATTTATTTTTATTTGTAATTTTGCATTTAAATCATTGTAAATTCATTTTAAATTATTAAATTGCATTTAAAAAATCCCAAAAATTTATTTTAGCATGTTTGCATTATTTCCAGCACGTCATATTTTTTCCAATTAAAATTTTCATTTTTTCTAACATTTTCTCTTATTTCGATTTCATCGTATTTTCCGATTTCTCTTATCGTTTCACAGGTTTTTCCAATTCGGACGTTTCTTTACTATTTTCATTTTATTTTCCAATAATGTAACTGTATATGGGATGTAATAGTTTAAAATTAGGTCTTTATTTTCCGCATTTTAAATTATGTATCTGCCCCAAAGCCTTGTAATAGCGTAGGACATTTACCTTTCCGCATTTTTACATTCCGCAATTTACTTCCCACACCCTATCAATTGCTAGTAACTAAGCGTGTATGGCAAGACTAAAAATTGAACATAGCCCACTAACCTTCAAGATAACATATTCTGAAATCAACACACTTCTCTCACACATGCACCCCTTAGGGTAATTCTCTCTCGTTGCCTTACGAATTCAAATGGTCATGTCCTCGAACGAGGTATCCTAGCACCGCTTCTTCAAACAAATCATCATAGTCCCTTCGATACAAAGATCATAAGACCCACGATGTCGCTTCCGAATACATGATCTTGACCCTCGATTGTCGCCTACGAAAAATGATGATAGTCCCTTCAAATGTGCTAGGATACTTCCTACAAGTTGCCTTCAATGACCATCCGATGTCCCTTCGAATGCCCCGTCTACATCCAACGAATGGAGCTACCTACTAACTAATGGTACGGCTAGCGCTATTCTAAAGGAACGTAGAAGTACAAAACGACCAATTCGAGTGGGTAAATAAGTCTTTAGTTGCTCTCTACCAAATGCTTTTCACACCACACACCTTTTTCAAAGTTCAATTTCTTTTCAAAACAAAACATTTCCAACACTTTGTATACACTCCTACATGAGTCATTACAAAGTCAAAGCGAAATGCCTTTTCAAAACATTTTGTCAAACACACGTAAAGCAATTTTAAAAGTAATCTAGAGCAACTAAGAGCCCGAGAATAAATCATGGATGGAAAAGGGTGCTAATACCTTCCCTTTTCATAACCATTCTCCGAACTCAGAATCTAAACGAAGGTATTTTTCTGTACTTTTACCTTCCCTTAATTGGATAAAAATAAAAGTCGGTGGCGACTCTTGCTATCCGCACATTTGGATACAAAAATCCTACAAAGTCAGTTCACCGTGTTACAGCGTGCAGAGTTCGGTGATCATCTTATTGTTGAGATTGGAACCGTTATCTGTGATAATCCTTTCAGGAATGCCATATCGATAGATAAGATTATGTTTGATGAATCGAGCCACAACATTCTTGGTAACAGATGCGAACGAGGCTGCTTCTACCCATTTGGTAAAGTAGTCAATTGCCACAAGGATGAAACGATGTCCGTTGGAAGCGGTGGGCTTGATTTCCCCAATCATGTCAATGCCCCACATTGCAAAAGGCCAAGGAGTTGTTAGAACATTCGAGGTAATCGAGGTACGTACTTTGTCAAGATAACCGCACTTGTGACAAGATCGAGCATGGGTGACAATCGCTTCCATGGTGGACCAATAGTAACCTGTTCTCAAAATCTTCTTAGCCATGGTGTGTCCACCGGAGTGAGTACCAAACGCTTCGTAACTCTTCCATGATACGTATTGTGTTTTCGTCTACACGGAGTAAGCACAAGTCGTGGTTGCGCTTTGTATAAGATGCTGCTAAGGAAGAATTTGATGCAAATCTTCTCATGAACTTCTTATCATTGATGATGCCCTCTGGATATTCCCGAGTCTCAAGATACCTCTTCACATCGTAGTACCAAGGTTTCTCTTCCGTATCAAGCTCATAACAATATGCGGTTCGCCAAACCTCTCAATGATGATCCGGGAGCCTCGTTGTCCCATCTCGACCTTGAACATAGATGACATAGTAGCCAATGCATCCGCCAACCGATTCTCTCGTGGAATATGATTGAAAGTGATTTCTTCAAGTAGGGATCAAACCGTAACATGCTCGATACGGAATGAGATTCGGATGCTTCAGATCCCACTCGCCTTAATCTGACCGATCACCAAAGTCGAGTCTCCATACACTTGTAAGAACTTGATTCTTAAGTCAATAGCACTTTGATACCCATGATGCACGTCAGATTCGCCATTGTTAGTGCAATCAAACATAATCTGCGGTGAAAGGCGATGTCCGCAGGGATGTAATGATGGCGCCAATGCCATTGCCAAGTGAGCTTGAGGCTCCATCAAAGACCATGGTCCATCGATCCTTGTTCGTGTCCTTCGTCCGGCCCGGTTCTTCACAATCAGAATTAGTAAAACATCTTCGTCTGAAATTCAATCGCATAGACCGATAGTCATCTACGGCTTGATGAGCCAAATGATCGGCACTACACTTCTTTGATCGCTTCGAGAAGTGTACCGATGTCATATTCGTCAAGATCATTTGCCATCTTACTATTCTTCCCGAGAGAGCGGCTTTTCAAATATGTATTTTATCGGATCCATCTTGGAAATCAACAAGGTAGTGTGAGTCAACATATACGCCTTAGTCGGTGAGCGCCAAAGCCAAAGCGTTGCAAGTTTTCAAGTCGTGAGTATCTTGTTTCACGTCGGTAAACTTTTGCTAAGGTAGTATATT
Organism: Vicia sativa; assembly: GCA_021764765.1. Taxonomy (NCBI): domain Eukaryota; kingdom Viridiplantae; phylum Streptophyta; class Magnoliopsida; order Fabales; family Fabaceae; genus Vicia; species Vicia sativa. The sequence continues at coordinate 15,809,205 of CM038797.1, forward strand.
GCATGCTCTTTTCGACTGCACTCGCCATGTTGCCCCAACACACACCCCATTGAGTTCTCTAACATCGCCAAGTACATGATAAGAGGTCTTCCTTCGCGTGGCATCGATAGGAGGATTTCAGAGGTACTCCTTGATCTTATCAAAAGAGATCCGCAATCGCTGCTCCATTCCACTACTTGATCTTTCTTTAGTAACTTGAAGATTGGCTCACAAGTAGCGCAAAAGTGCAATGAATCGCAATGTAGTTTAATCGGCCCAAGAAACCTCTAACCTCTTTCTTGGTGCGGGCCGGCATCTCTTGAATGGCTTTAACCTTGGCGGGTCAACCTCAATACCTTTATTATCGACAACAAACCCTAAGAGTTTTCCGGTCCGACCAAGGTGCACTTGTTGGGATTAAGTCTCAATCAGACTTCTTCAACCCGTCGAATTCGCAAATGATCTAGATGTTCTTCTTTAGTCCGTGAGCGAGCTATCATGTCGCCGACGAGACCTCTATCTCGTGATGAATCATGTCATGAAACAATGTCACCATAGCACCGATAAGTGGCGCCGTTTTCACCAAACGGCATAACCTTGTAGCGTAGTACCCCACTGTAACAAAAGTAGTCTTCCATGTCTTCGGAGCCATTTTGATCCGATTGTAACCGGAGAAACCATCCATGAAGGAGAAAACCTTAGCCGAGCGGTGTTGTCTACCGTAACATCGATATGAGGGAGTGGAAAATCGCTTCTGACTTGCTTTGTTCGATCTCTAATCCACACACATTCGCATTTTACCATCCTTCTTAGGTACGGGTACCACATTTGCAACCCATGGGATAAGAGGTGACAGCTAAGAAACCGCATTGAACTGTTTATAACTTCGCTTTGATTTTCTCTCGACATCTCGTGACATGCGATTTAACCTTCTGCTTTCACCGGAGAAAACCTTCTTTTGTCGCAATCGTGCACCACAATATCAATGTCTAAACTCGCATGTCTTTGTATGACCAAGCAAAACCTCAAGTAGTCTCGTAGCATCCGAACCAATCTTTCTTTAACACTGCTCTCAAGACCGCCTCCTCTCTTGATCTCTTTTCTGCCTTCGCAGACCCAAATTCACAACCTCAACTCGCTTGGTCAGTATAACTCCTTCTTCCTAGAAGGCAAGTTCTCCGGCACTTCACAATCTTCCTCACTTTCGCCTTCGGCTTGGTAGATCGGATTATCAAGTCATATTTAGCAATAACATAGTCGTTATTAACTAGATTCGAGTGATTTCGCAGTATCACGGGGTGTGTAAGAACACATAGCTTTTGAAGGGTGATAAAGTAAAAGAAAGAAAACAAACAATTGAATGCAAAAGTCCAACGAATTTATTGAATGAAAAGCAAACGATGATAATAACCTCGCAACGAGCCATGATGCCCCGGCAAGGCACTAGGCTTTCAAAGTTTATTGTTCAAAACATAAAGAAATACGAAAAGCAAAACAAAACAAGAGCAATTACTCCCGACTAAAGGAGATTGGTATGACGCCTTCGCCTTCCAATTGTCGAGCCCATGATCCGAGTCGAAGATCCACTGGTGATGTCAAGTCGTTGTCATCGCCTTCTATAGCATGGATTCCACTGGCCGATGCGAAAGGAAGTTGGCCGGCACGTCACGGCGATCATCTTCCGACCTTGATGGTGAAGCCTAAACCGCCTTGTCAAATTTGAAAGGAAGATCGTGGAGCTGACCCCAAATAGTACTACCTTCTTCAACAAAGCACTGAGCATCTTTCGAGGCCATCCTAGGCGGAGCTTGTGTAACTTCAGAGGACAGGAGAGTCAGTGCATGACTGGGTATTGTTTCAAAAGCTTGAGGAGTCTCAAGAATTCACCTTCCATCTCGAGGTATCGGAATGACCGTAGATGACCGACCATACCTCTTCACCAACATCAGAACAACCTTCCCTTTCACCGGTACTTCAGCTCGATGCAAGGTAGAGGTAATAACGCCCCATGTATCCAAGGGCCCAAGTAGGCAAGAATAAGTCGGACGGATGTCCATGACAAAGAAAGTAGAGTCAAAAGTCGGGAACCGACTTTAACAGTGTAGTGAGCTCTCCAAGTCTGCTCGCTTAGAACCATCAAAAGCTCTCACAATAATGTCACGGGTCTCGAACCAACCCTTCGACATCAAGTCGATCAAAAGCGCCTTCTAAGGATATTCGAGCGTAACCATCCACCAAAACATGGATAGTGTAATGCCCTTGCATTCAATGTAGATGTGCAAGGCTTTGTTATGTTTCTTTCCTAAGGAATCAAATCAAGATCGAGAAGCCTAGGCCGTTGTTGGCAGCCAGCTAGCAATACAAACTTCAAATTGGTCGTGGTAGTGTCTTGCGGCACGTGAGCATTCTTCGAAACTTCACCAAGGCATTAGCATGAGCCTGAGCACAAGAGCAGAGCAAGCATGGAGATTTTGGACTGAGTCTGTCCCAACTGCTCCATAACATTGTAGTCACTCTTCTTGATAATCTTCTAATTTCCTCCATTTCTTGTTTGGAGGTGTCTTCAAGAACTTCCTTTGGTACTTCGTCGAAAGGATGAGTCACCGGTTCTTTCCTCTAGCTTGGGAATGGGTTGAATAGTTGGAATGCGAAATGGAGTCGTAGTGTCTTTGGAGGAGAGATATCCGAGAGAATACCCTTCCTGCTCGGTCACCTTACTTGATCCTGATGTTGTCAATGTTAGAATGGTAGCTTCAATTGTAAGATCTTCAATGGTCGAGGGTCTTGCTTGACGCCATGATAGTAAACATCACCCATAGTTCCAAGGGATAGCTTTGTCGAGGAATATGGAACCGGCCTTGAGAAGTGATAATGAGAGGTGCCACTCTAGGCACAGGATCGCAGAGGAAATCCTTATGGTGTTAACATCAAGATAGTCTTCGGGAAATCGTCACCCCATCCGTCGCTTTAACATCTTCAATAGGAATCTTGTAACTCTCGTGAACAGGTACTTCACCATGTAATCATTTCCACTTGGCTGCCCCAAGGTATCCCACACGATGGTAAGCGCTTGCATTGTCGATCTTCAACTTAGACATTTCTTCACACAACTTCGCATGTGTGGTTTCGTAAATAGTATCTCACGGTTATCCATCATGCATCGAACACGCCTTCTCAACCAAGCACAACCATCAAAAGCGGATGGGCACCAACGACAATTCTCGGGCATCCCGGATTGACACCCTTGTAGCAAATTCTTCTTAACACCATCGAGGAATGGTCAAGTCATCTATGTTGAAAACATAAGTATCGCCACCAACAAAGATTGGAACCCTTGTCATGGTTAGGCATAGGCGCTGATCACATTCGAGTCTCAACAGAGGATCAAATCAACTGCTTAGATTCAATCATATCTTGAATCTTGTTCTTCGTGAGCCCAACAATCATCGCTATGTCCGTGGCTATTGGAATGGTAAGCACACTTAGCATTAGGATTGTACTGGAGAGGAGGTGTTGACATTCGAGGAGGATCCTCAAAGCAATCACCGCTTTCAACATGTGTTGCAAGGCTTGACAAAGGCATGTTGATCTTGAATGCCTTCGGGCGCTGCTCGTTACGCTGTCTCACCGAGGTTGTGCCGATGTAGGATCGAGATCACAACCGCCCCTCACGATTGAGCACGGTCGGTCTTGGCTCGGCTTTTCGAATACACAAGATTAGTTTCTTTCTTAACCCCAAAGGATCTCTTTGCAAGATTTGAAGATGACTCTACATGAATCTTCCCACTCTTGATACCGCCTCAATACGCCGTAATCAACTCGGTGAATCCATCAAGAGTTTCCAATCGATGATTGAAGAATGGGCCTGTCGTTGTTCCATAAACATATCAACCAACTCCCTATTGGACAAGGGTGGTTGAACTCGCCGCTAAATCTCTCCATTTCGAGCATACCCTTGAACTTCTCGTCACGACCCATAGACATGCTTTGTAGTTGCATGCGAGTGGGTGTCAATTTAGCATTGTACTCATACCGTCAGAAAGCATCACCAAGTCACCCAAGTACGGATACGGTCATTCTCTAGCTGATAATACCACTCCAATGAGTTCGACAAACTCTCTTGAAAGTAGTGCATCCACAACTTTCTCACATCGGGGATTGATCTTCCGACATAAGACTTCAAATGCGCTTAGGGCAAGACATGCCATCATATTTGGCAAAAGTTGGAACTTTGAACTGGGAGGAATCACAACACTGTGGACAAGACTCGATCATCAAAATTCAGCCCGAACATCTTCAGTTTTCCACAACGTTCGACGGTCTTCAAGTTGCTTGTACTTGTCATCTTCATCGAGTATTGGCCATCATCATAGTTCTTCTCAAGCTCAGCCGACCGCCTTCACCATTACCCTTGTTACTTTGTTCGCCTTGACACTTCCTTCCGAGAGCTCTATCCGACCACCTCTTAGGACCACCTTGTAGCGCCCGCCCATGTTGAGGAGACCAACAACCTTCTTCTTTCTCGTTGATGAGCTTCTTCGATCCTCTTGGCCTTGGACCAAGTCGGTGAACATCTCAAACCGAGCATTCGAGCTTGAAGATCTTTGACGGACTGTTCAAGAGCCATTTCTGCTAAAATAAATAGCGAGCAAATGAGAAAACCAATCTTCAATGTACCTGTGATGCAATGTTATGCTATGATATGCAATGTTTATGCGAATGCAATGCAATGTTTTCAAGGACCTTAGAGATTTAAATTTGTTTAAACAACCAATGAGCAAACATTTATTAGTACTCCTTATTCTTTTCTTTCTTTTTAAGTACAAGAGATAGTTCCAAACAATAAAAGAAAAACATATAAATTCTAAAGCTCTAAGTCTCCCATGGTCGCTTCCTCTTGGTGCCGATGTAGGCGTTGATGTTTTGCTCCTCATGAAGTAGCTTGGTCAACTCTAGTACCTTCTTCTCGCTTGCATAACACTGATCTTCGAATGTATCCCTTGCTTCTTTAAGTTGAATCCAGGATCTCTTCAAGTTTTCAAAATCGGTAGGCATGTCAGGATGGAGAACAAGATAGGATTCCACCTATAGCAACAGTTCCATAATTACCGGTAGAACAGCGTGAATGGCATCATGAGGTTTTGAGCTCGAGCTCTCACCCATTTGAGGTAAGGTTCCCACGGAATGGAGTTTTGGTGCCCCAAAGTCTTGGTATCGCCTCTTTACCATGCCCCAAGCGTATGAACCTTCGCTTAATTCGAGATCGTGGTTGTAATCGAACACAATATCTTGGAGAAGCATATCATGAGGACCATCTCTTCGGGCAAAACCAAACTGACGTAGAGCTAAAGAAGGGTTGTAACTAATACCTCCCCTTATACCAAGTAGCGGTACATTAGGGAATTCTCCACAACGCTCAATGAAGGTGAAATCCTTTTGAGAGAAAAGATTCCAACGGATATCTGAATGAGAGAGTGACATTAATCTTTGAGACCATCTCAACCTTTGTTCATTCTTCAAAACTGATGGAGGAAGGTGCTAAATAAACCACCCGAAAGTAACGTATGCAACACATGAGAGTTCCTTGTCTTTAGTAGTACGAGTGTGGAGAGAATGTAGGATGTCTCCAAGTAAAGTAGGCAGGATTGTGAGTAAGGAATATCTTGATGGCGCTAACATCTATGAATTGATCCGAGTTAGGAATAGAACCAAACCATAAATTAGCAAGGCCACAATGTCTTCGAATGCATGGAAACTCATAACTTTGAGGAATTCTCGGCTTTCTTAATCAGAACTTGGAAAGTAAACCCTTAACTCCACTTCTAGTTTCCCAATTGGCTTCAATGTCCGAGCGCTTGAGATGGCGGATGCAATGTCTTCGCATCTAGGAACCTTTCTAGACCTGAATGGCATTTGGTCAAGAATAGGTATCCCAAGTAGCTTAGAGAAGTCTTCCAAGGTAGGAACCAACCGATAATCGGAAATGTAAAGCAATGGTGCGGATCAAAGAACCGAAATAGGACATGCATCATATCCTCTTCAAAACCGGAGATAACCAAATCAAGTAGATAACCATGTCTTTTGATGAACTGAGCATGGTCGGGAATTTCTGAAACCAATTCTTTGAGTTGAGAAGGTATACCCATGAAGTTGATTCGGATAGTCTTTCTAGAAGCCATAATACCCTACAAAACAGAGCAAAGATAAATCCCTAGGTCCTTGAAATAGTTAGAAATGATATGCAATACGAATGATGTCATGATGTCATGTTTAGCACACACAAACAATTCACACAATGAGCCTAGGGTTAAGGCTTGCATGAGGTATAGGTGATTACCCAACCAAAAGTTTGAGTTGGTTCATCCTGTCCTATAATAGTAACCGGGTTCTAGGAATCTCACATCATCGATCTTTCTCGTAGGCGTTTATTTCAATACGACTACCAAGTGGTCGATCGAAAATATCCCAAAAGTCTGATCTCAATGAGCGTAGCATCGAGTATCAACCAACCTTAGTTTGCACCAAAGCCGGCCATCTCACTACCTTCTAATGGCCAAGATGGGTCAATTAAGGTTCTAAAAGTTTAGTTAGCTTGATGACACCACGCAGAAGCCAAATACTATCTTCAACTTGGGAATGAAGAGTATCGAGAACCAAAGTGTCACGCTAACGTAGCCATCATGTTGACCGCTTAGTTATACGCCCAGCGGTCGCGATGATTTATTGCTACTTACCTAAAAGGAAACCCGGATCCGTGTAGGATCCCCAACAATATAATACCCAAGCAACCCTTAAAGATAAAGCATACAAGTCAAACAAAAGCAATAAAAGTTATCTAGAAATCCCTAAGGCAATTCTCTCTTTAGGGTGTTCTCACAGAGTCGCCAGCTCAGAACACGTTGAACCGACTTTGTGGATTTTTGTATCGCAATGTGCGGATAGCAAGAGTCGCCACCGACTTTTATTTTTATCCAATTAAGGGAAGGTAAAAGTACGTAAAAGACCTTCGCTTAGATTCTCGAGTTCGGGAGAATGGTTATGAAAAGGGAAGGTATTAGCACCCTTTCCATCCGTAGTTATCTACGGCTCTTAGTTGCTCTAGATCACCTTTAAAATTGCTTTCTGTGTGTTTGACAAAAATGTTTTGAAAAGGCATTTCGCTTTGACTTTGTAATGATTCATGTAGGAATGTATACAAAGTGTTCGGAAATGCTTCGTTTTGAAAAGAGTTTGAACTTTGAAAAAGAGTGTGTGGAGTGAAAAGCATTTGGTTTTAGAGAAAGCAACTAAAAGACTTATTACTCACTCAGAATTGGTCGTTTTCATACTTTTACGTTCCTTTAGAATAGCGCTATTCGTACCATTAGTTGGTAGGTAGCTCCATTTGTAGGATGTAAGCGGGACATTCGAAGGGACATCGGATGGTCATAGAAGGCAACTCGTAGGAAGTATCCTAGCACATTCAAGGGACTATCATCATTTTCGAGGCGACAATCGAGGGTCAAGATCATGTATTCGGAGGCGACATCGTGGGTCTTATGATCTTTGTATCAAGGGACTATGATGATTTGTTTGAAGGCAACGGTGCTAGAATACCCTACGCTCGAGGGACATGACCATTTTGAATTCGCAAAGGCAACGAGAGAATTACCCTAAGGGTGCGTGTGTGAAAGAAGTGTGTTGATTTCAAATATTTTATCTTGCAGATTAGTGGGCTATGTTCGCTATTATCTTTCCATGCACGCCTAGTTACTAGCAGTTTATAGGGTGCGGAAATTAAAATGCGGAATGTAAAGTGCGGAAAGGTAAATGTCCTACGCTATTACATGGCTTTGGGGCAGATACATAATTTAAACTTGCGGAAAATAAAGTCCTAATTTAAACTATTACATCCCATAGACAGTTACATTATTGAAAAATAAAATGATAAAGAAAGAATCGTCTGAATCGGATCAACCTGTAAAGGAATGAGAAATCGGAAAATACGATGTGAATCGAACAAGAGAAAAAAAATGTTAGAAAAATGCAAATTTTTATATGAGAAAATTATTACATGCTGGAAATAATATAAATATGCTAAAATAAATTTTTGGGATTTTTTGGATGCAATTTAATAATTTAAAATGAATTAAAAGTGATCAAAATGCAAAAATATGAATAAAAATAAATATGCATGCAAAATTGTATTTTTAATTTTATAAATTAAATAAAATTTTATGAAAATAATGCAAAAGAAAATTAATTTTGATGATTTTTAAATGCAGAAATAAAATTATGAAAAGAATTGAAATAAAATACAAAAATATTAAAATAATTAGAAAATAGGAAAATATGGAAAATAATGCAAGTTTGTAAAAGGAAATGCAAAACTGGTGCCCATAGGGATCGAACTCATGATGACCAGCTTTCAATTGCTTGGAAACGGAATGAGTGGAAGAAAACACGCCGTCCGTTGCTTCTGCTCGCCGACTTCATCTCCTACCTTTTGAATTTTGAAACTTGCTCGGCTTGCTCGACGCCAGCCCCGCAAAGTCAAAAAGCAAGCACGCATAATATAAATACATTCTAAAGCCATGGTTCGATTGGAAACATCATTCCGAATGCAATGGTACTGGTCTTGAGGTCCAATTTTTCCTATTTTATGAAACCCTAAAACGGCACAGGAAACCCTAACAATGGCAATACGTGTTCCCGGCCATGGAAATTCGATTAAAGCACCCAGAAAGCTTGCAAACACATCACTAGTCACAAAAACAAACACAAATCAAGTTAATAATGCATGAATATTAACAAAATACGATTTTTGAAATTTCAAGAACAAACCAAATTCGGTTTTCACGATTCTGGATGGTTTGGATCAAAGTGAAGGTCTGAATCGATTCTGGAGATGTCAAAGAATGTGTTAGACACCTCAAAATTGATTGAAATCGACTGGAACTAGGGTTGCCACTTGCTTGTGTACCACGGTTTTTTGAGCTTTGGAATAGGGTTCTTAGGGCAATTTTTCTGTTCTCTCTTGATGGGTATGCATCATATATTTATACTGGATGGATTTGGGATGGTTTTTGGCAAGAATCAATCAACATTCAAAGCAAATCAAATTTGATTTTTGTACAAAATCAAACTTTCAAAATTTGATTAATTTCCAATCCAATCTTGCCATATTGATCAAATTTCGAAATTTGCTGGCCTTTGTGAGTTGCTTGGGTCTCAAGGAAAGAATAAAAATCAACTTTGTAATTAATCTTGATTTTATACTTTATTTTTAAATTTAATTTGTATTTAAATGAATAAATTCCAAATTAAATAGAAAAATAAAATAAAAATTCGTGGCATTGGGCTTGGATATTCCTAATTGTATGAGGAATAAGTTTGGATGAAGAAAAAGCAAGCCCATTTGCAAAAAATTTGATTTTTAGAAGTATCTCTCTTTGTGCATTCCTTCAAAATTGCCCAACTTGTGAATGGTGTATCTTGCTCAATTTTTCACATTTTTGAGTGTTCTTGGACTTTTTGGAAAGCTATAAGAGTCCTCTAACCAACCTTTTTTGTCTCATCTCAATTGGAGTTTCCATGCTCAATATATCTTCAAAACAAAAAGTTGACTTTTTGTTGACTTTGAAAATGACCTGTAATGTTTTGAGCTATACCTCTCAAATGAAGCATTTTTTGGACATTCTTGTGAAACATGAAGTTGTAGAGAATTGAATTTCCTTCAAAACAAGAGGTGGTGGAAAAATTTCTGAGAAAGTATGAGAAAGTTATGATCAGTCAAAGTTCAGTTGACTTTTCACCTAGAAACCCTAATTTAGAAAGTTTGACTTTTGAGCAAATCTTGAGTTTTCTTGATGAATCATGATCAACCTTTGATCAAATGATGAATGTAACTTCAAAATGAGGATGTTGACCAAAAATTATGAAGTTTGACTGTATGTTGACCACAGTTGACTTTTTATCCAATACAACTGATTTTCAACCATCTGAACAATTGCCTGAGGAAACTTGATATGTGAAGCTTGAAACTTGACATGGAGAATCTTTGAAGAATATGAGGAGGCATGAAGACCATTGGAGATGTTGGAAGCCCATCTTGGCCTGAGAGATACCAAACCCTAGTTTGGGTTGATTGTCTAGGAGAGAGTTTGTCTGATCAACTCTTGAGGAATCCTTGAGTATAGATGTATGAAATATCTTGAGAAGATGGAGGGCAAATTTTGGGGTATGACAGGTGTCCATGAGCATTAGGGACATATGAATGGGTAGTGATGTCATTCGGTTTAAAAGATGTTGAAGCCAACTATCAAAGGACAACAAATGTTATGTTTCATGATTTTATCGAACATTTCATGCAAATATATATTGATGATATTTTTATGAAATCATCATTTGAAAATGGTCACTTGGGCCATCTTCGACAATCCTTTGAAAGAATGAGGAAATATGGATTAAAAATGAATCCACTAAAATGTGCTTTCTGTGTACATGCAGGGGATTTTTAGGATTTGTAGTGCATAAAAAAGGCATCAAGATCAATCAAGGCAAGACTAAAGCCATTTTAGATCTCAAGCCTCCCCCTGCGAAAAATATGTTACAGTCTTAGTTGGGGAAGTCAGCTTCTTGAGAAGATCTATTTTGAATCTTAGTGGCAAACCAAAAGTATTTTCGCCATTATTGAAATTCAAGAAGGAGAGAGATTTCTACTAGGGAAAATAAAAACAACGGGCCTTCGACGAAATCAAAGGATATTTAACGAGGTCTCCTGTTTTATTACGTCCAAGAAGAAATAAAAGTATTAGATTATACATAGTTGCTTCAGATTTAATAATAGGAAGCATGTTATATCAAGAGGATGATAAAGGAGTCGAAAGACCCATTTATTACCTTAGTCGTTTGCTGATAGACGTAGAAACCAGGTATAGCATGGTAGAAAAACTACGCCTATGTTTGAATTTTTCAAGTACAAAACTCAAGTAGTATATAACACTAGTTGATGTTTATGTATCATCCCATTATGATGTTATTAAGCATATGTTGCCTAAACTAATTTTACATAGTCGAATTGGAAAATGGGCACTGGCGTTAACCGAGCTTTCGTTATTCTATATGCCTCTAAATGCCATGAAGGGGCAAGTTGTGGCGGATTTCATAGTAGATCACGCCATAATTAAGCCAATAGTAAATATGGTAGACTCTGATCCTTGGAAATTGTATTTCGATGGGTCAAGTTGTAACATCCTGATCCCCTCGTAAGGAAATCCTGACACTATTACCTCACTGTCATACCCCAATTTTTGACCTAATATACCACCTCACATATGCATCACTGCATCACTAACAGTTTCAGAATAGAATAGATCGTGTGTGGCTTCTAGAAGTCAAAATTAGGGTTTCTTCAAAATTTCATCTGTTCAAGATATGATCAATTAGGGTTTGAGTTTCCACTCACCTCAATTGACCTATCTTAATCAATCATCAACATTTGATCTTCAGATTCCCAACTTTTTCTCATGATCTATCTTGAATCGACCCATTAGGGTTTTTATCGAGGATAGTGAATCATTGATTTTCTGATCAATGAATGACCTATTTGCTTGGAGATTGATCTTAACATCTTTAATGCAACATCCTGACCTAATTTATTGATTCAAAACATCACAAAAGTCCATGATTTTTCATCAGACAAATTCTGAATCATCTGATGAAAATTCATCTGCTCAGAAAAGTCAAACTTTGACTTTTGGTCAAATTTTTCAAAATCAAACTTTTTAAATCATAAAAACATTTCAAATAATCCATCATGATCATAAAAAAACAAGAAATGTGAAAAAGTCAACAAAAAGTCAAGATTTGAAAAACATGATTTTTTTACTACTTTCATGCCCATTTTTCACCTAGATCCATTTGGATTCAGAAAAAACTCAAAACATGAAAGTTGTAGACCTTGTTATAAGCTTTCCAAAATGTCCAAGAACTTGCAAAAACACTTTGTCTATCCATACTTTTGATTTTGAAACATAGAGCTCCAAAACCATGGATTTCAAGTTCATGCTTCAAAATTACAAGTCATTTTTTGCAATTTCTCCTTCTAGAAGCCTTGTCATCACTTAGAGGTGGATTATAACTGATAAATATCAGTTTGAATGATTGAGAAGTGGATTGGATCAAGGAGAAAACTTAACCATGGTTAATAAAGTTACTTTTGCATTAAATGCAAAAGATTCCATTATTACCTCTTAACCAAGTTGCAAGTTTCCTTCAATGATATCTTTGCCAAATCATTCAGAAATCTTGGCCTATAAATAGAGGTCATTTCTTCATTTCCAAACTACACCAAAGCTATCATAATCAAGCTTTCACTCTTTCTTTCTTGAAATTCAAGTTTCTAAGTCATAAGAGGGAATTTTGCAAATCTCCAAATCTTGCAAAATTTGAGTGAACTTAAGTTTCTAACATGTTCTAAATATCATTTAGAAGTAGTTTAAAACTTAAAAATAACACAAGAAGTGATCAAACTCAGAAACATAATCAAAAATCTCAAAGCTTGCAAATGATGCCTTAACATCCAAACTTCTAATTTGCTCGAGCTAACTTTGATTCAACACTTCAAACATCATCCATACACTTCATATAAGTGATCCAGATCATTATCCCTGACCTGTAACACCTCCAACCTCGAATTCCAAACTCACATCAAGTAGATGCAGTTGGACTTGGTTAGAGTGATCCAGGCTGTTTCAAAGCAAGCATAGTGTTCAAACACCTTCCATAAGGTCCAGTGGTGCTGTAGCAATCATCAAACAACAACTGGAAACACTTTAAAAGGGATTTCAATTTCAGTTTGAAGAGGTAAGTCACTCACACTTCGAACTCTATGATTCATGCATTCCAGTTCAAAAATTGCTTGGCCATTTTGTTTCTGCACCATCACTGATCATTAACCCTCAATCAATTTAACAAATCATGATCCATACACGATTTCATGTTGATTCTTAGAATTAGGGTTCATCTGGGCACGATCAGAATTAATCATTTTAAACTGAAAATAAATGAAATTAACCACCACCATTGTGTTCCTGGGTTTAAAACGAGCAAGTTTGATGTTTACATCTTTCAATTTCATCAAGAAACGAAGAATCTATGAATTGATGAAGATTGGAGGAAGAAGAAGAACATTGTGCGCGTTATTTCGTTTTTCCAAAAATTCAAATAATTAGTTTAAAATATAATAACATGGAATGAAATAAAATAATGGATGTATAGCCACCCCAGTAGTAGACAGCGCGCTTTTCATGTTCCTTGCCTTGCCTATGGTCCAGGGTTCGAATCCCCCTGATACCATTTTGTCATTTTTTTTCACTTTCCTTCATTTTTAAACATTTCAAAGACTTGTTTTTAAATATAATTAAATGGAAGCGTGTAAATAACAAGACAAGCACTTGGCTCAGTGGTAAAGCTTTTCAATTCTAAGCCAAAGGTCTTGAGTTCGAACCTCCTTAGGACCAAAATCAAATTTTTACCACTTGTTTTCTTCACATTTTCTATCAAACTTCAACATTTTCAGAAACCAATCAAAACTTCTCATTTTGAGATGATTGTAAGTATTGAAAATACTTTTCAAAGATGTTTCCTTTCAAACTTTCAAAATCAAAATCATTTTCAAACTTTCTTGTGAATATACTTCACTTTTCAAAATCATTTCAAAAACCTTTTCAAAACTTTTCAACAAACTTACACACCTTTTTTCCATGATCGACTCGATTTGAAGATAAAACCGAACCAGTTTTGTTCCTCAAATTTCTTGATTGATCATGGGCCTCCCTCACGGTGTAAGTCCCAATCCTTTTATGTACATACTAAATTCCTTGTACATATCCAATCATCTTCAAGGATTTCCAAGCATAAACAAACTTCTTTTGTTTGTTTTCATTCGCTTGTTTATACACCAAATCCATTGGTACTAAGAGAAGAATTATTCCCGGTGAAACTCTTCTTAAACCAATGGGCCTCCCTTACGGTGTAAGTCCCAACCCTCCTATGTACATATTCATTTCCTTGTACATAAACACCCATTCGTGTACATATTCATTCTCTTGTACACATTCAAACTTGTAAATATTCAAGTTGCACTCGCTTTAAACGCTTGTTTTCTACACTTGTTTATATTTCCTTCATAAACTCATGTGAATACATATCACACACTTGTTCATATAACTGTTCAGTTATAACATAACAACTAGTCTAAAAACTAGGTTCCCCTAGCCTCCTCTTGGGCTTTGTGCAAGATAACTCATTCATCTGAGTTAGCCTCCTCTTAGGCTTCATATAAGAAAACTCATTTACTGAGTTTAGCCTCCACTTAGGCTTCATATAAGACAACACTCCCCTGCTGAGTCAGCCTCCTCTTGGGCTTCGTTCAAAAGAACTCCTCGTTGAGTTTAGCTTTCTCTTGGGCATCAAACAAGAAACAGACCAGGAAAAATCTTAACAGCCTCCTATTGGGCTTCCAATACAAAGAATCACCCGCGCTAGGATAGAACCCTGAGAGGATGATTTCCCGGTGAAATCACTCTTGAAATCCTAAGAGGATGGTTTCCCGGTGAAACTACTCTTAAAGCCAAAGCCAGCCATACCCTATAGCTTCCTCTTGAGCTTCATACAAGGACCCTCGATGACCCTCGGAATGCCTTCTCTTGGGCTAACAATACAAGGACCCTCGATGACCCTCAGAATGCCTCCTCTTGGGCTAACAATACAAGGACCCACGGGCTTCTTAAAAGCATCCCCCTAATCCATAATCAATTTCTCCTAGAGATTTAGACATTTATCATCTCCGTGGAAGAAGTATCTCATCTTTCACATCATATACAATCAAATACTTTTCGAACACTTTTTCAAACAAAAAACATCTCTTAATCGTAAGTGGTAACGCTTGTGCACTCAAGCAAAACACCCAATGCTTACAATTAAAAGATTCAATCATTTTTCAAAACATCTTTCTAAACTCATAAGTGGTAACGCTTGTACACTAAAGCATAACACCTATAACTTACGATGAAAGATTCAATCAATCTACCTTTCTTAAAATCCAAATGAGAAACTTTCCCATCAATGGAAATAGAAATTTAAAACACACAAACATATCAAACATATTCATATATAAAGCTATAGATAACTATATATATTTAGGGTGCCACATCTATTCCCTTTATATAACAAACCCCCTTGCCCGAAATCTCCCCAATGTGTTGCGTCTAGTTCGCACTAGTCGTAATGCATATCATATCAATTGAGGGTATTGCAACTTTCCCCTTTTTCATAATCATTTTTCTTATGTTGGAAAAAATAAAGCTTGATACTCGCGGCATCTTTATAAAAAAATCAAAAGAGTAAATCGTTTTGAGCCAGGAAATCCAAATTTAGATTCGATTCCCTAGCGCGTCACTTTTTAACGCGAACAGAAAAAATGGTGACTCTGATGGGGAGTACGCTAAACTTTTATTTTCAAACAAAAATTGTGACTCTGCCAAAGAGCACCAAGCTTTTTTGTTTTCAAAAAGAAAAAAAAGGGGTTAAGCTTTCATATGTGCATATGTTTGTTTTTCTTTATTATGTGTTTTTCGCGATTTCATCTGATGGAAAGAAATCCTAACCCGGCTTTAAGAAACATTTTAAGATCTAGGTGGGGGTGTAGTCCTATTAACTTGTGGGAAGTTTCATTACTTACTAAGTTAATTTGAGATCCCTCTCTCAATGGAGGTTGTCTTGGGAGTATTTGTGTTTAGCAACTATTTGCGAAGACATTTTGCTTTCGAGAGAACTTACGAAGCTGAGTGGCTGTAGAACACATAACCCATCCTAGCTATTTAGGATGTAGTGCAGAAACTATTCAGGCGTAAGCTTAGAATAGTTGTCATGCGAGATACGATCAAGCGAGTTTTTCTTGAAAAATATTATTGGACTTCGAGTATTCAACAAATCCGATAATATTTCAAAGAGAAGCGTTGAACCTGTATTATTAGTAGAACCCATTTCACAGATGAATAAGCCCTTAGAACTTAACCGCGTTTGGTTCTTATCGTTGGCCTCATGCTCGTGACTTCAAAACGCTTGAACGTGTGTATAACCACTAACCATGTTTGTAATCTTTGTGGCATTCATTCAAAAACTCCATTTCTCTTCCCATTTCCAAAGAATTTAGAGATTTTTCTTTGTAAATATTTTAGGTTAGAGCGATGGACGTCAGAGGAAGATTTACAAAGAAATACAGTTTTAGAATTCCTGATGTAGGAAAGTTAAAAGAGTTACCATCCTTGGTAGAAGATCCCTCGGATTTCAGAAAACGCTATGGAACTCTTTTAACTGTCCTGAACACTAACGTTGATGAAGGACTTCTCAAAACTTTCGTTCAGTTTTATGATCCAGTTTATCGTTGTTTCACTTTCCCTGACTATCAGTTGATGCCTACTTTGGAAGAGTACGCACACATCCTAGGTATCTCAGTATCAGATAAGGTGCCTTTTAATGGTTTGGAAGCCATTCCTAAATCACCAGTCATTGCAACAATGACTCACTTAAAGAAATCTGAGATAGACAAAAACCTAACTACCAAAGGAAAACTCTTAGGACTAACTTCAAAGTTCCTAATGGAGAAGGCTCTTAAATTCTATGAAGTCAGTAGTATGGTAGCTTTTGAAGCTATTTTAGCTTTACTCATCTACGGATTGGTGTTGTTTCCCAATATCCCAAGTTTCATTGATATCAACGCCATAAGGATCTTTCTGATTGGAAATCCTGTGCCCACTTTTCTTGGTGACGCGTATTTCTCCATTCATCATAGGAATCATCAAGGGGATGGTAATATTGTGTGTTGTGTACCTCTGTTATTCAAATGGATTGTCTCACACTTGCCTAAATCTCCTATCTTCCGCGAAAACAAAGACGGTTGGCATTGGTCTCGAAGGCTCATGTCTCTCACAAACAACGATATCCATTGGTATACCTTGGCAAACAATGAGATGGAAATCATTGAAAGCTGTGGAGAATTCGCCAACGTACCTCTCATCGGTACAAAAGGAGGAATCAACTACAACCCATTCTTGGCGAGACGTCAACTCGGGTATGCAAACTCTAGTAAACCCCTTGGTTTTACAGTAGAAAGCTACTTTTATCATGAAGGGGAAGATTCCCAAGGTTTGAAAGCCAGAATGATAAGAGCTTGGCATCACATCCGAAGGAAAGAAAAGGGTAATGCAAGGAATTGCGTAGCCATGGAAATATACACTTCTTGGGTGAAGAAAAGAGTAAAGGAATTCCAAATGCCTTATGCTTATGAAGAACCCATGCTCTTAGCAGCGTCCAAATCGACTACTTTTCCCGTTGAAACTATGGGAGATTACCAAGAAGCTTTGGCCAAGATGAGGCTTGAGAAAGAGGCTTTGGAAGACAAGTTCTTTAAGACTGACCTCGAAAATGAGAAGCTTAAGAAACAGGTCAAAGATCATGAAAAAACACTCTACTTCCAAGATGAATGGCTCATGGAGAAGTATGAGAAGATCCGTCGGAAATATAACGCGATCAAAAGATACATCAAAGAAAGAAAAAGAAAGCTTGAGGAAATGACAACCAGCAATCCTGCTCCTGACGAGTGGAAGAAAGTCATCAACAAGCTTAAAGCCGAGAAAGCTGAACTGAAAGCTTACTATGGGAAAGAAATCCTGAAGTTGAAGCTACATCAAGCCTTTGGATCTTCATCCGACGAAGATGATTAATTAGTTTAGCTTTAGCTTTATCATTTATTTTATCATTGTAAGAGCTATGCTCCAAAAATATTGTTGTAATCTTCTTTCAATAATTAATAAAATAAGTGTTTTCCATCCAAATATTTGCTAGAAATTTCTCTTTTAGTATAAATTCTTTGGAAATTCTTTTCTCTTTGCATTCATAATCATGCATCATACTTTGCATTTCGAGTTTGTCTTTTAGAATCTTATCTTTTGGAATTTTTTCCAGAGAGAGAAAAATCGTCAAGCTGTCACGTCTTAGAGTTTCTCGACTACGTTCACATCCAACTCGCAAATACAATACTCGTCGTGCAAATAGGAGAAAAGCAATGGAAGATTTTGGGCAAGAAAATGTTGAGCTTCGTAGCACAGTGACAACACTTCAGGAAGAGGTGGAGAGACTCACTTCTTTAGTAAGTTCATTGGTAACTACGCAAAGTCCGCAAGCAACATTAAGCAGTCAAAATCAAGCAACGATTTCAGAGATCACTACTACTCCAGTTTCAACAGTTACAGTCAGTAATCCTCTCTTCAGTATGCCAGAAGGTTATCCATGGGGCATGCCTTTCAATTTCAGCATCGGATTTCGTCAACCCACTTCCGAAGTACAGGAAACCACGATTGAGGTTCCTACTTTACAGAACTCAGCATTTACTCCGCAGCATGGGGTAACTTTTCCACAAGTCACTAACCCGTAATTCCAGCAAACTCAACAGCCTCGACAACAGGCTCAACAACTCAACAATCAGAACCGTGCACCTCAGATCTCGCAGTTTGATCCAATTCCCGCCTTGATAGAAAGGAATCTTGTGCAAACAAGGTCACCACCTCCAGTACCAGACAAATTACCATGGTGGTACAAAGCGGATATGTCTTGCGCTTTTCATCAAGGGGTACCGGGTCATGATCTCGAGCACTGTATAGCGCTAAAGGCTGAAGTACAAAGGTTAGTAAGGGCTAATCTTCTCTCCTTCAGGAATGCAAATCCAAACGTGCAAGCAAATCCACTTCTCAATCATAATGGGCATACCATGAATTTAATACTAAGGGATACAGATCGGTATCTTATCACTGACATAAATATGATAATAGAAAGTTTGGTACAGCTCCATGATACATACAGTATAATGGGCGCCTTCGCTAAACATAATTACACAGCCTGCAAGCCTGCAGAATCTGCTTCAGGGATTTTCAAGGATGTCCAACTGTAAGAGCAGACATTCAACGGTTAATAGATATTGGCGATATCCAGATCTTCAGAAACAAAAACGATTATAACGTGAATATGGTAGGGCATTATCCGCATGAGCTTTTAGTCTCAGATATCAACTCGGAAATTCCCGAGGTAAACGTCATTATCCCTTGCTTCAATGTGCCCAAGTGTGTAAAGGTCGAGTACAATGGTCCAAAAGTTCCAGAATCCCCTTTGGTGATCTGTCTACCTGGTCCTGTTCCTTACAACTTTGACAAAGCAATTCCCTATCAATACAGTGCAACTATGATAGAAGATGGGAAGGAGAAACCCATACCAACTCTTTTAGTTGTTGTTAACATCGCTGAAATCGGACGAGTAACACGAAGTGGACGTGTGTACACCCCGTTGCCTCCAAAGCAGCCCATTGCTCCCACTATTGGACAAAATCCAGTTGATACACCTCCCAAGAATCCCATGGGGGTTCCTGTTGGAAATCCAAACATAAACGTTGGTCCGCCTGATGGAACCAACGTCAACTCAGATTTCGATGAGATTCTAAAGCTAATCAAGAAAAGTGAGTACAGAGTTGTGGATCAACTAATGCAGACTCCCTCCAAAATTTTGATATTATCTCTACTTCTGAATTCCGAAGCCCACCGAGAAGCTTTGATGAAAGTGCTAAATCAAGCTTACATAGATCACGACGTGACTACAGATCAATTTGGTGGAATTGTAGGCAACATAACAGCTTGCAACAATTTAAGCTTCAGTGATGAAGAACTCCCAGAGGAGGGAAGAGATCACAATCTTGCTCTACATATCTCTATGATTTGCCAATCAGACTCTCTGTCCAATGTACTGGTAGATACCGGTTCATCCTTGAAGGTAATGCCAAAAACGACTCTTGCTTCATTTATCTTACAAAGGAACGCCGATGAAATCCAATGATATAGTGGTCAAAGCATTTGATGGGTCAAGGAAATCCGTTATTGGGGAAGTCGACCTTCCAATGACGATTGGTCCGCATACCTTTCAAATCACCTTCCAGGTCATGGACGTGCCAGCTGCTTACAGTTGTTTACTAGGAAGACCATGGATACACGAAGTAGGAGCTGTGACATCCACTCTCCACCAAAAGCTAAAATTCACAACAAATGGGAAGCTAGTAACCATCATCGGTGAACAAGCTTTACTAGTAAGCCATTTGTCTACCTTTTCTTTCATCACCGCCGACGACGTTGAAGGGACACAGTTCCAGGGACTTTCGTTAGAAGGTGAATCTACAAGGAAAAGCAGATCGTCTATCTCCTCTTACAAAGAAGTAGCACAGATAGTAAAAGACGGTAATGTCGCAGGTTGGGGACAAGTAGTAAAACCTGTCAACAACGAGACAAAAACCGGGCTCGGATTTGCTCCAGTATTTCCAAAATACAATCAAAGGGATGAAGCTCTTCGCCCAATCAAAGAAGTATTCCACAGTGGGGGTTTCTTAAACCCTGTTCTTCAAGAGGTTAACGTTCTTACCGATGAAGTTAATGAAGACAATCTCTCTGAATTTGAAGAGTGGAGCACTTATCTTAATAGTCCTGAGTATGTGTCCTAGGAAGAATCGTACGCACCGTTCTATCCTCCGACTGACCAATTCAAAGGC
Source organism: Vicia sativa (assembly GCA_021764765.1). NCBI lineage: Eukaryota > Viridiplantae > Streptophyta > Magnoliopsida > Fabales > Fabaceae > Vicia > Vicia sativa. The sequence goes on from CM038797.1 coordinate 15,829,810, forward strand.
ATGTCCCTACAAAAGAATGAGAATGAAAATCCACCTATCCCTTCTGAAGTTTGGGATACCTTGGGAGAACCAAGTGGAAAGTTTGACTACATGGTGAAATACACTGCACCTGAAAGCTCAAAGATCAGAATTGAAGACATCCAACCAACTGGATGGGACGATCCTTTTGAGTATCCTAGTCAACCAGAGGAGTTATACACATCTTCTCGATCTCATCATCAAATTGAGATCCCAAATGAAGATCTCTGCTTTAACACACCCGCCGAGTTTGTTAAGACAGATCTTGACTATCACTACATCAACGTAATTACCGAAGATCAGGAGGATAATTCTGGAAACGAGTTGGAAAGCGTCGCAGACAATGAATCTCTTCACTCAGAAGATTGGAAAGAACATCCCAAGAATCCAGGATACATGCCACTTGAGAGCACATATGCTGCATATTATGCTCCTCAACCTGCCAATCAAGCAAACGAATATTGCTTCAACAGCACAAAAGACAAGGTCAACCGTCTAGAGTCTTCCAAGCCTGTTCGACCAACGACCAAAGTCTACTCAAGAAATAAGCCAAAAGGAAAACTACCAAAGTATCTAGACTTTCAAGGAGTTCGCCACTATTGGAAGCCTGTTAAAGCTCAGACTGACGTTCATAGTTCTAAGTAGTTTATTTTGCTTTTGCTTTGAACCCTCGCCTCGCCCAAAGCGGAGAGATGTTTTATAGGGTTTAGCTTTTAAATAATTTCTCTTTGTCTTGCCCAAGACAAATGAGTTTGTATTTAGGGCCCTGTTTCATATTGTGAATCATAAATAAAAGCGTTGTTTTGATTCCAAATTTTTTGTTTGTTTTTCCGTTTTTTTTTATTTTACCCTTTTCTGGAAATGGTAATCCTAAAAAAAAACCCAAATAAAAAACAAACAATCTTCAAAAAAAAATATATAATAAATAATCTGCATACACTTTCACATTAACTTTTTCTATAAAAAAAAGAGAAGAAGAGTTAATTAATCAAACATGCAGATCAGGAGATGGAAAAATCCATTGAACGTAATAACTCTATGATCTCTCCCAACTTTGAATTTCCTATGTTCGACGCCGAGGAAGAAGTTGAAGAAGAGATCCCGGATGAGATTTCTCGACTACTTAAGCACGAGGAAAGAATCATTCAACCTCACAAAGAGCCTTTGGAAGCAATCAACTTGGGTTCTGAAGAAGACAAAAAAGAAGTGAACATCGGAGCTCTACTCGACAGCAACGTCAAGGGCAAACTGATAGATCTTCTCAAAGAATATGTTGATGTGTTTGCTTGGTCCTACCAAGATATACCGGGTTTAGATACCAGCATCGTGGAGCATCACTTTCCATTAAGACCAGAGTGTCCGCCAGTCAAACAAAGGCTGAAAAGAGTTCACCTTGATATGGCCGACAAAATCAAAAAGGAAGTTCAAAAGCAGCTCGACGCAGATTTCCTCGTCACCGCTGAATATCCTCAATGGCTAGCCAACATAGTGCCTGTCTCAAAGAAAGACAGAAAGGTCAAGATGTGTGTTGACTACCGAGACTTGAACAAAGCTGGTCCAAAAGACGATTTCCCGCTACCGCATATCGACATGCTGGTGGATAGCACTGCAAAGTTCAACGTCTTTTCCTTCATGGATGGTTTCTCTGGCTACAATCAGATCAGAATGGCTCCCGAAGACATGGAGAAGACATCTTTCATCACGCCATGGGGCACCTTTTGCTACAAAGTAATGCCGTTTGGATTAAAGAATGCAGGCGCAATTTACCAAAGGGCAATGACTACTCTCTTTCATGACATGATGCACAAAGAGATCGAAGTCTACGTAGATGACATGATAGCAAAGTCTGACACTGAAGAAGAACATATAGAATATCTCTTGAAGTTGTTTCAGCGACTAAGGAAATTTCACCTCCGCCTAAATCCTAACAATTGCACCTTGGGGGTAAGATCCGGAAAACTCCTAGGTTTCATTGTCGGTCAAAGAGGTATTGAAGTTGACCCTGACAAAGTCAAGGCTATTCAAGAAATGCCTACGCCACATACAAAGAAGCAAGTAAGAGGATTTCTTGGACGGTTGAATTACATCTCTAGATTTATCTCTCAAATGACTGCTACTTGTGGACCGATATTCAAACTTCTCCACAAAAATCAAGAGGTTGTGTGGCGAGAAGATTGCCAAAAATCGTTTGACAGTATCAAGGAATACCTGTCAGAACCTCCAATATTGATTCCTCCAATCGAAGGAAGACCATTAACCATGTACCTTACCGTGCTAGAAGATTCCATGGGCTGCGTGCTTGGACAGCATGATGAAACTGGTAAGAAAGAGCATGCCATCTACTACTTGAGTAAAAAGTTCACAGACTGTGAAACTCGTTACTCCATGCTCGAGAAAACATGTTGTGCTTTGGTGTGGGCTTCAAAGCGTCTCTGCCAGTACATGATCAATCACACGACTTGGTTAATCTCCAAAATAGATCCAATAAAGTACGTCTTTGAAAAGCCTCCCTTAACAGGGAGAATCGCTCGATGGCAAATGCTATTATCTAAATATGACATCCAGTACCGTGCTCAGAAAGCGGTCAGAGGATGCATTCTCGCCGATCACTTGGCTTATCAACCAATCAATGAATATCAGTCTCTCAAGTTTGACTTCCCTGACGAGGATGTTATGTACTTAAAGATGAAAGATTGTGACGAACCATTACCCGAAGAAGGTCCTGATCCAGAATCTAGATGGGGCTTAATCTTTGATGGAGCAGTTAACGTCTTCGGCAATGGAATTGGGGAAGTCATCATCACTCCCTAGGGTTCTCATATCCCATTTTCCGCCAGATTGCTGTTTGATTGCGCCAACAACATCGCAGAATATGAAGCTTGTATCATGGGTATCGAAGAAGCCATCGACTTAAGGATCAAGATCCTTGACATATATGGAGATTCGGCCCTTGTGATCAATCAAATCAAATACAAGTATGAAACTCATCATCTTGGTTTGATTCCCTACAGAGATTATGCAAGACGTTTGTTGACTTTCTTCAACAAGGTCGAACTGCATCATATCCCTCGAGATCAGAATCGAATGGCAGACACCTTGGAAACTTTATCTTCCATGTTCAAAGTCAACAATTGGAATGATATGCCTAAGATCTGTATCAGACGCCTTGAAAGACCTGCATATGTGTTTGCAACTGAAGCAGTCATCGATGATAAACTGTGGTTCTACGACATCAAACGCTTCCTTCAAACTCAGGATTATCCACTCGGGGCATCACACAAAGATAGGAAAACTCTAAGCAGGCTTTCTAGAAATTTCTTCCTGAACAAAGATGTTCTATACAAAAGAAACTTTGACATGGTCCTGCTCATATGCGTGGACAGACACGAAGCAGACATGATAATTCACGAAGTGCATGAAGGGTCCTTTGGAACCCATTCAAATAGGCATGCAATGTCCAGAAAAATATTGAGAGCAAGGATACTATTGGATAACAATGGAATCTGATTGCTGTAAACACGTCAAAAGATGTCACAAGTGCCAGATCTACTCAGATAAGATCCATGTGCCACCGACTCTACTCAACGTTCTCTCCTCTCCATGGCCTTTCTCCATGTGTGGGGAATCGACATGATTGGGATGATTGAACCAAAAGCGTCCAACGGACATCGCTTCATATTAGTGGCTATTGATTACTTCACCAAATGGGTCGAAGCAGCATCTTACGCCAACGTTACAAGACAAGTGGTTGTGAGGTTCATCAAGAACAACCTCATTTACCGATATGGAGTTCCAAGTAAGACCATTACAGACAATGGATCGAACTTGAACAACAAAATGATGAAAGAACTGTGTGAGGAATTCAAGATCAAGCATCATAACTCATCTCCTTACCGACCAAAGATGAACGACATCGTTGAAGCTGCCAACAAGAACATCAAAAAGATCGTCCAGAAGATGGTCATCACTTACAAAAACTGGCACGAAATGCTGCCATTTGCTCTGCATGGGTATCTTACTTTAGTACGCACGTCAACAGGAGCAACTCCTTTTTCTCTAGTATACGGCATGGAAGCAGTGCTCCCCGTAGAAGTTGAGATTCTGTCAATGAGAGTTCTCATGGAAACTAAGTTATCTGAGGCCGAATGGTGTCAAAGCAGATACGACCAGCTGAATTTAATCGAAGAAAAGCGTCTTACAGCTATGTGTCATGGACAATTATATCAAAGAAGGATGAAGAAAGCCTTCGACAAAAAGGTTCGACCTCGTGAATTCCAAGAAGGCGACCTCGTGCTTAAAAAGATTTTGTCTTTTCAAGCAGATTCTAGGGGCAAATGGACTCCTAATTACGAAGGCCCATACATCGTCAAAAGAAGCTTTTTTGGTGGTGCTATGACTCTCACAACCATGGACGGTGATAAACTCCCGCATCCTGTGAATGTTGATGCAGTCAAGAAATACTTCGTCTAAAAAACAAAAGAGCAGCTCGGTAAGTCGAAAACCCGAAAAGGGAGGCTTAGGAAAAAAAGAGCGTCTCGGTGGACTGAAAACCTGAAAAGGCGGTCCAGGAAAAAATTAGAGACAATAAACAGAAATTATCCTGATAGATTGAAAACCTGAAAAGGCAATCTAGGCAAAAATCAAGGATAAAAAGGACAAAGTAACTGCATCAGTCTGTACTTCGTCAACTTGAAGAATCTTCCATCAACGGATCTTCAATCAAATCTTCTAAAGCCACAAGCACAGTTGGAATTCAAATGTTGTTAGGGATAATAGTGGTTATTTGCTTTCAATGTAGCCTTTTCCTAATATATTATCATTTCCAACTTTTGTAAATAGTTCCTGGAATCACGCCTTTGGCTGATTACCATTCTATCAATAAAATTTGAGCCTTGTGCCCATTTGTTTGCAATTCTTGCTTTATTCTGTTTTGCAAAATAAGGCTTTTCTTGTGAAAATCACTTTTGAAACTAAAAAAAAAGTTTTAAATGAATTTTTACTTCAAAATTTTAAAATAAAAGCGAAATCTTTCTTTGAATTATGAACACAGAAGGAACTTCAACACTTTTCTCCATGAGTGTTTCGACCTCTAAAAGATAAAACAACTGCTACAGAAGTCTTCTTCTCCTCAACAGAGATCATCAAAGGACGGTATTCTTATCTGAAAAAGAATCCCCAACAAGGTTGACAGTGAAATGCCTTTTCCATAAAAGTTTAAAGCATGCAACTCAGATGTGTCATCAGTAACATCTACACCATGGCTGTAGATTTTGCTGAGTATTTGTTTGAACTGTAACGTAGTCCTCTTCCCAAATACCCTTTTTTATTGTCTTGTCAAGTATCGTCAGCATGCAAATGACATTCATCTTTCATACATAATAACATCATTAATGCATTCCTGCATTTCTCAAATGTTTGCTTCAACATCACTTGTTTAGGTTGCATTTATTCCTAAAAACAAGTGTGGGAATGTCATCTCTCCAGTAGATTGTCCCAAGCATAGAAATACATCTTTTCTCTATCATGTTCCCTAGCTGAGAGCATTCCTCATTGGGAATAAAGTCTTGATTGACCATTTCTTTCCAGTTCATTCCTGGATAAGAATCTTGTCTCTAATCAACTCAGGTCTAGATTTCACAAAAAAAATCTACCTGCAAACAATAAGCAATAGCCTCATCGTCTGAGCTGCTTATTTCCTTTTCATCTTGAAGCTTGTCATAAAATGGTTGTTCTTCTTAGCAAGTCCAATCATGAAAGTTCAAGAAATCCTCGCAGTTGTCTTTCTGTCTAAAGAAAACATGTGTCTTTTCAATCAAAATGTCTGCATCTTCTCAAGAGAAATATCCCTAGCAAGATTGTAGCTATGAAAATAGAAAATCATTTGAGGTCTGTTTCCATCATTGTCTGTTATTCACAAGGCTGAATACTCGGTAAATTTCTCAAGAATTACCTTGTTATAGTTATCACTTTGATGATAATTGGTAATATCTTCAGAACTCATTACCATAAACTATCACAAGGCTGATAATTGGTAATATCATCTTTAATTACCTTAAACATTTGTCACAAGGCTGACAGAAGGTAATCTCCTCGTTTTCCAAAGCGAAACAGATATTCACTTACATTGTGAATCTACTTTCCCAGTGAAACATATTGCTTGTTTCCCAACCAACAGGATTCTCTTTTCTTAGACAGATTGAGTCATCCTCACAACCATTCCCCCAATATATCATTCTTTGATATTTCCTGGGTGAACTTTTTGCAACCATTTTTGCATCACTCGCATTTTTTTGGTATCTTAGGTCCAAAATTTGCGTATTCTGATATTTAAGTCTCTTCACACCTATCGAGACGAAGATATTCATCTTCATATCTCAGGTTAAAGAAACTTAAATAGGGGCATCTGTCATACCCCAATTGTTGACCTAATATACCACCTCACATATGCATCACTGCATCACTGCATCACTAACAGTTTCAGAATAGAATAGATCGTGTGTGGCTTCTAGAAGTCAAAATCAGAGTTTCTTCAAAATTTCATCTGTTCAAGATATGATCAATTAGGGTTTGAGTTTCCACTCACCTCAATTGACCTATCTTAATCAATCATCAACATTTGATCTTCAGATTCCCAACTTTTTCTCATGATCTATCTTGAATCGACCAAATTAGGGTTTTTATCGAGGATAGTGAATCATTAATTTTCTGATCAATGAATGACCTATTTGCTTGGAGATTGATCTTAACATCTTCAATGCAACATCTTGACCTAATTTCTTGATTCAAAAAATCACAAAAGTACATGATTTTTCATCAGACAAATTCTGAATCATCTAATGAAAATTCATCTGCTCAGAAAAGTCAAACTTTGACTTTTGGTCAAATTTTTCAAAATCAAACTTTTTAAATCATAAAAACATTTCAAATAATCCATCATGATCATAAAAAATCAAAAAATGTGAAAAAGTCAACAAAAAGTCAAGATTTGAAAATTTTCTAACACTTAGAAAAAATTTTAAGTGTTAAGAAACATGATTTTTTTCCTACTTTCATGGCCATTTTTCACCTAGATCCATTTGGATTCAGAAAAAACTCAAAACATGAAAGTTGTAGCCCTTGTTACAAGCTTTCCAAGTTCATGCTTCAAAATTACAAGTCATTTTTTGCAATTTCTCCTTCTAGAAGCCTTGGCATCACTTAGAGGTGGATTATAACTGATAAATATCAGTTTGAATGATTGAGAAGTGGATTGGATCAAGGAGAAAAACTTAACCATGGTTAAGAAAGTTACTTTTGCATTAAATGCAAAATATTTCATTATTACCTCTTAACCAAGTTGCAAGTTTCATTCAATGATATCTTTGCCAAATCATTCAGAAATCTTGGCCTATAAATAGAGGTAATTTCCTCATTTTCAAACTACACCGAAGCTATCATAATCAAGCTTTCACTCTTTCTTTCTTGAAATTCAAGTTTCTAAGTCATAAGAGGGAATTTTGCAAATCTCCAAATCTTGCAAAATTTGAGTGAACTTAAGTTTCTAACATGTTCTAAATATCATTTAGAAGTAGTTTAAAACTTAAAAACAACACAAGAAGTGATCAAACTCAGAAACATAATCAAAAAACTCAAAGCTTGCAAATGATGCCTTAACATCCAAACTTCTAATTTGCTCGAGCTAACTTTGATTCAACACTTCAAACATCATCCATACACTTCATATAAGTGATCCAGATCATTATCCCTGACCTGTAACACCTCCAACCTCGAATTCGAAACTCACATCAAGTAGATGCAGTTGGGCTTGGTCAGAGTGGTCCAGGCTGTTTCAAAGCAAGCATAGTGTTCAAACACCTTCCATAAGGTCCAGTGGTGATGTAGCAATCATCAAACAACAACTGGAAACACTTTAAAAGGGATTTCGATTTCAGTTTGAAGAGGTAAGTCACTCATACTTTGAACTCTATGACTCATGCATTCCAGTTCAAAAACTGCTTGGCCATTTTGTTTCTGCACCATCACTGATCATTAACCCTCAATCAATTTAACAAATCATGATCCATACACGATTTCATGTTGATTCTTAGAATTAGGGTTCATATGGGCACGATCAAAATAAATCATTTTAAACTGAAAATAAATGAAATTAACCACCACCATCGTGTACCTGGGTTTGAAACGAGCAAGTTTGATGTTTACATCTTTTAATTTCATCAAGAAACGAAGAATCTATGAATTGATGAAGATTGGAGGAAGAAGAAGAACATTGCGTGCGTTATTTCGTTTTTCCAAAAATTCAAATAATTAGTTTAAAATATAATAACATAGAATGAAATAAAACAATGGATGTATAGCCACCCCAGTGGTAGACAGCGCGCTTTTCATGTTCCTTGCCTTGCCTATGGTCCAGGGTTCGAATCCCCCTGGGAAGCGTGTAAATAACAAGACAAGCACTTGGCTCAGTGGTAAAGCTTTTCAATTCTAAGCGAAAGGTCTTGAGTTCAAACCTCCTTAGGACCAAAATCAAATTTTTACCACTTGTTTTCTTCACATTTTCTATCAAACTTCAACATTTTCAAAAACCAATCAAAACTTCTCATTTTGAGATGATTTTTTGCACACTTGTCATTTAATATACCTATTTTATGATTATGTCAAAAAAATCCAAAAATATTTTTTTTGATTATATTTTTATTAAATAAAAAATGAGACATTGTAAGTATTGTAAATACTTTTCAAAGATGTTTCCTTTCAAACTTTCAAAATCAAAATCATTTTCAAAGTTTCTTGTGAATATATTTCACTTTTCAAAATCATTTCAAAAACCTTTTCAAAACTTTTCAACAAACTTACACGCATATTTTCCATGATCGACTCGATTTGAAGTAAAACCGAACCAGTTTTTTTCCTCAAATTTCTTAATTGATCATGGGTCTCTCTCACGGTGTAAGTCTCAATCCTTTTATGTACATATTTAATTCCTTGTACATATCCAATCATCTTCAAAGATATCCAAGCATAAACAAACTTCTTTTATTTGTTTTCATTCGCTTGTTTATACACCAAATCCATTGTTACTAAGAGAAGAATTATTCCCGGTGAAACTCTTCTTAAACCAATGGGCCTCCCTTACGGTGTAAGTCCCAACCCTCCTATGTACATATTCATTTCCTTGTACATAAACACCCCTTCGTGTACATATTCATTCCCTTGTACACATTCAAACTTGTAAATATTCAAGTTGCACGCGCTTTAAACGCTTGTTTTATACACTTGTTTATATTTCCTTCATAAACTCCTGTGAATACATATCACACACTTGTTCATATAATTGTTCAGTTATAACATAACAACTAGTCTAACAACTAGGTTCCCCTAGCCTCCTCTTGGGCTTTGTGCAAGATAACTCATTCATCTGAGTTAGCCTCCTCTTAGGCTTCATATAAGAAAACTCATTTACTGAGTTTAGCCTCCACTTAGGCTTCATATAAGACAACACTCCCCTGCTGAGTCAGCCTCCTCTTGGGCTTCGTTCAAAAGAACTCCTCGTTGAGTTTAGCTTTCTCTTGGGCATCAAACAAGAAACAGACCAGGAAAAATCTTAACAGCCTCCTATTGGGCTTCCAATACAAAGAATCACCCGCGCTAGGATAGAACCCTGAGAGGATGATTTCCCGGTGAAATCACTCTTGAAATCCTAAGAGAATGGTTTCCCGGTGAAACTACTCTTAAAGCCAAAGCCAGCCATACCCTATAGCTTCCTCTTGAGCTTCATACAAGGACCCTCGATGACCCTCAGAATACCTTCTCTTGGGCTAACAATATAAGGACCCTCGATGACCCTCGGAATGCCTCCTCTTGGGCTAACAATACAAGGACCCACGGGCTTCTTAAAAGCATCCCCCTAATCCATAATCAATTTCTCCTAGAGATTTATACATTTATCATCTCTATGGAAGAAGTATCTCATCTATCACATCATATACAATCAAATATTTTTCAAACACTTTTTCAAACAAAAAACATCTCTTAATCGTAAGTGGTAACGCTTGTACACTCAAGCAAAACACCCAATGCTTACAATTAAAAGATTCAATCATTTTTCAAAACATATTTCTAAACTCGTAAGTGGTAGCGCTTGTACACTAAAGCATAACACCTATAACTTACGATGAAAGATTCAATCAATCTACCTTTCTTAAAATCCAAAGGAGAAACTTTCCCATCAATAGAAATAGCAATTTAAAACACACAAACATATCGAACATATTCATATATAAAGCTATAGATAACTGTATATATTTAGGGTGCCACATCTATTCCCTTTATATAACAAACCCCCTTGCCCGGAATCTCCCCAATGCGTTGCGCCTAGTTCGCGCTAGTCGTAATGCATATCATATCAATTGAGGGTATTGCAACTTTCCCCTTTTTCATAATAATTTTTCTTGTGTTGGAAAAAATAAAGCTTGATTCTCACGGCATCTTTATAAACAAATCAAAAGATTAAATCGTTTCGAGCCAGGAAATCCGAATTCAGATTCGATTCCCTAGCGCGTCACTTTTTAACGCGAACACTCACAATATTCTATACCCCTTTGACTAGTAGAGTTTTTTCCTTTTGTGGGATCGAACCATGTAGCATTGGGTTGAAGTACATGTTCAATCCATTCCCACTATCAATTGAGAGCTCGGGCCCCTCGCAAAGCAATCCTGGCACTATTACCTTACGATCTTCTCTACCCCCTCACTAGTAGAGTTTTTGCCTTCCGTGGGAATCAAAACTTGTACCCTGGGGTTGAAGTACATGCTCAATCCATTTCCACTACCAATTGAGCTACATATCTCAATTGGTAGTGGGAATGGATTGATCATCCACTTGAACTATAGCATGATAGAAAAGTTATGCCTATGTTTATGTTTTTCATGTACAAAAATAAAGCAGTATATAAAACCAATCGACGTTTATGTATCATCCCATTGTGATGTTATTAACCATATGTTGTCCAAATCGATTTTACATAGTCGAATTGGCAAATGGGTGTAATACAGTGAACTGACTTTGTAGGTTTTTGTATCGCAAATGTGCGGATAGCAAGAGTCGCCACCGACTTTTCTTTTATCCAATTAAGGGAAGGTGAAAAGAATAGGAAAAGACCTTCGTTAGATTCTGAGTAAGGGAGAAGGTTATGGAAAGGGAAGGTATTAGCACCCCTTTCCATCCGTAGTTATCTACGGGCTCTTAGTTGCTCTTAGATCACTTTAAAATTGTGCTTTCTGTGTGTTTGAAAAAATGTTTTGAAAAGGCATTTCGCTTTGACTTTGTAATGATTCATGTAGGAATGTATACAAAGTGTTCGGAAATGTTTCGTTTTGAAAAGAGTTTGAACTTTGACAAAGAGTGTGAGGTGTGAAAAGTATTTTGATAGAGCAAGCAACTAAAAGTCTTATTACCTACTCAGAATTGGTCGTTTTCGTGTTATTTTAGGATCCTTTAGAATGGCGCTATCCATACCATTAGTTGGTAGGTAACTTCCATTCGTTGGATGTAAGCGGGACATTCGAAGGGACATCGGATGGTCATAGAAGGCAACTCGTAGGAAGTATCCTAGCACATTCGAAGGGACTATCATCATTTTTCGTAGGCGACAATCGAGGGTCAAGATCATGTATTCGGAGGCGACATCGTGGGTCTTATGATCTTTGCATCGAAGGGACTATGATGATTTGTTTTGTAGGCAACAGTGCTAGAATACCTCTACGTTCGAGGGACTTGACCATTTGAATCGTAAAGGCAACGAGAGAGAATTACCCTAAGGGGTGCATGTGTGAAAGAAGTGTGTCAATTCAGATATTTTATCTTGAAAATTAGAGTGAGCTATGTTCAATTTTAGTCTTGCCATACACGCCTAGTTACTAACAGTTTATAGGGTGCGGAAATTAAAAAATGCGGAAATGTAAAGTGCGGAAAGATAAATCCTACGCTATTACATGGCTTTGGGGCAGATACATAATTTAAACTTGCGGAAAATAAAAGCCCTAATGAAACTATTACATCCCATGAGCAATTACATTATTGGAAAAAGAAAACGGTAAAAAGAAATCGTCTGAAACGGGATAACCTGTGAAAAGATAAGAAATCGGAAAATACGAGGAAATCGAATAAGAGGAAAATGTTAGTAAAAATGCAAATTTTTGAATGAGAAAAATATTTCATGCTGGGAATAATATTAATATGCTAAAATAATTTTTTGGGATTTTTTGGAGGTAATTTAATAATTAAAAACTAATTAAAAGTGATTAAAATGCAAAAATTGAAATAAAATTAAATATGCATGCAAAAATAATATTTTAATTTTATAAATTAAATAAACATTTTCTGGAAATAATGCAAAAAGAAAAATATTTTTTGATATTTTTAAATGCATGATAAAAAATTATTGAAATAAATTAAAATGCATGTAAAATATTAAAGAAATAAGAAAAATATGAAAACATTGCAAACTTTGTAAAAAATACTTTGTCATGGCCAGGGATCGAACTGGAGACCTTGCTTTCATACCCCCATGCCTTTGCCAACTGAACCAGCGTGCACGCGTGTCATGGAAACGGAGCGAATGGTTTACAAACAGGTGTCGTCTCCTGGTTACACCGATCTCGCGCCAAACTTCATCTTCCTCGTTTTGAAATTTTGAAAATCCTGCGTCGGCCTTGGCTCGACGCTATGGCCCTGGCTAAATCAAAAATCATGCACAAGCAATATAAATAACATCTAAGGGTATGAATCGATTGGAAACATCGTTCTGAACACGATGGTGGTAGTCTCATGGTCCAATTTTTCCGTTTTAGAGAAACCCTAATTTGAAACCGAAAACCCTAGCAATGGCAAATCGTGTTTCAGGCTATGGAAATGCAATCAAATTACCCAGAACGCTTGCAAACTTCCTACTAATCACAAAAACAACAACAAATCGTGTTAAAAATGCATGAATAATAGAATTCGATTTAGGAAAAAGTTTGACAAACCAAAATCGTGTTCTTGAAATTCGTGATGCTTTTGGACAATGTGAAGGTCTGGAATGCTTCCAGGGATGTCTGGAATGCTTTTGGATCAATGACTGCTAGTTTCTTGTAAGCCACGGATTTTTTGAGCTTCAATAGGGTTTCTCCAGCCAGTTTTTCTACCCTAATTCGTGTGGCATGTGTTGTATATATATAGTAGATGGAATTAGAGCTGATTTGAGAAAGAATCAATCATCAATCAATGCAAAACATATTTGATTTTGTACCGAATCAAATTTTCTCTTCTTTGATCAATTTTCAGTCAATTCTTGCCATATCCAATCAAATTTCGAAATTTGCTGGCTTTATTGAGTTGCTTGGATCTCAAGGAAGAGAGAAAAACCAAATTTGCATTTAATTTTGATTTTATACTTTATTTTTGAATTTAATTTGTATTTAAATGAATAAAATACAAATAAAATAGAAAAATAAAATAAAAATTCGTGGCATTGGGCTTGGATATTCCTAATTTTATAAGGAACATGTTTGGATGAAGAAAAAGTAAGCCCATTTGCAAAATTTTGAATTTTAGAAGTATCTCTCTTTGTGCATCTCTTCAAAATTGCCCAACTTGTAAATGGTGTATCTTGCTCAATTTTCCACATTTTTGAGTGTCCTTGGACTTTTTAGAAATCTCTAAGAGTCCTCTAACCAACCTATTTGGTTTTATCTCAATTGGAGTTTCCATTCTCAATATATCTTCAAAACAAAATGTTGACTTTTTGTTGACTTTGAAAAGGACCTGTAATGTTTTGATCCATATTTTCCAAATGAAGCATTTTTTGAACATTCTTGTGAGACATGGAGTTGTAGAGAATCGAATTTCCTTCAAAACAAGAGGTGGTGGAAAAATTTCTGAGAAAGTATGAAGAAGTTATGCCCAGTCAAAGTTTGGTTGACTTTTCACTAAGAAACCCTAATTTAGAATGTTTGACTTTTGAGCAAATCTTGTGTTTTATTGATGAATCATGATCAACCCTTGATCAAATGATGAATGTAACTTCAAAATGAGGATGTTGACCAAAAATCATGAAGTTTGACTGTATGTTGACCACAGTTGACTTTTTGTCCAACACAACTGATTTTCAACCATCTGAGCAATTGTCTGAGGTAACTTGACTTGTGAGGCTTGAAACTTGACATGGAGAATCTTTGAAGCATATGAGGAGGCATGGTGACCATTGGAGATGTTAGAATTCCATCTTGATCTGAGAAATACCAAACCCTAGTTTGGGTTGATTGTCTAGGAGAGGGTTTGTCTGGTCAACCTTTGAAGAATCCTTGAGTATGGATGTATGGAATGTCTTGAGAAGATGGAGGGAAAATTTTGCGGTATGACAGCTTCCCCTGTTCAATCTTCTTTTATTGGAAGGGTTAGATTGGCATGTTCGCCTTTCGTGACCTGGAGGTAGAAGATGATTGAACACTCGAGTACACCTGAAAATTTGCACTCGCTGTTGGTGATGATGCGGGAATGGGCTTACAGATGCCATTTGGAGAAGCTGGAGAATGAGTCATACGCTAGACTCGAGGTTGTTGATGGGAGAGTTGACGGGGATGGGCTTAAGATGCCATCCGAAAGATCGACATCGGGAGTGAGCCGACGCTAGGCTCAGACGCTTGGAAGTGAAAGGAGCACGGAGATGGGCTTAAGATGCCATCCGGCGGGAGTCGTACGTTAGACTTCGTGCTTGCCTTTGAATGAAGTTCTTGGTTTGTATTGATTTTTAACCAAATAAGCAGCATTCTGAAGGTGGAGAAATTGTTGACAAATAGTCGGAGATGGGCTTAAGATGCCATCCAAGGCAACTGAGTCGCACGCCGACTGTAGTCTTGCTGATAATAAGAAGGAGTCGAATAGATCTTCGTCGATTACTCTAAGGGGTAGTAGTTGGCAAAATATGGACAGCTTCCCTCCTGTGCATCGGTGTTGGTCCACCGCTCATATCGGAGGATAACTTGTGATCGTCGGATAGGGTTTCCGCCTAGCTTCGGGTATTAATCTCGGATCCGCTTGTCGGAGGACAACGAGGGTGGTCGTTCAGATAGTTTTCCCGTCTGGATTCGGGTCTTAATCCTGGACCTGTTTGCGTCAGAAGTGACTTTCACCTGTTTTGGAGAAAACAAGAGAAACTTTGATAGCATATTTATTAGTCTTATGCAAAGTATGATGCATGATGATGCGTATGGATGACATATGCATATAATTATGACATTATGAGACATGTATGAATGGTAGATGTTGTGGTATTTCAAAACATATCCATCTTGGAGAAGATGCGGATGCTCTGCTTGGGGATTTCTGACTTCTGTTTGAGGAGGGAGATCCTGAGAAGAAAGATAACTTTGATTCCTCCGGTGCACTATCTGACCAAGTTTCAGGCCTAGATATTGTTGAGGATGGTAGAGATGCGTTGTCGAGGATCCTGTGCATAGACCCTGTTGGGGAGAAATATGGAGGTACTCTACCGAAGATTTTGTGTAAATCTTGTTGGACGGTGATTGGTAGTTGCTGGGAGACCGGGTTAGAAGAATCTGGAGCCCGTTGGAATCTCTGACTGGGGAATAAGAGGTGTAGGTTTCCTCCGGTGCACTATCTGACCAAGTCTCAAGTCTGGTCGCTGCTGCTGGAGAAAAAGGGAATAGTTGTGAGATATCCGCTAGGGATGAAATACCTCGGCTGGGGATAAAATGCTATTGCCCGAAGACAGGTGTAATTCGGTTAAGTTGAGTGGAATCGTTGCTTGGGGACCGATGCGTATTCCACTGGGGAAGGTTTGTAATGAGTGACATCTCTGTGGGGATCATGCTCTGCGGGGAAAATGTTGGTGACTTTCGTCGTCATCTCAATTCCTAGAGCCTGTAGCAATTTCTTTTGCACGTTCACTTTTCGCATGTTTGTGAATAGACTTTTATTGTCAGATGCATATAATCATTCAAGACAAACGTTGGACTTTATGCAAACAACAATAGTGAAAATTTGTAAAGAGAAAGAAACTTGTATTTATTTGAAATGTGGCGTATGGCCAAGCAGTTTGTACACAAGGGAAGTAAAAAGCTATGCGGAAACAATCTCGTTAAGTTCCAACTATGCTAGTACTCATATATTTCAACTATCTCATCTCCTTGCTGTCAGTAGAAAGTGAGTGAATTGATTTTCGCCATTTGAACCTTGAATGCTGATAGTAGTAGTCTGGAAATAGGTGATCTGGACGAGACATAGTCGTACGCTTAAATCCCTAACTTTTTCCTAGACCGCCTTTCGGTTTTCGCCCACCGATACCTTTTTGCCCAAGCCGCTTTTCGTGTTTTCGGTGTACTTTTTTATATATATCCTTAACTTTTGCCCGAACCCTTATTTTTCCTTGGTCGACCTAGCGGGTCTCTTTATGCGTAGTATTTTTGACTATGTCCTGCTCCTGTGTGGGAAGTCTTCACCATCCATGGTGCTAAGTATCATAGTCTCCCGAAAATACCGCCTTGACTACAAACGGTCCCTCGTGGGAGTCCATTTGCCCTGGATCACCTTGTGGAAGAATGATGCGCTTGACTACTAGATCACCGACTTGGTAGACTTGGTGACCTTCTTGTTAAATGCTCCGATCATTCGCTTCGATGGATCCGTCCATGGCGTATGGACGCGAGTCGCCTCATCAAGTTAATTGGTCAAGGCGAGTCCGGATCCAATCGCCTTCGCCTAACTCGCATCCCGGAGGACTCGTTGAGGGAATCAACCTCGATGGGTAGGACCGCCCATACCGTATACAAGAGAGAAGGGGTTGCCTCGCTGATGTTCGATCAGAAAGCGATAACCATGAAGAGCAAATGGTAACATTTCATGCCAATCTTTGTAAGTCACTGTCATCTTCTGTATAATCTTCTTAATGTTCTTGTTGGCGGCTTCCACTTCGCCATTCATCTTAGGCCGATAAGGAGAAGAGTTGTGATGCTTGATCTTGAACTGCGTGCAGAGTTCGGCAATCATCTTGTTGTTGAGATTAGAGCCATTATCTGTGATAATCCTTTCGGGAGTGCCATACCGACAGATAAGATTATGTTTGATGAATCGAACCACAACATTCTTGGTAACAGATGCGAACGAGGCTGCTTCTACCCACTTGGTGAAATAGTCAATTGCCACAAGGATGAAACGGTGTCCGTTGGAAGCTGTGGGCTTGATTTCTCCAATCATGTCAATGCCCCACATTGCAAAAGGCCAAGGAGTCATTAGAACATTCGAGGTATGGAGGTATGTGCACTTTGTCCGCATAACCGCATTTGTGACAAGATCGAGCGAAGGTGACAATCAGCTTCCATGGTAGACCAATAGTAACCTGTTCTCAAAATCTTATTAGCCATAGTATGTCCACTGGAGTGGGTACCAAATGCGCCTTCGTGTAACTCTTCCATGATACGTTCCGCTGTTTTCCGGTCTACACAGCGGAGTAAGCACAAGTCATGGTTGCGCTTGTACAAGATATCGTTGCTGAGGAAGAATTTGGATGCAAATCTTCTCAAGAACTTCTTATCATTGACAGATACCCCTGCGGGATATTCTTGAGTCTCAAGATACCTCTTTACGTCGTAGTGTAACACGGTGAACTGACTTTGTGGATTTTTGTATCGCAAATGTGCGGATAGCAAGAGTCGCCACCGACTTTTATTTTTATCCAATTAAGGGAAGGTAAAAGTACAGAAAAAGACCTTCGTTTAGATTCTGAGTTCGGGAGAATGGTTATGAAAAGGGAAGGTATTAGCACCCCTTTCCATCCGTAGTTATCTACGGGCTCTTAGTTGCTCTAGATCACCTTTTAAAATTGCTTTCTGTGTGTTTGACAAAAATGTTTTGAAAAGGCATTTCGCTTTGACTTTGTAATGATTCATGTAGGAATGTATACAAAGTGTTCGGAAATGCTTCGTTTTGAAAAGAGTTTGAACTTTGAAAAAAGAGTGTGTGGAGTGAAAAGCATTTGGTTTTAGAGCAAGCGACTAAAAGACTTATTACCCACTCAGAATTGGTCGTTTTCATACTTTTACGTTCCTTTAGAATAGCGCTATTCGTACCATTAGTTGGTAGGTAGCTCCATTTGTAGGATGTAAGCGGGACATTCGAAGGGACATCGGATGGTCATAGAAGGCAACTCGTAGGAAGTATCCTAGCACATTCGAAGGGACTATCATCATTTTTCGTAGGCGACAATCGAGGGTCAAGATCATGTATTCGGAGGCGACATCGTGGGTCTTATGATCTTTGCATCGAAGGGACTAT
This sequence comes from Vicia sativa, assembly GCA_021764765.1. NCBI lineage: Eukaryota > Viridiplantae > Streptophyta > Magnoliopsida > Fabales > Fabaceae > Vicia > Vicia sativa. The sequence goes on from CM038797.1 coordinate 15,848,159, forward strand.
GATGATTTGTTTTGTAGGCAACAGTGCTAGAATACCTCTACGTTCGAGGGACTTGACCATTTGAATCGTAAAGGCAACGAGAGAGAATTACCCTAAGGGGTGCATGTGTGAAAGAAGTGTGTCAATTCAGATATTTTATCTTGAAAATTAGAGTGAGCTATGTTCAATTTTAGTCTTGCCATACACGCCTAGTTACTAACAGTTTATAGGGTGCGGAAATTAAAAATGCGGAAATGTAAAGTGCGGAAAGATAAATCCTACGCTATTACATGGCTTTGGGCAGATACATAATTTAAAAATGCGGAAAATAAAGTCCTAATTTAAACTATTACATCCCATAGACAATTACATTATTGGGAAAATAAAACGATAAAAGAAAATCGTCTGAATCGGAACAACCTGTGGAAGAATGAGAAATCGGAAAATACGAGATGAATCGAACAAGAGAAAAAATGTTAGAAAAATGCAAATTTTAAAATAAGAAAAATATGCCATGCTGGAAATAACATAAATATGCTAAAATAATTTTTTGGGATTTTTTAGATGCAATTTAATAATTAAAAATGAATTAAAAGTGATTTAAAATGCAAAATTATGAATAAAAATAAATATGCATGCAAAATTATATTTTTTAATTTTATAAATTAAATAAAGGTTTTCAGAAAATAAATGCAAAAAGGAAAATATTTTTTGGTGTTTTTTAATGCATGATAAAAATTATTAAAGATAAATTAAATTAACATGAAAATATTGAAAAGAAATAAGAAAAATGTTAGATGGCAAAGTGATAAAAAGAGAATTGGTCCTCCTGAGATTTGAACCCATGACCTCTTGGTTCAAAACCTTACCACTGGGCCACACTACACGTGGTGTTAGATCACGCTTCAATTCGTATCTACGTGTCACCTGCATAGAAATCTGAAATCGTAACAAAAATGAGCAAAAGGTGGGGTTCGAACCCGCGACCTTAGAGAGGGCAAGAGACTTAAAGGCATGCTGGAAACCGCTGGGGCGGCAATACATCCAATTACAATATTGCACCCAGAAATATATTTGTGAAATCAATGCTTCAGATTTTGTTTTTGTTTTTAAACAAACGCATGTGGGTCCCAGTTCGTTTGAACCCACCAATCGCATGAGGCTAGGGCTTGGATTGACCAATCATGTTACAGCCACCATGGTCCACGAGTCAAACCACCGTCCGTGGAGGAAAACTCCTCCTTCTCCGATCGAACAACAATCCTGAACCTGCAAAATATGAGGATTCGAGACAAAAGAAAAGTCCTTTCCACCTAATTTGAGTATTGCGATTCTAATAGTGTCGTTCATTTTCCCTGGAACCGCTCGTACAGTGAGATTCGAAGGAAATAACAGAAACGAGGGAAACAATGGCATACATCGATCCTTACGTCCAAGCTTTCGTTTAGAGGTCTGTACCTGTTCTAAAACATATGGGCAACATATCTGAAAGGACAAAACACATCAAATACGTGCAATAATAAAGATTTGACAATTTGAAAAGAAAACTTAATGGTGAGATCGCAGCAGCTTGTTTTAACGTGTGGAAAGCTTCAAAAAATGGCCGGGAATGACTCTTGCTTGCCTCTGGAACACGGTGCAAAGCTTGGTTTGGCTTGAGGGATGCCGTGAATGGATTTTTGATCTGCCCTAGTTTTCTTGTAAATTTGAATGCATATAGGGCTGCTGTGGAGGCAAGCGTTCGTCGCCTTGAGCATCTGAGGTTGTTGAGTATTTATAAGAGAGTGAAATTAGGTCAACCAAAATTAGGTCAACCAAAGAAGGAAAGATCTTGCATTGATTAAGATATAATTCCTTGGAAATAAAGACCAAATATTGCCTTTTTTTGGTCTCTAACCTTGCCTATCAAATCTTGAACGAATTTGGTAGTTTGTATGGGCTATCTTGGGCTTCAAGGAAGATATAAAATCAGCCCTTTTGGAAAAATATATCATTTTCATATTTTATATAATTTAATTTTGAATTAAATGTTCTAAAATTCAAAAATAAATTAATAAAATAGAAAATTGCCATGGCCAAGCATTTATGGGTCAAGAATAATGTCATGAACAAGTTTGGATCAAAAGATTTTAGGCCCATTTGGAAAATTTTGCATTTTGACCAAAATGTCCTTTTGTGCAATTGTCCAAAATTGCCCAACTTCTGAATAGTGTATCTTGCTCAATTGTCCATATTTTTGAGTGTTCTTGGACTTTTTGGAAATCTCTAAGAGTCCTTTAACCAACCCTTTTGGTCTCATATCAATTGGAGTTTCCATGCTCAATATATCCTCAAAACAAAAAGTTGACTTTTTGTTGACTTTGAAAATGACCTGTAATGTTTTGAGCTATACCTCTCAAATGAAGCATTTTTTGGACATTCTTGTGAGACATGAAGTTGTAGATAATTGAATTTCCTTCAAAACAAGAGGTGGTGGAAAAATTTCTGAGAAAGTATGAGAAAGTTATGATCAGTCAAAGTTCAGTTGACTTTTCACCTAGAAACCCTAATTTAGAAAGTTTGACTTTTGAGCAAATCTTCAGCTTTCTTGATGAATCATGATCAACCCTTGATCAAATGATGAATTTAACTTCAAAATGAGGATGTTGACCCAAAATTATGAAGTTTGACTGTTATGTTGACCACAGTTGACTTTTGTCCAATACAACTGATTTTCAACCATCTGAGCAATTGTCTGAGGAAACTTGACTTGTGAAGCTTGAAACTTGACATGGAGAATCTTTAAAGCATATGAGGAGGCATGAAGACCATTGGAGATGTTGGAATCCCATCTTGGCCTGAGAGATACCAAACCCTAGTTTGGGTTGATTGTCTAGGAGAGAGTTTGTCTGATCAACTCTTGAGGAATCCTTGAGCATGGATGTATGAAATATCTTGAGAAGATGGAGGGAAAATTTTGGGGTATGACACGTAGTACCAAGGCTTCTCTTCTGTATCAAGCTCATAATAGTATGCTGGTTCGTCAAACTTCTCAATGATGATCTGGGGAGCCTCGTTGTCCCATCTAACCTTGAACATAGACGCCATAGTAGCCAATACGTCTGCCAATTGATTTTCTTCTCGTGGGATGTGATTGAAAGTAATTTCTTCGAAGTAGGGATCAAACTCATAACATGCTCTCGATACGGAATGAGATTCGGATGCTTCGTATCCCACTCGCCCCTAATCTGACTGATCACTAAAGCTGAGTCTCCATACACTTGCAAGAACTTGATCCTTAAGTCAATAGCAGCTTTGATACCCATGATGCATGCTTCGTATTCGGCCATGTTGTTGGTGCAACTGAAGCATAATCTGGCGGTGAAAGGCGATGTCCGCCTGTAGGGGATGTAATGATGGCGCCAATGCCATTGCTAAGTGCGTTTGAGGCTCCATCAAAGACCATAGTCCATCGGGATCCTTGTTCAGTCCTTCGTCTGGCCTCGGTTCTTCGCAATCAGAATTAGTAAAACATCTTCGCTGGAAACTCGAATCGCATAGATCGATAGTCATCTACGGCTTGATGAGCCAAATGATCGGCACTACACTTCGATGGCTTTCGAGAAGTGTACGGATATCGTATTCGGTCAAGATCATTCGCCATCTTGCTATTCTTCCGAGAGAGCTGGTTTCTCAAATATGTATTTTATCGGATCCATCTTAGAAATTAACAAGGTAGTGTGGGTCAACATATACGCCTTAGTCGGCGAAAGCAGAAGTGTTGCAAGTTTTCTAGCCGTGAGTATCTTGTTTCACAACGGTAAACTTTTGCTAAGGTAGTATATTGCGACTTTTTCGACTGCACTCGCCATGTTGCCCCAACACACACCCCATTGAGTTCTCTAACACCGCAAGTACATGATAAGAGGTCTTCGATAGGTCGCATCGATAGAGGATTCGTAGGTACCCTTGATTTTGTCAAAAGCGATCCGCACTCGCTGCTCCATTCCACTACTTGATCTTTCTTAAGCAATTGAAGATTGGCTCACAAGTAGCGCTAGATGTGCAATGAATGAAATGTAATTCAATCGCCCAAGAAACCTCGACTTCCTTCTCGGCGGGAGCTGGCATTTCTTGAATTGCTTTAACCTTGGCGGGGTCAACTTCAATACCTTTACCACTGACAACAAACCCTAGGAGTTTTACTGGATCCGACTCCAAAGGTGCACTTGTTGGGATTAAGTCTCACCTGTACTTCTTCAACCTATCAAACAGCTCGAGATGATCAAGATGTTCTTCTTCGCCAGGACCGAGCTATCATGTCGCCGAGACCTCTATCTCGTGATGAATCATGTCATGAAATAATGTCACCATAGCATCGATAAGTGGCGTTCTTCATCCGAACAAAGATAACCTTGTAGCGTAGTGCCCCATCGTAACGAAGTAGTCTTCTCCATGTCTTCGGGAGCCATCTTGATCTGATTGTAACCGGAGAAGCCATCCATGAAGGAGAAAACCTTATGCTGAGCGGTGTTGTCAACCAGAACATCAATATGAGGAAGTGGAAAATCGTCTTTCGGACTCGCTTTGTTCAAATCTCTGTAATCCACACACATCCGTACCTTGCCATCCTTCTTGGGCACAGCACCACATTAGCAACCCACTGCGGATTGGAAGTAACAGCTAAGAAACCGACATTGAACTGCTTCATAACCTCGGCTTTGATTTTCTCTGACATCTCAGGACGCATGCGACGAACCTTCTGTTTCACTGGGAGAAAACCTTCTTTTGTTGGTAACCGATGCACCACAATATCAATGTCTAGACCCGGCATGTCTTCGTATGACCAAGCAAAAACCTCAATATAGTCTCGTAGCATCTGAACCAATCTTTCTTTGACACTATTCTCAAGACCCGCTCCTATCTTGATCTCTCTTTCGTCAAGACTCCAAATTCACAACCTCAATCGCTCTTCGTGGCTATATAACTCGTTCTTCTGTCAGTAGCAATGGACAAGTTCTCCGGCACTTCACAATCTTCCTCACTCGCCTTCGCTTGGTAGATCGGATTATCAAGTCATATTTAGCAATAGCATAGTCATATCAACGAGATTCGAGTGATTCAGTTGTATCACGTGGGTGTGTGTAAGAAACACATAGCTTTTTGAAGGGGTGATAAAGTAAAAGAAAACAAACAACAATTGAATGCAAAAGTCCAACAATTTTATTGAATGAAAATATGCAAATGACAGATAATAACCCTCACAAACGAGCCATGATGCCCCAGGCAAGGCATTAGACTTTAGAGTTCATTGTTCAAAACATAGAAAATACGAAAAGCAAAACAAAACAAGAGCAATTACTCCTGTCTAAAGGAGATTGGTATGACGTCTTCAGCCTTCCAATTGCTGAGCCCGTGATCTGGTGTTGGGAAGATCCACTTGCTGATGTCGAAGTCGTTGTCGTCGTCTTCTATAGCATGGATTCCACTCTGGCTGATGCGGAAAGGAAGTTGGCCAGCACGTTCGCGGCGTATCATCTTCTGCCCTTTGATGGTGAAGCCTAAACCTGTCTTTTCAGATTTGAAAGGAAGATCAGGGAGTCGTCCCCAAATAGCACTACCTCCTTCTTCAACAGCAGCTTGAGCATCTTTCAGCGAGGTCATCCTAGGCGGAACTCGTGTAACCTCAAGAGTGACAGGAGAGTCAGCAGGCATGATTCTAGGGATTGTTTCGAAAGCTTGACAGGGAGTTTCGAAGAATTCACCCTCCACCTCGAGGTATCGGAATGACTGCAGATGATTGACCATATACTCTTCTTCACCACATACTGTAACGACCTTCCCTTTCACCGGTACTTCACGATGCAAGGTGGAGTATACGCCCCATGTATCCAAGGGCCCAAGTAGGCAGAGTAAGTCGGACGAATGTCCATGACAAAGAAAGTGGAGTCAAAAGTCCGGAACCGACTTTAACAGTGAGTGCTCTCGAGTACTGCTCGCTTAGAACCATCAAAAGCTCTTACAATGATGTCACCGGTCTCGTAACCAACCCTTCGACATCAAGCCGATCAAAAGCATTCTTCGGAGGATATTCGTAGTAACCGTATCCACCAAAACATGAGATAATGTAACGCCTTGCATCCAACGAGATGTGCAAGGCTTTGTTGTGTTTCTTCCCCAGAGTCAAATCAAGATCGAGAAGCCTAGGCCGCTAGTTGGCAGCCGTGCTAGCACAAACTTCAAACCAGCAGAGCGAGAGCACAAGAGCGCAAGCGGAACTGTACACAACGTTGTAGTCACTCTTCTTGATAATCTTGTCTCCAGAGGTGGCCCGATTGGTCCCTCAGCTAATGGGCTGAATGGAAGCGCAGTGTCTTTGGAGGAGAGATTGGAGAGAAAACCTTCCTGCTCGGTCACTTTACTTGATCCGGTGATGTTGTCAATGTCAAGAATGGTAGCTTTAACTGTAAGATCTTCAATGGTTAGAGGGTCTTGCTTGACACCATGATAGTAGACATCAGATCCATAATTCCAAGGAATGGCTTTGTCAGAGGAATATGGAACTGGTCTGGGAGAAGTAATGATGAGAGGTGCCACTCTTGCGCAGTAATCCAGAGGTATGGTAAGAAATCGTCACCCCATCCGGTTACCTTAACATCTTTAATAGGAATCTTGTAGCTCTCAGGAACAGTGTAACCATGTAATCATACTTTCCACTTGGCTGCCCCAAGGTATCCCACACAGATAGTGCAGTTTCATTCACATCTTCGATCTTCAGCTTAGACATATCTTCACACGCCCGCGTGTGGTTTCGTAAATAGTATCTCACGGTTATCCATCATGCATCGAACACGCCTTCTCAACCAAGCACAACCATCATGCGATGGGCACCAACGACAATTCTCGGGCATCCCGGATTGACACCGCTTGCAAATTCTTCTTGACATCATCGAGGAATAGTCAAGTCATCTATGTTGAAAACATAAGTATCGTCACCAACAAAGATTGGAACTCTTGTCATGGTTAAGCATGGGCGCGTTGATCACATTTGGAGTCTCAACAGAGGATCAAACTCAACTGCTTAGCTTCAATCATATCTTGAATCTTGTTCTTGAGCCCAACAATCATCGACTATGTCCGCTATTGGAGTGGTAAGCACACTTAGCATTAGGATTGTATCTCGGAGAGGAAGTGTTGATATTTTGAGGAGGATCCTCAAGGTAATCACCGCTTTCAACATGTGTTGCAAGGCTTGCGACAATGGCATGTTGATCTTTGTAAACTGCCTTCGTGGCGCTGCCTCGCCACGCTGTCTCACCGAGGTTGTGCCGATGTAGGTTGAGATCACAACCGCCTACATTGAGCGCGGTCGGTCTTGGCTCGGCTTTTCTGACCATACACAACATTAGTTTCTTTCTTACCACCAAAAGATCTATTCGCAGCATTTGAAGATGTCTCTACATGAATCTTCCCACTCTTGATACCAGCTTCAATACGCCTCTCTCAATATCATCGGTGAACCGAAGAGTTTCCAATCGATGATTGAAGAATGGGCTGTCTGTTCCCATAAACATATCAACCAACTCCCTATGGGACAAGGGTGGTTGAACGCTAGATCTCCATTTCTGAGCATATTCTTTGAACTTCTCATCACGACCCATAGACATGCTTTATAGTTGCATGCGAGTGGGTGTCAATTCAGCATTGTACTTATACTGTCTGTAAAAAGCATCGGCCAAGTCACTCCAAGTACGGATACGGTCATTCTCTAGCTGATAATACCACTCCAATTGAGTTCCGGACAAACTCTCTTGAAAATAATGCATCCACAACTTTCTGTCATCAGTGTGGGGATTGATCTTCTGAACATAGGACTTCAGATGCAGCTTAGGGCAAGAAATGCCATCATACTTGGCAAAAGTAGGAACTTTGAACTTGGGGGAATCACCACACCAGGGACAAGACTTAGATCATTAAAATTCAACCCGGACATTTTCAGATTTTCCACAGCATTCAGACGGTCTTCAAGTTGCTTATACTTATCATCTTCATCAGAGTACTGGCTATAGTCAGAGCGATCCTCTCCTTCCTTCTTAGGCTCACGCTGGTCATCTTCATTGCCTTTGACACTCCCCTCATTCTTGACACTTCCTCTTGGTGTCGAAGTAGGCGTTGATGTTTCGCTCCTCGTGAAGTAGCTTTGTCAACTCTAGCACTTTCTTCTCGCTTGCATAACACTGAGCTTCAAAGGTATCCCTTTGTTCTTTAAGCTGAATCCAGGATCTCTTCAAGTCTTCAAAATCAGTAGGCATGTTAGGATGGAGAAAGATAGGTACGTCACCTATAGCAAAGTTCCATAATTACGGTAAAATAGGCGTGAATGGCATCATGAGGTTTTGAGCTCGAGCTCGCACCCATTTGAGGTAAGGTTCCCAAGGAATGGAGTTCTGGTGCCCCAAAGTCTTGGTGTCAGTCTTCTTTACCATGCCCCAAGCGTGTATGAATTTTCGTCGGTAATTCTGGAGTACGTGGTTGTAGTCGAACACAATGTCTTGGAGAAGCATATCATGTGGACCATCTCTTCGAGCAAAACCAAACTGACGTAGAGCTAGAGAAGGGTTGTAAGTAATACCTCCCCTTATACCAAGTAGTGGTACATTAGGGAATTCTCACAACGCTCAATGAAGGTGAAATCCTTTTGAGAGAAAAGATTCCAACGGATATCTGAATGAGAGAGTGACATTAGTCTTTGAGACCATCTCAACCTTTGTTCGTTCTTCAAAACTGATGGAGGAAGGTGCGAAGTAAACCACCTGGATAGTAACGGTATGCAACACATGAGAGTTCATTGTCTCTTAGTAGTACGAGTGTGGAGAGAATGTAGGATGTCTCCAAGTAAAGTAGGCACATGATTGCGGGTAAGAAAGAACTTGATGGTGTTGACATCTATGAATTGATCCGAGTTAGGAAATAGAACCAAACCATAGATTAGCAAAGCCACAATGTCTTCAAATGCATGGAAACTCATAACTTTGAGGAATTCTCGGGCTTTCTTTATTAAGAACTTGGCAAGTAAACCCTTAACTCCACTTCTAGTTTCCCAATTGGCTTCAATATCTGAGCGCTTAAGATGTAAGGCTGATGCGATGTCTTCGTACTTAGGAACCTTTTCTAGACCGGTGAATGGCATTTGATCAAGAATAGGTATCCCAAGTAGCTTAGAGAACTCTTCCAAGGTAGGAACTAATCGATAATGGGAATGTAAAGGTGGTGTTTCGGATCAAGAACGGAATAAAGCGTGCATCATATCTTCTTCAAAACCGAGATAACCAAATCAAGCGATAACCATGTCTTTTGATGAACCGAGCATGGTCGGGAATTTCGAAACCAATTCTTTGGTGAGAAGGTATACCCATGAAGTTGATTCGGATAGTCTTTCTAGAAGCCATAATACCCTACAAACAGAGCAAAGATAAATCCCTAGGTCCTTGAAATAGTTAGAAATGATATGCAATGCAAATGATGTTATGATGTCATGTTTAGCACACAAGCAATTCACACAATGAGCCTAGGTTTAAGGCTTGCATGAGGTATAGGTGATTACCCCACCAAAAGTTTGAGTTGGTTCATCCTGTCTATAATAGTAACCGGTTCTAGGAATCTCACATCATTGATCTTTCTCGTAGGCGCTTATTTCAATACGACTACCAAGTGGTCGATCGAAAATATCCCAAAAGATCTCAATGAGCGTAGCATCGAGTATCAACCAACCTTGGTCTACACCAAATCCGCCATCTCACTACCTTCTAATGGCCAAGATGGGTCAATTAAGGTTCTAAAAGTTTAGTTAGCTTGATGACACCACGCAAGCCAAATACTATCCTCAACTTGGGAATGAAGAGTATCGGACATCCAAAGGGTCACGCTAACGTAGCCATCATGTTGACCGCTTCGATATACGCCTAACGGACGACGATTTATTGCTACTTACCTAAAAGGAAACCCGGATCCGGTGTAGGATCCCCACAAGTATAATACCCAAGCAACCCTTAAAGATAAAGCAAGCAAGTCAAATGAAAGCAATGATGATCTAAAATCCCTAAGGCAATTCTCTCTCAGAGTCTGTGCTTTGAACCTTTGTAGGTTTTGTATCGCAAATGTGCGGATAGCAAGAGTCGCCACCGACTTTTCTTTTAGATTCTCGAGTAAGGGAGAAGGTTATGGAAAGGGAAGGTATTAGCACCCTTTCCATCCGTAGTTATCTACGGCTCTTAGTTGCTCTTAGATCACTTTAAAATTGTGCTTTCTGTGTGTTTGAAAAAATGTTTTGAAAAGGCATTTCGCTTTGACTTTGTAATGATTCATGTAGGAATGTATACAAAGTGTTCGGAAATGTTTTGTTTTGAAAAGAGTTTGAACTTTGACAAAGAGTGAGGTGTGAAAAGTATTTTGATAGAGCAAGCAACTAAAAGTCTTATTACCTACTAATTGGTCTTGTTATTTTACGTTCCTTTAGAATAGCGCTATCCATACCATTAGTTGGTAGGTAACTCCATTCGTGGGATGCGGGACATTGAAGGGACATCGGATGGTCATAGAAGGCAACCTGTAGGAGTATCCTAGCACATTCGAAGGACTATCATCATTTTCGAGGCGACAATCGAGGGTCAAGATCATGTATTCGGAGGCGACATCGTGGGTCTTATGATCTTTGCATCGAAGGGACTATGATGATTTGTTTTGTAGGCAACAGTGCTAGAATACCTCTACGTTCGAGGGACTTGACCATTTGAATCGTAAAGGCAACGAGAGAATTACCCTAAGGGGTGCATGTGTGAAAGAAGTGTGTCAATTCAGATATTTTATCTTGAAAATTAGAGTGAGCTATGTTCAATTTTAGTCTTGCCATACACGCCTAGTTACTAACAGTTTATAGGGTGCAAAAAAAATGTAAAGTGGAAAGATAAATCCTACGCTATTACATGGCTTTGGGGCGTATACATAATTTAAACTTATGGAAAATAAAAGCCCTAATTAAACTATTACATCCCATGAGCAATTACATTATTGGAAAAAGAAAACGGTAAAAGAAATCGTCCAAACGGATAACCGTGAAAAGATAAGAAATCGAAAATACGAGGAAATCGAATAAGAGGAAAATGTTAGTAAAATGAAAATTTTGAATGAGAAAATATTTCATGCTGGGAATAATATTAATATGCTAAAATAATTTTTTGGGATTAATTTAATAATTAAAAACTAATTAAAAGTGATTAAAATGCAAAATTGAAATAAAATTAAATATGCATGCAAAATAATATTTTTAATTTTATAAATTAAATAAACATTTTCTGAAATAATGCAAAAGAAAAATATTTTTGATGTTTTTAAATGCATGATAAAAATTATTGAAATAAATTAAAATGCATGTAAAATATTAAAGAAATAAGAAAATATGAAAACATTGCAAACTTTGTAAAAATACTTTGTCAGATCGAAGAGACCTTGCTTTCATACCCCATGCCTTTGCCAACCACGTGTGTCATGGAAACGGAGCGAATGGTTTACAAACAGTGTCGCCTCGTTACACCGATCGCCAAACTTCATCTTCCTCGCTTTGAAATTTTGAAAATCCCGCTGGCCTTTCTCTAAATCAAAAATCATGCACAAGCAATATAAATAACATCTAAGGGTATGAATCGATTGGAAACATCGCTCAAACACGGTCATGGTCCAATTTTTCCGTTTTAGAGAAACCCTAATTTGAAACCGAAAACCCTAGCAATGGCAAATCGTGTTTCAGGCTATGGAAATGCAATCAAATTATCCAGAACGCTTGCAAACTTCCTACTAATCACAAAAACAACAATAAATTGTGTTAAAAATGCATGAATAATAGAATTCGATTTTGGAAAAAGTTTGACAAACCGAAATCGTGTTCTTGCAATTCGTGATGCTTTTGGACAATGTGAAGGTCTGGAATGCTTCCAGGGATGTCAAGGAATATGTTTGAGTCCTCAAAAACGATTGAAATCGGCTGGATCAATGACTGTTAGTTGCTTGTAAGCCACGGATTTTTTGAGTTTCAATAGGGTTTCTCCAGCCAGTTTTTCTACCCTAATTCATGTAGTAGATGGAATTAGAGCTGATTTGAGAAAGAATCAATCATCAATCAATGCAAAACATATTTGATTTTGTACCAAATCAAATTTTCTCTTCTTTGATCAATTTTCAATCAATTCTTGCCATATCCAATCAAATTTCGAAATTTGTTGGCTTTATTGAGTTGCTTGGATCTCAAGGAAGAGAGAAAAACCAAATTTGCATTTAATTTTGATTTTATACTTTATTTTTGAATTTAATTTGTATTTAAATGAATAAAATACAAATAAAATAGAAAAATAAAATAAAAATTCGTGGCATTGGGCTTGGATTTTCCTAATTGTATAAGGAACAAGTTTGGATAAAGAAAAAGTAAGCCCATTTGCAAAATTTTGATTTTTAGAAGTATCTCTCTTTGTGCATCTCTTCAAAATTGCCCAACTTGTAAATGGTGTATCTTGCTCAATTTTCCACATTTTTGAGTGTCCTTGGACTTTTTAGAAATCTCTAAGAGTCCTCTAACCAACCTATTTGGTTTTATCTCAATTGGAGTTTCCATTCTCAATATATCTTCAAAACAAAATGTTGACTTTTTGTTGACTTTGAAAAGGACCTGTAATGTTTTGATCCATACTTTCCAAATGAAGCATTTTTTGAACATTCTTGTGTGACATGGAGTTGTAGAGAATTGAATTTCCTTCAAAACAAGAGGTGGTGGAAAAATTTCTGAGAAAGTATGAAAAGATCAAAGTTTGGTTGACTTTTCACTAAGAAACCCTAATTTAGAATGTTTGACTTTTGAGCAAATCTTGTGTTTTATTGATGAATCATGATCAACCCTTGATCAAATGATGAATGTAACTTCAAAATGAGGATGTTGACCAAAAATCATGAAGTTTGACTGTATGTTGACCACAGTTGACTTTTTGTCCAACACAACTGATTTTCAACCATCTGAGCAATTGTCTGAGGTAACTTGACTTGTGAGGCTTGAAACTTGACATGGAGAATCTTTGAAGCATATGAGGAGGCATGGTGACCATTGGAGATGTTAGAATTCCATCTTGATCTGAGAAATACCAAACCCTAGTTTGGGTTGATTGTCTAGGAGAGGGTTTGTCTGGTCAACCTTTGAAGAATCCTTGAGTATGGATGTATGGAATGTCTTGAGAAGATGGAGGGCAAATTTTGGGGTATGACAATGGGCACTGGTGTTAACTAATTTTTCGTTATTCTATATGCCTCTAAAAGCCATGAAGGGGAAAGTCGTGGCTAATTTCATAGTAGATCACACCATAGGTGAGCCAATAGTAAATATGGTAGACTCTGATCCTTGGAAATTGTATTTTGATGGGTTAAGCTATAAAGATGGCTCTGGCGTTGGAGTTTTTATCACATCTCTGATGGGGGCCAGCGAAATTCAAATGCCAGATAGATGGAAAATGTTCCTATAACGAACCAGAGTACGAAGTGTTGATCTCAGGACTTATGTTTTTAAGAGACTTAGGAGCAAGAAACGTCTATATCAAGGGTGATTAAGAACTGGTAATTAAGCAAATTACTCGGGAGTACAAATGTGTCAAATAACATTTGTTCTTTAAATTTTGCAATGGTTAACCAGCTGATGGAACATTTCGAGATTGTCAGTGTGACACATGTATCCAGAATAGAGAATCAATTGGCCAATGATATGGCACAAATAACATCTGGATATAAGGTGTCGATAGATAAACTAAGGAGTTTTGTCGAAGTAAGAGATAAGGTAGTTTCGATACCATCCTTTGCATTGCCAATCCCAAAAAAATGGGGGGGCATACAAGATGTGTCAATATTTTGATAAATTCGAAATTTTTGCCATTAACAATTTTTCAGACATGGATTGGAAAAAACCAATTGTGAAGTATTTAAATATGTTAAATATATATATAATAACTTAACTTGTTTAAATGTTTAGGAGACACTAAAGCATATTTGGCCATGGAAGAAACACATAGTGGACCTTGTGGGGCGCATCAAGCTGGTCATAAGATAAAATGGATGTTGTTTCGACAAGGTTTATATTGGCCAAGCATGTTAAAAGACTGTATTGAGTTTGCCAAAGGATGCCTGGAATGCCAGAAGCATGCAGGAATCCAACATGTACCAACAAGCGAGTTACACGCAATCATCAAACCATGGCCATTTCGCGGTTGAGCGTTAGACATCAAAGGCGAAATTTGACCAACATCTTCTAAACAAAAAGATTTGTCTTAGTGGGAATTGATTACTTCACAAAATGGATAGAGGCAGTACCATTGGCTAACGTGGACCAAGAGGTAGTGATCAATTTCATTCAGAATCATATCATTTATAGATTTGGAATCCCAAAGACTATCACGACAATCCAAGGTTTTGTTTTTGTTTGGCGAAAGATGCAAGAATTTGTAAACGAAGTGGGTTTCAAATTAAGGACGTTCACACTTTCTTACGCTCAGGCTAACGGTCAAGTCGAAGCCGCTAACAAGGTTATAATTGGATTGATTAAAAACAAGTCTCCAAAAAACCAAAGAATTGGCACTAAACATTAGATTAGATATTATGGGCCTATCGAATGTCCCCCGAAGAGGCAACGGGGTCGACACCATTTCGATCGGTATTTGGGCATGACGTGATGCTTCCAGTTGAAATACATTTTCAATCATTATGAGTGCAATGATAAAATGAATTGACGTCAGAGCACTATTTGAGCATGATGTTAGATGACACTATAGATCTCGATGAAGAGACACTAGAGGCGTTAGTTATATTGATCTGAAAAAAGGAACGAGTGGCAAAAGCCCACAATAGGAAGGCCAAAACCAAAATGTTCTCAGTCAAAGAATACGTATCGAAAGTTACTCTCCCGATGGATCAAAAATATATGACTTTAGGAAATGGTCACCAAACTAGGAAGGACCTTTCTGAGGGTTGCAAGCGTTCATAAATAACACATATGAGGTTGAAGAATTAGGTTCCGACCAAATAATATTTAGAGTTAATAGGAAACATTTGAAAAAATATAAACCTATGCTTTAAGAAATTCAAGTTAATGCAAAATAAGGTATGTAAGAGTCAGAATGCCAAAACGATTAAAGGCCAAGATGGACACATTACAAAGGTTATAATTACAAAAGCATTCAAATTACATAGGAGACCTAGATTTAAGCTTCTCCAAAAAGGCCCATTCATAAGCGAGCTTCTGATCAAGATTAGCTTTCTTTGTCGAAATTCAACCGATAACAACTCTAAGGTGAAACATCTTCTCACCATAGTTTATGCCTTGAAGGGTATATCATTGAAGATCCTCGGGTAGGTGGCCTTCGGATGTGCCTAGTAAATTCTCTGGTGCTCAACGTCAACAATTTTTTTTATTAATGCTTCCAATTCGAGTTTGGTAATCCAAGATTTCTCTAGGAAAGATAGAGCACTGCTCTTCATGATACTTCCTTTTAGGGGCAAAATCATTAACTTTCTGGATACAGATGTTGCCTAGGTTCCATTCTACCTTCATTGAATTTACTTTGGTTTAATGTTGGAGATCAGTATGACGGAGAGACGAAAGTAATTTGGCAAATTGAGTTAAAAAGGCTTCAAAATCAACCAGGTAGCAAGATAGATGATCAAGAAGAGGATATTGAGAGATTGTATCCAAAAGTTTGACGATAGTAGCCGCCATAAACGGTTGTTCTTAGACAACATTTAAAAACTCTTCTTCAAAAAGATGAGACCTGAATTCATACAATGCATGGAGAACCTTAGCATCCAGTTCGGAAATGGGTAAAGTGGTTGAACTAAGACCGGACGAAGTAGTTCTTACATGGCGAAGAAGTTGAAGCTTCTTTAAAGCCGTCATTGGATCTATTTTCTACAACGTTGCAATCTCGTTTTTGAAGTTGAGATCAAGATTTGGACTACTCTGCTTGACATGATAAGTAGGTTGGTCGAAAGTATGGTGTTTAGACTTGGAAGCGTTTCCACCAGCAATAATGGGTCAGTCGAACTATGGCCTAACACCAGAAGCAGCAGTAGTGGTTGGGGACGATTCCTGTAGAACAAGATCTTCAAAAAAGAGAGGTGTCGCTTCTTGGGCGAAGCCTGGCTTGTAATCGCTGGCGAAATTTGTTTCCATCCTGGTGGGAGTGTAACACCCCAAATCTACCCCTCGAATATTATTCAAAATCAGAGTGCGGAGAAGAAAAAGCATGCAAGGGATGTCACAATTTCTTCGCAAAACAACGTGCATTTAGTCACAACTATACAGATACATAACACTTAAATCATGGATGAACTTATAACAACATATTCCCATTAGATCAATTAAACAGATAAACAACATGATTAAAATTCCTTAACAGTAACAACTTGTTCTTTTGTTCAATGAGAAACAACTTCAAATCATTATTATTATTCACTTAACAAATATTCACCTTATTCATAAACTCAACAACTTAAACAACAACGATCATTAAATAACAACGTTCATCCCCCGAGTGTTACGTATCAGAGAAAGACACCAATTCGAACTAACAACAACTAACGACTTCATAATGCTACTTCGAACTTCCACGGCTATCCTTGAGTACCTGCCCATTTCCCATGGTAGGGGAAATATCAGCACAATGGGTGAGATATCAATAACTATAAACTAGTGTATGATAAACAGTATATTAGATCTAATCATACAGATATCACCACTTTCAAACAACAACTAAGGTGACAAGCAGCGATAGAAGTTATAACAACAACTTCAGAAACAATTAGTAACAACAACGATAACAATGGTATAATAGCTACTTCCCAACAACAACAACAAAATATAATAATAACAACAACTTAATAACAGCAACAACTTAGAATAATAACATCTTATAATAACAACAATTCACAACAATAACAACTTATAACAACAACAACTTATAACAACAACAACTTATAATAATATCTTATAACAACAACAATTCACAACAATAACAACTTATAGCAACAACACAACGACAATCAACAAACAACAAATAATAACAACAACTTTAACACGCGACTCAATATGCGACACAACTATGCAAATGCATGTGGATCCATCGGAGTAAAACTCCCAACTTAAAAATCATGTCAGGTTATCGAGGCATTTAACAAGGCATAAGCCTTCAACTTTCAACTTGTGCCAATCTAGACCAACGTGGGTGAGCATAGCTCAAACATAAAAATTGCCAATCTAGGCCAACTTAATAATGCAATGTGTGCCATGAGACCTCAACTTAAACAACAAATACACAACAATGCGACAACAACAACATCATACAACAACAACTTAAAATATGCATCAATGGTATCAACTTAGATTAACACTGGTCATTTAACCTACAACTCAAATATGTCCATAAATTGGGACGATTCAACTTAATCAATATTTTCCATATGCCTACAACTTCATTAACATATCAACAACAATTTATAACAACAACATATTCAACAACGATAATAATTTATCAACTGCAACTTCGCAATTATGACAACACACACAACCAACAACGCAAGGCATTCACACAATTTCAACAAAATAAAACAATTGTAATTACTTACTAAAATACACGAACCATCCCGACCATTTTCAATTAATTCCAAACAACTATATTTTCCGCTTAATTTACTAATTCGACCAAACGAAACTATTCTTAATTTCCAGCATTACTACTAATTATTAAATAGATTCTAATAATTTATCATCCTGCTAAATTAATTCTCGCTTATATTAAAATCCTTCTAAATAATTGCTAATAATTGTTCTTAATAAAATCAATATGTTATTTCTACTAAACATCCGCTAAACCAACCTTTCTAGTTCTTCTTGTTCCAATTCTGCCAATTACTGCTACTGGTTCGGTTAAACAATACCTGCCACTGTTATTGCTCCTCAATTTAATATGGATTTTTTGTCAATTATTCACAATAATTATTAACCCAAGCAACAAAATAATTACTAGAACAATTATTAAAACTTTCCATTAAGTGAAAAACTAGGAATAAGGAAAGTATCAGGAAACAATGGCCCACGACCAAAAGAACTGGGGTGCCCGTCTCAAGCAGTGAGGCGCTCGCCTCACCTCCTCTCACCACTATGGGGCGCCCGCCTCCATGTTAATGGAGCCCCCGTCTCTTGCCCATTCTCTTATGGGGCGTCCGCCTCCCCTATATACATGTATGTCTTACTTCATATACTTTTCCTGCAATCTCTCTTATTTCTTTTGTTTCTCATATCAATTCTTCTTCAGTCATCGATTACCATAAAATAACTTCGATCGATCTTAGATTTCCATAATATAACAACATACTATTATTGATATAAAGGCCATACCATTAATTGATTCATCCAAAATTAAAATCTCTTAACAATATAATAGTAACATTAACACAATAGCAATTATTTTCACCACCTCAACCTAGCACAAAACAATGAACAATTCATGAGAAGTCTAAAGAAGAGATCCTTTGGCGGGAACAATTATTTGAACCTTCAAGCCAAAAAAAGCTTAGATATCCCACAAAGTCCAAACGTGGGAAAATAACTGTCGACGGTTAATGTACTTAGGGGGTCTATTTAAGTAGAATCTTACATTTATGTAAAGGGTCGCATTTCTTAACATTTAATAGCAAACACTTAAAGTACCCGCATCTAAGAGCGAAAAGAGTTTCAAGCTTAACAATGTATGAATGCTTCCATTACTTTTTTACCTTTTAAGCAATTTACAATATTTTAAGTCTTTTACTTAGTCTTTTATCTTTACCTTTTATCCATTTTTTTCAATCAAAACACTTTAACACATTAGTCTGGGATTATTATAGTCGATCCTGTAAGTAACCTTTAATAAGTGGCTAGAGATTGTGTCGCAGAGAAACAAACCAATTATCACTTGGTGATACATGCGTAGCCAGTGATGACAATAAAAAATAGTGCAGTTTTTCTGCTACGAATCCCATTTATTTTTCTTCCAAAATCACTTTTATAACATACCCAAACACATTAATTGCTTGTAATCATTAACACACAATATATAACACAATTCTAACACATTTATCACATCAATTCCATTCAATTTCATAGATTTCTACGAAAACCCTAACATTTAAATTTTAACAATTGAATCAACAAATATATATCATGCTACTATCCATTGCATACCATATGTACCCTTAATAAGATGAAGCCCCACCGTTACCTCTTGAAGATTTCAATTATAGGTTTGCCTCTTCTCTTATCTTTTATCCTCTTCTCTTTTCTTGTTTTCACTAAAATGATTCTATATCTCTAACCCTTCTCTTTACTAACTAAAATTCTCTTTTAGGTTTACCTGCTTATTACTTCTCTTTATAATATTAGGCTCAATTAGTTATTCTATCATTATTTCACCCAAATAACACCATTAACACATAATCACATAATTAAACTATTATATAATTATCACACTGTATAATAATTAAATAAATAAATAGTTGATAAAATAGATAATAAAAATCATGATGTTACATCTTCTAGTAACCAGCTATAGGTTCGCTTTTTTAAATTTTCTGAACATTAACAAACTGGGTAACAGACTGCTTTCCTGTAACCGACTACCATTTATACATTTTCAAAATATATTTTTGTTATGATGGTTGTTGGACTGGAAATTTTTGGCATGAACCATTGCACTCTTCCATGCATTATGAGACTTTTGAAAAGGTGCATTACATGTATAAATATCATTTTAATTTCTGGTGTAAAACACAACACATCATTCAAAACTTCTATTCAAATTTTCTACAAAATTTCAAACGTAAAAAAATTTGAATTTGCATGAAACTTTAATTTCAACATTCATGCTCATCACAGTTTATGCATAAAGTGAGAGCTTAAACAAATCATAAACTTGCTATTGATTCTTGTCAAAGTTTATTGATAACCTCAGTGTTAATCAAGATTATTGTACATTGTAAACATTTATAATTCATTATTACTTCCCTTGTTGTCCATGATTGTTGGAAGCAAGTGTATGCATTTAAGAGGATTGTTCTTCCTGCACTTAGTGTTCAGATCTTAAAGGTTTTAAAAGCCTTTAATCTCCCCATAGGTTACATAGTAAGCATCAAAATTGGTGTGAATAGGTTGTACAACCATTCTAACTATAGTGAAATCTCTTTCGTATTGAAAGGGGACTGAAGTACCTTTGAAGTTTGAAGGGAACCAGGATATATTCAGTGTTATTTATCTTTATTCCATTTACCATTTTCATAACCTTCATAAGAACTTGAAAAATAATCCTAACTCCATTAAAAATCGAGAAATTCCAAAACACCTAATTCACCCCTCTTAGGCACACTATTAACTTTCACAAAATAGTCAAAGTCAGAAGTGATCATGGTGGAGAATTTGAAAACAAGGATTTTGAAAAAAAAATTGATTCTTATGAAAGGATCCTATAAAAAAAATTTACACTTAAAAAGGATCAGTACACCAGGTCTATGAATATATTCCAAGTATCAAAAAATTCTGAAATTTTTAGGAGGGATGGGAATGTCATGTATCATGATTTCTCCTTCCCTAGAACTCCATAATAGAATGGAGTTTTAGAGAGAAAGAATATAACGTTGCAAGAAATGGCTCATACCATCATCCAAGAAACTGACATGGCTAAGCACTTCTGGGCAGAGGCAGTAAACACAACCTGTTATATTCAAAATAGAATCTCAATAAGACTTATTTTTAGTAAGAATCCTTATGAATTATGGAAGAATAAAAAGCCCAACATTTCATATTTTCATCCTTTTGGTTGTGTTTGTTTGGTTTAATACTAAAGACAATTTAGGTAAGTTTGATTCCAAAGTACAAAAGTGTATGTTGTTAGGATACTCTGAACGCTCAAAAGGTTAAATAATATATAACATAAAATCACGAATTATGGAAGAATCAATTCATGTCAAATTTGATGATAAGCTTGAACCTAAAAAGTCAAAGCTAGTTGAAAAGTTTACAGATTTGGAGATCAGCTTTTTAGAACCAAAGGAGAAGGCAGAAGAAGCTAAAGAATCACAAGCTCCTAATTTTAATGTTGTTGTTGTTCTCTATGATCCCCCAAAACAAAGGAAAATAATAGTTGCAACTTCACACCCTACGGACTTGATTCTGAGAAACAAGGATGCTCCTATCAGAACTATATCTGCTTTCAAACCTTCTGAAGAAACTCTTATGGGTTTGATGTCTCTGATTGAACCATCACCTATTGGTGTAGCTCTTCTATACAAAGATTGAATTTTGGATGCGGAAAAAGAACTTAACCAATTTTTAAGAATGACGTTTGGGATGTTATTCAAAAACCTAAAGGTATCCATGGCATTGGAACCAGATGAGTATTCAGAAACAACCTCAGTAAGAAGGGAGAAGTTTTCAAAAACAAGGCACGACTGGTTTTTCAAGGTTATACTAAACAAGAAGGGATAGACTATACATAAACCTTTTCTCCAATCGCCAGGTTAGAAGAAATTCACTTGTTAATTTCTTTTTCAATTAATCATAACACCATCCTTTATTAGATGGATGTAAAGAGTGCATTTTTGAATGGCTATATTTTTGAACAAGTATATGTCAAATAACCTCCTAGGTTTGAAAACTCTAAGAAATTATATTTTTTTAAGCATAAAAAATCTCTTTCTGGTCTGAAGCAAGCTCTTAGAGCTTGGTATGACATATTGAGCTATTTTCTTTTAGAAAATAAATTTACCATAGGAAAATTTGACACCACACTCTTTTGCAAAACATTCAAAGATGATATACTCATATTTCAAATTTACGTTGATGATATTATTTTTGGTTCTTCTAATCCCCCCTGTGAGAAATTTTCTAAGTTGATGTAGACTGAGTTTGAGATGACTCATATGGGAGAACTAAAGTTCTATCAAGGAATTCATATTGATCAAATGTCAAAAGGTACTTACATTCATCAAAGTAAGTACACTAAAGAACTTTTGAATAAATTCAACATGATGGATATTACACCAACGAAGACTTCGATGCATCCTACATGCATTTTGGAGAAAGAAGAAGTAAGTGGAATGATTTGTTAGAAGCTTTATCGTGGTATGATAGGCCCTCTTCTTTATCTGACTGCTTTTAGACCTGATTTAGGAAAGTATTTTTCCCTTGAGTGGCTCATGATTGAAGGGTTGTGTACTTGTCAGGTTTCTTGGCATGCCTTAGGAAATCATAGTTTTTCCTATACGAATAATTCTTGAGTGGTTGTGTGCATATTTGGTTTCTTGGGTCGAGTTCTTAATAAATTAGTTTCATTCCATATTCAATGAAGCTCACCTAGATTAATGGTTTGTTCAAAACAACATGGTCAGGATGAAATGGATGATAGGAAAGATTGGTCATGCATGCTCAAGTTTAGTGTAGGGAAATTATGAATCAAATTCAGTGCATACCCAATGGAGCCCGTCTTGATTAATGCTTTTTCTAAAATAACAAGGTCATGTTAAAATGGATGATGGTCCATATTGGTCATGTCTGCTCAAGTTTAGTGTAGGGCAATCGTTGATCTATGTGCTTGCAGGTACAAATATTTGCAATTGTTAGATGCTTACAATATTTTTGATGATGACAATATTATGTGTGAAGTCTTCATTTATCAAGAAGAAGTAAATGATTTTTGTAAAAACAAGATATCAAAAAAAATTCAATGATGACAACACCTAAAGTCAAACGCAGTTCAGTGAACTCCTTTATGATCTATTGTCCAATAAACTCTGATGATACTGAATATCAATAAGTTGTATCAAGCCTCATGAGTTAGTAGAAACAAGTCTCATATGAATTGTTGAATCAATGATGAATAAAGAAAGAGATCTTGAAGCTTCAAAATCTAAAAGAGAAAAAGTGTAAAAGATTTTCTGATCATGTGTCAAAATAATCAGTTAAATATAAATGTATAAGGTAATTCTTGAATTACTAAGGATATTAACTCACACAGTCACCTAAAATTATTTTATACATCTAAGTTTACTAAAACACATTAAACTTATGGAAAAACTATCAAGGTGCGTGTGGAATGAACCAAAAATGTTCATAATAATATGCTAAGCATCTATACACTGCCTAATCTATTACGAACTTAATCCAATAAATTAGAGAAAGGAAAAAGAAAAAGGTTCATTAATCAATTAGAAATAATCTTATTTGATTAATACACATAACTGTTGTAGGGTTTCCACTTCATTGCTTCAATCTATTTTCCATTTTTTTCTCATGTTCTTGAAGAAAAAATTTGTAATCATCCTAGATAGAATTTCTCCTTTCTCTAATGGATCTCTACAAAGGTCTTGATTCTTGTAACACTTGCTCTTGAGGATTTTGAGTTTCTTCTTCATAAATTACCAAATCATCTTGAGATGGAGGAAAATCAACAATGTCATGTGGAGGTTCCATACTTGCTTGATCAAAAGAAACTGTATGAATCAGTTCTAGAATTGTTACCGATTCTTCCTCTAAAACAAAGTCTCTAACCTTATTCTTTACCCCAAACTCAATATCCACAAAGAATGGGGTTGTTCCCGTTTTAAAATTGAATTTAATTCGGGATCATAAAATTTGTATCTCCTAGATCTTTAAGAATAACCAATAAAGTAGTTGCTCACTATTCGATGGTTCAATTTATTTTCATTGGCTTATAAGGCTTTGCCTCAACATTCAAGAATTTGCGATATGAAGTTATTGTGTCAATCCAATATAGATTATCATGAACCATAAGTGAACCAGTTCCAACTATATCTGAATTGAAAGACAACTTGAACATATTGTTTTCAAATGAGCAAGAATAACCTAATTTTTCCAAATAAGAAACCGAAATTAAATTTCGTATAAATGACAGAACCACATAAGTTTCTTTCAAATCCAAATAAAATCTGGTACACGTTAATAATCTAAAATTCCATATATCTTCCACCTCCACCGACTTGCCATCTCCCACATAGATGTATCTTTCAACATCATTTAGCTTTCGGTAGGTTAGGCATCCTTTCATTGAAACGCCCGATGTTAGTAGTTGCACCACAGTCAAACCACCAAGTGTTTTCAGGTACTGGATCTAAATTTACCTCAAAACAAACCAAAGCACGACTCATGCGATTGAAGCAATCCAACTTCTCATAATATTTTCTCTGTTCAGATGAACCAAATTCCGAGAGAGAAAATGGTTGCTCCATCTTTAATACAAGGTCAATATTCACACAACCAAGAACAATTTCCATGTTCTTATTCCATTACTTAAAATTTGTCCCATTAAGGACCATAATCTTACTCTTATTTATAGATATTGAAACAGTTGTAACTTAAAAACAAGAACAAAATTAAATATCTTAAATATACTCACAAAAAAACTAAATTATCAATTTGTTCAAATAACACGTCTCAAGATACCTAGTGCATCATTAATATTGAGGCTTTAAACACTAATATTAACTACTAGTGGTATGCTTGTTGTAACGATCAAACATTGATAATAAAAAAACATGTCGAATATAAACCCCTCTTTGGATTGATTTGTTATTCACATGTAAGGCCTTATAATTATCACATGTTCATCATCACAGACGTGTATGAACACTCGCTAACCACCAACTGTCGTTTGAGTCAATTGATTCTCGCATGGACAAACATACATCTAATCAGATAATTATTTAATATTTTTCATAAGTAATTTCTATAAAAGAGGTTACTTTGGCGACACTTTTTTATTTCAATTTCTCACTAAAAAAGATTAAACTATATTGTAAAAAAAACAATCCATAGCCAAATTTTGACAGAATTGGAAAGAAAGAGGAATTAAATCCAAAACAATAATCAATAGTGCACTTTATGTACTATTACCAAAAAATTAAAAATTAAATTAAAAAACCAAAACTTGAATATTGAATCCAAATAAAAAATACTAATACACTTTACTATATTTTTAAGACATTGGTACTTCTTAAAAAAACGCTACCATATACATGTATTTTATATTATTAATTTACAAAATCACCACTTTAATAAAGATTATGTAGCAGACCAAATATATTCCACAATCATTATTTCACCATTATATCAAAAATAGTGGCCATAGTATTTCACCATATTAACTAGTCATAATATATTTCTTTACTTGTTGTAACATACTAACAGTACATAATAATAATAATATATAATATTATTATATATTATATTATTATTATAATTATTATTATTATTATTATTATTATTATATATATATTATTATTATTATTATTATTATTATTATTATTATTATTATTATTATTATTATTATTATTATTATTATTATTATTATTATTATTATTATTATTATTATTATTATTATTATTATTATTATTATTATTATTATTATTATTATTATTATTATTATTATTATTATTATTATTATTATTATTATTATTATTATTATTATTATTATTATTATTATTATTATTATTATTATTATTATTATTATTATTATTATTATTATTATTATTATTATTATTATTATTATTATTATTATTATTATTATTATTATTATTATTATTATTATTATTATTATTATTATTATTATTATTATTATTATTATTATTATTATTATTATTATTATTATTATTATTATTATTATTATTATTATTATTATTATTATTATTATTATTATTATTATTATTATTATTATTATTATTATTATTATTATTATTATTATTATTATTATTATTATTATTATTATTATTATTATTATTATTATTATTATTATTATTATTATTATTATTATTATTATTATTATTATTATTATTATTATTATTATTATTATTATTATTATTATTATTATTATTATTATTATTATTATTATTATTATTATTATTATTATTATTATTATTATTATTATTATTATTATTATTATTATTTATTATTATTATTATTATTATTATTATTATTATTATTATTATTATTATTATTATTATTATTATTATTATTATTATTATTATTATTATTATTATTATTATTATTATTATTATTATTATTATTATTATTATTATTATTTATTATTATTATTATTATTATTATTATTATTATTATTATTATTATTATTATTATTATTATTATTATTATTATTATTATTATTATTATTATTATTTATTATTATTATTATTATTATTATTATTATTATTATTATTATTATTATTATTATTATTATTATTATTATTATTATTATTATTATTATTATTATTATTATTATTATTATTATTATTATTATTATTATTATTATTATTATTATTATTATTATTATTATTATTATTATTATTATTATTATTATTATTATTATTATTATTATTATTATTATTATTATTATTATTATTATTATTATTATTATTATTATTATTATTATTATTATTATTATTATTATTATTATTATTATTATTATTATTATTATTATTATTATTATTATTATTATTATTATTATTATTATTATTATTATTATTATTATTATTATTATTATTATTATTATTATTATTATTATTATTATTATTATTATTATTATTATTATTATTATTATTATTATTATTATTATTATTATTATTATTATTATTATTATTATTATTATTATTATTATTATTATTATTATTATTATTATTATTATTATTATTATTATTATTATTATTATTATTATTATTATTATTATTATTATTATTATTATTATTATTATTATTATTATTATTATTATTATTATTATTATTATTATTATTATTATTATTATTATTATTATTATTATTATTATTATTATTATTATTATACAAACCCCAAGTTTTCGGAAAAAATACATCCAGTAAAGGCAATGTATACTAAGGAAGGACACAATGGCAGAAACTAAAAAGTAATTATAACAAAAGTTGTCGTGATAGTTTAATCAATGAATGACAAAGTGGAGCAAACATTTATATTATCATGCTACACCTTTAACCATAATATGTGGATGTGATTTCTTAACCGGAAACCTTTTCCAATAATTATAAAAAATTAAAAATTTAATTTAATTCAATATTATATAATAAAACACTATATATAATTTTAGATCGAAGAGATTCAAGATTTTAAGAATAAAACATTTCCTGTATCATTAAATTTTCACGATAAAAGATCAAAATAATCTTAATTTGTTATTTAAAAATCCTAAACTAAAAAATTTCAAAATATAAATTAAATCATATATGAGTGGCTCTGATACTATTTGTTAGATTTTGTTCATAAACCTTATAATTTCTATCAATATAGAAATCAAGAACAAAATCTTAAATAAAACTCTTAAATCCATATCCGAATGGATTTTTCATTGAATCATAGAAGATTTACGGCTATATGATCTTTTAATTTGTAGAATTCCTTATGACTCATTGATTCTCCTCTGATAGGAATGAAGAGATAATTCTTAATAAGTTGTTTTTCCTTATCTACAAACGGGGACCAGAACTATTATAAACAATTTTAAAAGTTATTTCTTTGTATTCAATATTCTAATTTTGTCTATCATCAAATTAGATATTGACTTATCATATCTACACAATAACCTGAATTTTCATAACATTTATGTTTTTAACCACAAATTTAATATTATATTAATTAGACTCCTTTATATCTTGACTAATTAAATTAATAACACTAATACCTTAAATGTTAGATTTGAGATTCAAAATTCTAACATTCGTCAATTTTAATAAAATATTCAAACACATTATCATATATGTTTACAAAAAATACACACATGCGCACACATCCATTTTATCGGTATTAATAAAATTCACAAACACATATTATTATATATATTTAAAAAAGTTAATAATATTATTGTTATGTATATTTTGTGAATAACTATAGCATAGTAAATTTTTATTTATTTATAGATATATCTGTTTTGTCATTTTGGTTTATAAAATAAATTAATATTTAAATAAAGAATACATTTGTAAAATTAGTAATAAATATATAAAAATTTATAAAAGGTCTTATATTAAAGGATTTTTTTTGCAAATGAGCCATGTAAGTTAAAATAAAGAAAGTAATGTTTTTCAAGACATAAATTTATATAAAATTGTATCCTATATTACAAATTTTTTGACTCACTATGATTTGTGATATTATTCAGATAAAATCTTTATTAGATTCACCGTTAAATCTGTGAAAAGCTATTTGTTGATTCCTGAGATTAACAATAATGCATTTTATGTGGATTTGTCAAGTGAGAAATAATGTGTATAGTCATATAATGAATTGTATGTGGATTTGTTGGGCGACCGAGAAAATAAGTGCATGGAATTGTCATGGATGGCTAGCCGATGAATATTGAACATTTTATGAATTAAGAAGTCAAGCAAGACAAATATTTGTTGAAAAAAAGCATGTTCTTAGTGCGATTTGACTTGAAGATTATGGGTGTCACGATGCATAATAATAGTAAATGATTAAATATTTTCCTGATTGGTCAGAAAGATGTAGCTGAGATGGCAAAAAGGTGAGTAGAATATGTCATGTGCTTTTTTAATGTATTTAAATAAATAACTTAAATAGCTAAATGCCAATTTAATATTCTTTTTTCCCGATACATTATCTTATGACCAACCTTAATAATTTTACGGTCCGAATATAATATGGAATATTTGATTATTTTTCTTCAGGTCAATTCTATTTGCTTTGTACATGAATATTCACATATTGGGCTATTTGAATCGATTGGATCTACTATTTTTATTGTCTTTTATATTATATTTAATTTATATTAATAAAACTTCTTTGTAAAATGAAAATTATAACTATCATAGACTGCTTTTTTCTCTATTTGGATCTGTATCATTGATTATTCACAATTTTATAATTTATTTTACAGACCTTTTTTACCCGATAATTTTTAAAATTTTTAAAATGGAAAAAGTGATAATATATTTATTGTACCGTATATTAGAGATCTAACTAATATACAATGGTGAACGTCAATTAAATTTTTTATTTTTTTTAAAATGAATAATTCTAACATTCAATTATATTTAAGTTCATATCTAATTAACTAATTAATTATACAGTAAAATTTATTTTTGTTATTGTAACTTTATTTAATCACTTAAATAATTAAATCTCTTTATTGTATATATATTTTCTTATTTAAAAATACTCCTATCTATTATTTAAAAATCTTCCAACTTGATATATATATATATATATATATATATATATATATATATATATATATATATATATATATATATATATATATATATATATATATATATATATATATATATATATATATATATATATATATATATATATATATATATATATATATATATATATATATATATATATATATATATATATATATATATGGTATATTTATTTTATGCTTGTTGTATATACGTGTGTTATCCGTATATTTTTGTGTTACCTGAGCTACCATTGTAGTGTGTATATGGGGTCTTTTATGGCGTTTTCTCATTTGCCGTAACACACTAGTGTGTTTGGTATTGGTAAGTGTGATGCTCCGTAGAAAATATCACCATGGATTACTTGCCATCTAATGACGTCAAATAGGCAATGTCATTATGCTTTCGCCCGGTGAGCTTGTGCGTCAAGAAGGTGTATTGCATTTGTCGTAACACATTGGCATATAAAAATGAATGCCATTGGAATGTGCTCTTGAGGGTCTTTCATGGCGTTTCCTCACTTGCCGTAACACATTGGCATGCTTGGCGATGGGGTTGTGACGCCGCTTAGGCAATGTCATGACGGTAACTCATCTCAGATGGAATTCCATGTACGAATGATCCGATTTTATTAAGTGGTGTCTTATGCAAGTCTCTTGACATATATGCAGTCGAGTACTCACCGAGGATACGCGTCGGAGGTAGCCCAATTAGATGGGTATAACTCCTAGATTCCTCGCATATAGATGTGGGTTTGCATATTGTGTATTTTGTTATCTATGTGTTGTCACCTCATTGGTTAGTTATGGGACTTCCAGTGGTGGTGTAATCCTATGTTTATACTTGTACTCGACCGTGAGTTATAAACCCGGATTCTAGGTGAATTCGTTGATGCATGTACCTTGTAGAATCAAGCGAACCCCTAAGATAGGGAGGCTCACTGAGATTTAGTAATCTCACCCCATTCCAATTATTATTTTTCAGGTTCTTCGAGACAGGATCGTGGCAAGGGTATGATGGTTTAGCTAGTGACAATGTTTCTCAGCGATAATCTTTAACTTCTTTATCTTTCCGCTTTTGAACCTGGATGATGTATTAGTAACTTCGAATTTGTATTATTTTGGCCATGACTATTTCGACGAAAGTTTGTAATTTTACTAATACTCTTCTTTATTTTGTGTCATACACATATTATCCTAGGCAATGATATGTGGGGTGTTATATATATATATATATATATATATATATATATATATATATAGATTCTATTAATGAATCTAATCATTTAAAATTTTTAATTCAAATTGACTAAGAATTAAAATGAATTCAATATATTTTCCAATTTTTTAAAGTAATTTATGTTTTTGCTTTATGAATATGATATTTTATGGACATTTCTAATAATAATTGATCTTTATTCTTATTTTTACATTTTTAATTTCTGGAATTTTAGATCAAATTAGAAAAGGGCCCATAATAACCTAAAATCACAACCATAATAAAATAAAATATTCTACGAGGTTTATGGAAATTGTGAAATAATTATTTTGACGGTTGAACTTTCTCTAGAAGAAAGTTTTTGGTATAAATATTATTATTTTAACATAATACTTTATCACGGTCACCGTTCTTTTTAAAATTAATGATTAACTTTATATGTGTTATAAAATAAGGAGAAAAAAGATTTTTAAAAAAAAAAAGAGAAGAGAAAAATATTAGAATAATTTTGTACTATGTCTTTCTATCATGAGATTTGTCATAGTTATAAAACAACATACATACAATGTAATAAATATAAATTTTTATAAATAAAGAATAAAATCTTTAGGAGACAATCATCCAATTATTCATAACACTTCCCCTTAGATGTTTGTTTTGGATATGCCTCGTTAAAATCATACTTGATAAAACTCACTGGAAAAGAATCTAGTGATGGAAAAAGTGTACAATATCCTTTTAAAATAAATTCATTTCCCCCCTTAGGTGAACGATCATTTCATCAATGACGAAAACCAATATTTTGTAGTAGTTGATTAAAAGTTCTACTTGAGAGAGACTTTGAGAAAAAGTATGTAATATTATCATATGAATGGATTTGTTGGATATTTATGTCAACACTCTTTTGATTATCATGAGTGAAAAGGAACGTTGGAGAAATGTATTTTATTCGATTTGCTTTAATGTAAGGATCTTTCAATTGAGCGATGCATGCAGTATTATCTTAATATATGATTGTTGTATTTGTTTTTCCTGAAGACAAACCACGAGTATTTTATATGTGTTGGATTAAGGATCTCAACCATACACATTCTCAACTTGCCTCATTTAGTGTTAATTTTTTTCATGTTTAGCCAAGTTGTTATTAGGGTGTTATTCACTGGTCTCCTTGAAGTAGTTATACCATCATAAGTAAATAAATAATTTGTGTGATCTACCATTATGAAGGTCTGGAAAGTATTATGTTTCTGCATAATATATTAATTCTAAGTTGGATATATGAATAAAACAAATTCATGTCCAGTTACCCCTAAAATATCAAAGTATAGTTTGAATTCGTTCCAATATCTTTGTGTAGGCGAATAACTATATATAGTTAATAGATTAATAGTACTTGACACATCATGGTATGTATAATTAGAAAGATAGATCAGTGCTTGATTTACACTGAGATATGGTACTTCATGACCAATTAGTTTTTCATCCTTTTCTCAATGTATAATTTTTTTTTCCTGTACATACCATGATCTAACATCATTGAGGTAGACAACATACGAGATTTTTTTTCTTTACATACCAGGAACAATTTATTATTTTTGCTACATATGAGACTTACTCATATAGAAACGTTTTAACATTTTTTCTATATAACATTCTCGGTGAATAAAAGTTCCATTGTCTAAATGTTCATGTAGTAGGTACTTTTTATTTCACAAGTCCTTCGTTGCAAATAATTTCTTTTAAATAATTTATAGCTTTTGGAATCTGTTCAAGAGTTCCAACAATTTTATGTCATCTGCATACACAACTATTATAGAAAAATATTTTCTAAATCTTTTCATAAAAGTACAAGGACTTAAGACCTTATTTGTATATCTCTATCTTAGAAAATATTGATTGAGATAATTATATCAAATGCGTCCATATTATTTTAACCGGTAGAGAAATTTGTTCAATTTTATGGAGTAACTTTCTCCAGATCCAGAATTATGTGTCTCGGATATATTAAACCCTTTATGGAGTATCATGTAAATGTCACTATCAAATATAAATAAGATGTTACAACATCCACCATTTCATATTAAGCCCTTCATGTACTACAAGACTAATAAAATATCAAAAACTTAATTGAGTCCACTATAGGTGGATATGTTTTATTAAAAATAATCTAAGTTCTTAGTGAAAATTATTGAGCAACAAATCAAAATTTATACCATTCTTATTTTACTTTTATCACAAAAACTCATTTTTATCTCATTGGTTTTACACCTTGAAGTGTTTGGACAATATCTCCAAAATCGAGTCACTCGTAAAGTGAGTTTAATTCTTCTTCAATTGAGTATATTTATTTTGGTCAATTTTCACTTTGTTTACAATCTTTAATAGACTTTGACTCAAGATCCTTGTTATCATTGATCACTTTTCGTGCTATATCGAATTCAAATATATTGCCAATATTGACTTTATTTTGGTCATCTTAATTTTGGTTCCATCGTATTTAATTCATGACATAATTTATCGAGATCTCTTTGATTCATATTTCAAGTACTGGATTAGTTCTTATAAATCGGGAAAATAAATTATGTCAAAGTACTCTTAGAATTTTCAAATCATCACTTGGATCATCTTTAACTTTAATTTTTTTATTGGTAGAGCATTTTTAACAATGGGACCAACTTTCATATCACGCTTCAGGTGCGACTTCAAGTCATTTGTAATATTAAATTATAGAATCCACTTTGAGTTGAGTATTAACAACTAATATTTTGTTTCATAAACTTTGCAAATGAATAATATTTTTAACTTCTGTTGATATTAGTTTGTACGAGGATAAAGACAACAATTTATTTTAAAATATTCATTTGAACTTCTAATTTAATTTTCCAACCGCTTATTCTCTCTCCCCTTAATATTAGGAAAAATAATTTCTTAATTAATAATCAGCCTATAAGACTGCTATCAAATATCCAATTATTAGATCAAGATATATCCTCAAATATGGTATTCATATAAAAAATATATTTTCTCTAATATTCTTTCAAGACTCATCTTAGTGTATTATATTGGAGCAATTGAATTATACACAACACTTCCAAATGTTTACTTAGATGTGAAGTATTAAGTTATTATCCTAAAATAATTTATAAGTTAAGGGGATAATTAAAATGTAATGACTTATTAGCTTAATACGAATAAATATCTAAACATTCATGGTTGTGTGTTTCATAAGTATAATTTATAGTTTATGATCTCATAAGTATCAGCATTGTAATTAACTTTAGACGTCAAAAGAATGGATTTACATGTCCATTTTTTAATGAACATATGCTACAAGATGTTTCTTGAAGCGGTAAAGCGACAAGGAAAGAGTTTGGTATTATTTTTATCGGGTGATATATACCGGTTAGGTTATATCGTATCGTGTCCACAGAGATTGGTTATTGATTCGTCGTACGACAATTCTAGAGTTAATGAGTTTGAGATTAAAAGAAATGAAAATATAAGACAAAAAGTAAATGAACAAAAAGTATAAAGGATAGACAGCTTGTCCGAAACGAATGTAAACTACCCGTCACAGACTTAAATCTACCACCCATGTTATACTCGGCCTACGATACTCATCTGTGTAACGCCCGTTTTATTTAATATTATATTATATTAATATTTTTCGATTTACCGATCGATATTTATATTGCGACGAGAATATTTATATTAATCAATATATCTATTAATATATTTGGTGACGTTCCGATCGGTCCGGTAAAACATTATTCGGATCTGATATTTAATTCCCCGAAATTATTTTAATTGATTGAATTAATTATATTAATAAATTAGGAGTGTGAGGATTAATTGAATTGGATTGGGTTTACACCTTAGTTTACTAGTAAGGTTATCATAAAACCACTTTCCTCATTTTCTTTCCATCCATAAAAACACTTTCCTTGTTTTTCTTCCAACATAAAACACCAAAGCCAAACAAGAGCAAGAGAGGAAGCTAGTAGAAACATAACTTATAAAAGACATTTTCCTCACTTTCTTTCCTTTCCAACATCATAAGCCAAACTTGGGAGCTTGAGAGAAAGAAGGGGTTTGGGAGAAGAAGAACAAGAGGAGAAGAAGAACAAGAGGAGAAGAAGAGGAAGATCTTGAGCAAGAGCTTGAGGTTGGGTTGTAGGATCATCATGAATCATCCAAGCTTCCATGGTAAGGGATTTGATTTCTCCATCCATATAGTTAGGGTTTTGATGATTATATTTTGGATTTGGGGGTAAAATTAATAGTTGGGTTATAGGGTTGATTGATGGTTGAAACAACTAAGAAAATATTGGGTTAGGAGTATGAATTGTTGGTGTTTTAATTGCTATACTAGTAGAACTAAGTTGCAAAATAGAAATGAAGAAAACTGTAAGACTATAAAGCCATGGAAATAGACTGTCTGCGAATGAACTTGGTGAAGAAGGAGATGGGTGGCGTGGCAAGGGGAAGCGCCCACCTCCTATGGTGGGGCGACCGTCCCCAAGGGTTAGGCGACCGCCTCCCTTCTTTTCCTTGAGCCGGGACGCACGTCCCATGTAGCATGGAGGAGGGATAAATTTCTGTGTTTTCCAGTTTTGCTGTTTTCTCAAATTTTCTGTTTTCTGCAGAATTTCCTCATCTGCATAATTTCTTTCTGTTTCTGTTAATTTCCCATAATCCATATACTACTAGTTAGTATTAATAAAAAATAACTAGAGCATAAGTTAGCCGATTAAATTTGGGACCCGATTATGTTCCGATTTTCCGATTTCGGTAAATTCGACGACGGAGCAAGTTGCTCCGAATTCAACGAAAATTGACGTGCTAGCTAAGTTTGACGTGTAGAACGTAGTGGAGAGGTTAGTTTTTAGAAATTATGAGTTTTTACGATATGACCCGAAATAGGCCAATTTACGGTAAAATTGAATCGGATTTCGTTTTAGTGGATTTAGGACACGTATGGACAATGTGATTTCGATGTCGACGATTATGATTAATACCAGTTATTAGGAATGGCTCTCGCGATGATTATAGGTGTTTGACTATTTTTCCGTTTTTGGAATTTGGTGAATTAATTGATAATGATGCGGTGTAAATAAACATAACGTTTGCGACGGTGTATTTATTAATGAATACTTGTTAATATGCAATGCGATGATATATGTCTTTGTACATGGTGATTATATTGATGTTGTTATTAATGCTTCCGATTTGTGAATGCATGATTTTGACGATGATGAATTATTAGTGATGTTTTGCATAATGCAAATATGATGCGATGATATATTTATTCTTGATGTGGATAAATTATGGTGATGTAGGCTTTATACCAATTTTGATAAGCGATGATGATGTTTTGTGCTGTGTTGTTTATTGTCGAGTCACATACATTGCATTGGCGACGATGGGATTTTATGCCAAGCGACGAGGCTTTTATGCCAAGCGACGAGGCTTTCATGCCAAGTGACGAGGCTTTTATGCCAAGTGTTCCTATTTATGGACAAAGCGACGGGTACCACATGCATAACATAGCCGTGTCTCATGGAGTCGGTTATGTCTATGTTTGAGTTGTTTGGCGTTGAATGTTGAATTGATGAATGATGTTGGATTGCGATGATTTATGATGTTTTGTTTGGTGATGATCTTTATGATGAACATAAAATGAATATAACTTGATATTTTCATGATAACTAGGCGAAGAATATAAATGATGAGTTTTACGATGATTTAAACTGATGAAATGCTTAATGCAAATAGGATGTGATGATGTTTGTGATGATGGGCTTTATGCCAAAAGCGACGATGGGCTTTACCAAATTTGTGATGATTTTAGTAGGTTGCCTATGTTATTAGCCTTGTTTGGTGTTGTTGTTGATGTTGTGGTTTAGGATTGCCGTGTTAATTAGCGATGTATTAGCTTGTGACGATTTCGTGGTGACGGAGGTTTACGTGTTGTTGTGATGATTTGTGCCGATGAGGCTAAGGCGATTAAGTATAGATTATACACTTTAGAATGATGATAAGAATAAGTGAGCTTTGGATATGTGTTGGAATGCACTTATTAATCTATACCCTTTATAATTCCGAAACTATATATATATACTTTATCATGCCTTTAATTATATGTTTTGGATTATCTCACCCTTTACTTGTTTCGCCGTTACCTTTATATTGGTAACGTGCAGGTTATGAAGACGAAGTCTATAACTGCTTTTAGTGGAGTCGGTGTCGCTCTGATACGTAGCACCCGGGAGGAATATTTATGTGTCATTGTTGTTCTTTCGTTGTTTTCCTTTTGTAAAGAATAATCATACTTTATGAAAACATGATTTTGATGAGGAAGTTTAATAAAGAAGATGTTTTGATTTTTATGGATCAATTTATGTTTTCCGGCGATGCTATGTATCCGAGATTTTTACTTTAAAGCAAACTGTTTAAAGTGAGTTGTTTTTGAAGGTGTGATGCCTCAGTATTAAATTTATGAAATTTTAATTTACTCTGATTTTCATATTTAAAACCTTGGGTAATATTGGGGTGTTACAGTCTGTGTCATCACATACCTCTCACAACCTAAGCTATTTCTAACCCAAATTGAGAATCCTCCTGAATCACCTCGATATCCATTTCTGACATACCTCAACAACCAGAAGTCAACTACGTCACCTCCATACCCATCTTTGGCATACTTCACCAACGCAGAGGCATTAAAATTAGATACTCTAAGTGAATGTCAGCTCTAAACCTATTTCTAGCATTCAGAAACTAACAGATAACCATCCTAGGTAAGAATCTAAGTGATATATCTCTAGCAAAGCTCAAACCCCTAACATAGAGTAAAAACCTAAGACAATTACCAACACGAATTTGTAAAGCAAACTTTATACAACGCCAAGGGCGACAAATATACATGAGTAAGAGTAGATATACATACAAAACCCAACAAAAGAGATTACAAAGAGAATAGAAGAAGAGGAACCAAACATTTCTTGGTTTGTCAACACCAATCGACAAGGGATTCGACTCCGGATCATCCAAATGCAAGCTCCAATGTTGTTTTCTAAGCAAATCTATAAAAAAAAATGATGTTGATGGTGTTGGGACTCAAAAATACCCAACCCATAACCTAAAAATATGTTTTTATCCCCTTTTAAAGATTTCTAAAATCCTAGGGCGCGCTTAGCCTGGTCTTTTTGGCGCTCAACGCAATCTGTGATGTTCCGAAAAAAATCAGCATCTTATTTTTTCCATAACTTGAGAACCTGTAACTCGGAATTGCGTCCGGTTTAAAGCGTTGGAAAGCTTATTCAATGCTCTATCTAACCACGAATAAATATCAATCAAATTAATGATTTGAAATATTTGAAAAACTCATTCCTTGCTTTATGTGTTCTCTTTTATTGCTCAAAATCATGCGTTTGAAGTCGTGTCTTCGACACTTTATTACTCAATGCTCCAATTATGAATGAATACCTACAAAAGAGATGAAAAACTCTCAAATAATACAATATTTACACAAAAACTCAATTATTCTATTATGTACACATTTATACAAAAAGCGGGGAATTTATTCGAAGAATATCAACAAAAGAACCAATGAGTGTCACTAAACATATATACAAAATAACTAAATTTTGGCACTTATCAACTCTCCCCAACTTGAGATATTGTTTGTCCTCAAACAAAGTCAAGTAAACCTAAAGAAACAAAAGATGATAATCAAAGAATCATGAATCAACAAGTTTTTAAATGGAAAACAAATGTATGGTTCAAATAAAAACGTACACGCAAAATACTTACTTACCACATTCCTACAACGACAACATATAAACGAAACAAATCTTAAGTACAAAAATCATGCAAAATATTCTAAAACAAAACAAGTTCAATCATGAATCACACCTAGCAAAAATTCATCAGTTGATGAAGAACACACAAAGGTGAGGGATAAAAAACACTCCTCCACAATCTTGCAAACAATAGACTAAATTATGCATTCATCCCAAAAACATATTGAAAATACAAATGCAAGAATCACAACGGCTTTTCAAGGTTGTAATGTTGATTGGTTAACAAACAAGTGATAAGTCCTAAAGCTAATCGAAACAAAAACTTGCCTAAACCTAAGGGAGTGATCAACTCACAAAGTTCCAAACAATATAATTTCAATCAAACTTATTCTTCACCACAAATTTCACACCAAACACACCTCACTTATTAACATAACATTATTCCTACTCTTTTTGTTTTTCTTTTTCAAAGCTTTTTTCTTTTTCTTTTTTTTTCTTTTTCTAATCTTTCTTTTTCACTTCTTTTTTTCTTTTTCTTTTCTCTTAACCTCATACCAACCACAATATAAGTATATAAACATTTCTCTCCCCAACTTGAATTCAACCAACATTAATGTGTGAATACTCCCTACTTTCTAAGGCAAGGTAAAAATCCATACAACAATATGTAGTTGAGGGTTCAAGAAACAAAGAAATCAACATCTATATAAAAAAAAGTGAACTGACACTCATAGACAAACATCAAGTTCAAATAAAAATGGATGTTGATAAAAGTTCAAAGGGGCATACAAAAGTTCACACACTCACAAAGTGAATTGAATATTTGGGCAAGGTAGTTATGCTCAAAATCAACAAAATGCCTTGATCATTTTCTTGAAATCATACAACCAACACAAAACAAAAGATTAAGCATAATAAAATCCAGTTAAAACAAGAACGTGGACTCTCATATGTAAACAATGGAAAACTTCCTCACATTTATGGTTAAAAATGGTACTAAAGCGATTCAATTCCTGAGCAAGTAATGCAAAAAGAATGAATAGCATGGTAATTATACAAATGATAAATTTCCTAAACATGTTATGCTATAGAAAGCGATTAGCGAGTACCTGACCTGTACCAACTTTGAAAACAATCATTACCATACATCCGCGAGTTGAAACGATCAAACTCGGAAAATCACCTCAAAAGTCTTCAAGTTACCGGACCAAAATTTGAGTCCAAACAACAACAAAAGAATTAGAAAAATAAAATTTATAAAATTTATAATATTTACAACCAACAAAACTCCTCAAGCTAAACACGACAAGCTTGAGAAAAACACAATTTACGTAAGAAACAAAAGCAAATTACGATACAAAAACTTGGTGACAATGAATTAACAAGTTGAAAAGTGAAGATTTAAAATTAAGAGCAAGTCCTATTTCAACTTGTTAAAACACAAGTCACCACACACATAAACAAACACAAATAAAAACATGCTTGTTTTACGTCGTAAACTCGACGCCTTTCTTGTGTGAGCACTAGTAACCTCCTCTCATCATGCCATGGTATTGCCACACCGCGCAAACCTAAAGAAAGTGTCCTAACAACCACACAACAAACGTTACGAGTACGAGACAGTTCACAACATCA
Organism: Vicia sativa; assembly: GCA_021764765.1. Classification (NCBI taxonomy): domain Eukaryota; kingdom Viridiplantae; phylum Streptophyta; class Magnoliopsida; order Fabales; family Fabaceae; genus Vicia; species Vicia sativa. Next base: position 15,888,124 of record CM038797.1, read on the forward strand.
CATGAAAACTAAGAAAATCACAAATATGTACAAGTATGGAAAGTAACCACAACATGTACAAGTAACATATACAAGTTTATATACACATCCTATACAAAAATATACATTAATTACAAAACTAAAAAATAACGGAATTATCGTAATACAGAAACAATAAAACCAATCCCCGGCAACGGCGCCATTTTGTTGAAGCGGTAAAGCGACAAGCAAAGAGTTTGGTATTATTTTTACCGGGTGATATATATCGGTTAGGTTATATCGTATCATGTCTAGAGAGATTGGTTATTGATTCTTCGTACGACAATTCTACCGTTAATGAGTTTGAGATTAAAAGAAATGAAAATAAAAGACAAAAACTAAATGAACAAAAAGTATAAAGGATAGACAACTTGTCCGAAACGAATGTAAACTACCCGTCACAGACTTAAATCTACCACTCATGTTATACTCGACCTACGATACTCGTCCGTGTCATCACATACCTCTCACAACCTAAGCTATTTCTAACCCAAATTGAGAATCCTCCTGAATCACCTCGATATCCATTTCTGGCATACCTCGACAACCAGAAGTCAACTACGTCACCTCCATACCCATCTCTGGCATACTTCACCAACGCAGAGGCATTAAAATCAGATACTCTAAGTGAATGTCAGCTCTAAACTCATTTCTAACATTTAGAAACTAACAGATAACCATTATAGGTAAGAATCTAAGCGATCTATCTCTAGCAAAGCTCAAACCCCTAACATAGAGTAAAAACCTAAGACAATCACCAACACGGATTCGTAAAGCAAACTTTATACAACGCCAAGGGAGACAAATATACATGAGTAAGAGTAGATATACATACAAAACCCAACAAAAGAGATTACAAAGAGAAGAGAAGAAGAGGAACCAAACATTTCTTGGTTTGCCAACACCAATCGACGAGGGATTCGACTCCGGATCATCCAAATGCAAGCTCCAATGCTGTTTTCTAAGAAAATCTATCAAAAAAATGATGTTGATGGTGTTGGGACTCAAAAATACCCAACCCATAACCTAAAAATGTGTTTTTATCCCCTTTTAAAGATTTCTGAAATCGCAGGGCACGCTTAGCCTGGTCTTTTGCTCAGCGCGGTCTGTGCTATTCCGAAAAAAATCAGCATCTTATTTTGCCATAACTTGAGAATCGTAACTCGGAATTGCGCCCGGTTTAAAGCGTTGGAAAGCTTATTCAATGCTCTATCTAACCATGAATAAATATCAATAAAATTAATGATTTGAAATATTTGAAAAACTCATTCTTTGCTTTATGTGTTCTCTTTTATTGTTCAAAATCATGCGTTTGAAGCCGTGTCTTCGACACTTTATTACTCAATGCTCTAATTATGAATGAATACCTACAAAAGAGATGAAAAACTATCAAATGATACAATATTTACACAAAAACTCAATTATTCTATTCTGTACACATTTATACAAAAAGCGGGGGATTTATTCGAAGAATATCAACAAAAGAACCGATAAGTGCCACTAAACATATATACAAAATAACTAAATTTTAGAACTTATCAATGTTCAAGATCAAATTTAATAATATATTTGATACTTATCAAGAAAGTTTTGAAAAATTCAAAAATTGAGATCTTAGTATGAGAAAATAACTTCAAAAATTTATGATTGTGAGTAAACAAGAAATATTTTCATTATATTTTAGTCGAGGCATAATTAATGTTATGAAAAACTCAATATTTTAGGATTTGTTTCCTTTAAAAACACAAAATTTATTAGATTGAAGAAACTTCCGGTTCTTCGATACTAATTTTCACATCATAATACATATTCTGATCTTTTAGTTGAAAAAAAATCACAAACTTCTAGTTGTGAGTAGACAACAAACATATGCATGATCTTTTAGCCGATATAACAATTAATATTGTAAAATATTTAAATCGTCTATATGATTGGTGTATTGATTCACAAATACCACATTACGTATGTTATATAAAAACTCAACTTATAAAAACATTAATTTTCTTTATGAACATACACAACCTATTGGATTGGAAAAACTTCAAGTTCTTCAAAATTGATTTTCACATCATAATATATTCAAAATGACAAACCGATTTTATAGCAAATAATAAAATAATTTATATAAAATATATTCATATAAATTGATAATATATAATTTAATTTTAATTTCGACATCTAAATCAACTGTTTTTAAATTTTGCTAATAATCACATAATACATAAAATATATTGTTGTATTTATTTTACCGTTTATGTATATAAAATGTAGAGTAAAAAAATATTGCAACAAATATATATATATATATATATATATATATATATATATATATATATATATATATATATATATATATATATTTGATTATTTGATTAAATGAAACAAAAGAAAATGTAGAGTAAAAACTCTATAATCTTTATGCAAGAATTATAACTTAGTAAATAAATTTGAAATAAAATAAAATAAATATTTGATTATTTGAAAATGAAACAAAAGAAAATATATATGTATATTATAAAATGCAGTATTTATTATTATTTTTTTAAATAATTTATTCAATCAAATAACAATTAAGACTTATGTTTGCAATATAAAAATTTCAAAAACTAAAAATCTATCATACCCAAAAAATTCACTTTAAATTTAGGTGATTCATTTTATTTTAATTTTTATAAAAGTAAAGTACTTGGAAATTCCAAGTCTAACCTTTTGATTAAATGTTATAACTTTTCTTATTCCAAGGGTATAATAGACTAATCAACACTATGCTGTTACCATATTCATTTGGCATTTAATTTTGCTGACATGCCAATCTATCATAATTTTACACTATTTTTTATTTATTTGATTTATTAATTTGAATTCTAATGTTTGACTCACGGTTAATGAGGAAGGAATTGGAATGGCCAAATTAGATCTATTATAATTAAATGGAATATTATTCATTGCATGATTTAAAAATACCCACTATTTATCATTACACTACGAGATTAAATGTATATTATTGGAATTAGAATGGATTATTTTGATATTCCAAGATATCACAACTTCCCATGTTTTCAGTTACCCTATATATAGTCATTCTAAACCCTTACTCTTTCACTCCTCAATCTTCTTCATTCTTCTTCATTCTCCATTATTTTTAAAGGTTACGTATTATTTTACGTATTATTTTTCCCATATTTTGATTCTCTGTGTCCATTTTAATACAGATTTTGTAACAGATCTAAATAGTTACATCAATGGCGCGACCGATTGAAGCTGTGAAATGCTGACATGTCAATCTATCATAATTTTACACTATTTTTTATTTATTTGATTTATTAATTTATTTTATTTATATTTGAATTCCAATTCCAATGTTTCATTCACGGTTAATTTATTTGAATTCCAGGAAAGGCTATTCTTGCTTCAACCATTGTTACCCTGATTTCTATATTTGTTTAATCTTCGTTTTGATTTGTTTACTTATTTTGTTAAAGTTAATATTGAGGTTTCAAATTAGGCCTAAAAACATTGGCAGGAACATAGTGTATGGTGTGCTAAATTTATTTCAATAGAAAAGTCAATTTCTAATTGATTTATGATGGCATTATTTTGATTTATTAGAATATTTGTTTTCTGCATTATTTATTTGATTATTATCTAATTCATGCAAAAAAACATATATCATAATTTGCTTAATTAAATATGATTTTAACTAAAAGATAAAATCAAAAGAAATTTTGAAAATAAAAAGCCAATATCATTCTATTTTATTTAAATATGTGGTGGATTGATTGTCATTATAAAATTATTTTACACTTATTTTTTTCTCTATTTATAAAAAACTTAAATAATCTTTTTTTTCTTTCCATTTTTAAAAAAAAAATTAAATATTACAATAATATATAATAATACAAAGAGCAATATATGAATGATTTGAAAAACGTTTAAATGGAAAACTATATATATCGCAAAGAAAAAATTCGTTTCTATAAATAAAACATTTCTATAAGATAACTATTAACTTTTTTTCCAGAACATAAATATTTATTTGAAAATATATGCACATTAATAAATATATGGTAAAATACAAAGACGAAATTATATATATATTTTCTATTTACAATATATTCAATTGAATCTACCCTACACACCATGTACATCTTAAAAATCATATAAATTACACTTGATTTATGATTTATTCTAAAATGATCACATAAATTTATTTTAAAATAAATATTCCAAAAGCAGTAATGACTAACCATATATATATATATATATATATATATATATATATATATATATATATATATATATATATATATATATATATATATATATATATATATTCGAAAGATTTAAATCGATAAAATTTTGTCTTAAAAATAAGTTTTTTATTAATAAATATTAAAAAATTATATTTTTAAAAAATATTAATAAAAATAATATTATTTTATTTTATTTCAAAATGTTAGTTGTTTAAAATTAAAAGTAAGTACTATTATTGTTTAATAAACATTTTGTTATTAAATATTATTAAAAACTATGTATTTGTATGAAATATTAATAAAAATCACATATATTTAAGAAATATCATACAACTTAACTAAAGTATCTATAAAAATCAAGATTACCCGAAAAACATATTTTGTAATTATTTAGATCCTTATTTGAAATAAAATATATTTTGAAATTATTTAGCTTTTTATAGAAAGGATAATAAAGCAAAACAAAATCAATTGAGATTTTGTAATTTCTTTAAACTTATGAAATAACTAAACATATCACAATCTTTTCAAATTAATTTTATAATCGTAATCATGATAAAACAATGTTAAATTATAGTCATGAAAATTTAATGATAAATGATACTCATAAAAAATTAATAATTAAAGATAAAAATTTACTATTACAATCATTTTTATAAATTGTATAAGTTACAATTATTTTTATAAATGAAAATATAAGTTACAAATAATTTTATAAATTTAACTATTTATATAATTATAAATGAGAATAGGTTACATATATTTTTATAAATAGACAAACGTGTTCCAGATGTTTATAAATGAAAAAAAAGTTACCATAATTTCATAAAGGAAAATAAGTTACAATAATTTTAATAAAAGAGAATAAGTTACTAATATTTTTATAAAAGAGAAGTATTAAAACAATTGTTTTTAAAATCAATAAATTAATAATTGTTTTATAAATTGTCACACAGGTTCTAGGCACTTATAAATGTTATAACTTTTCTTATTCCAATGGTATAAATGTTATAACTTTTCTTATAGACTAATCAACACTATGCTGTTACCATATTCATTTGGCATTTAATTTTGCTGACATGTCAATCTATCATAATTTTACACTATTTTTTATTTATTTGATTTATTAATTTATTTTATTTAGATTTGAATTTTATTTATATTTGAATTCCAATTCCAATGTTTTATTCACGGTTAATTTATTTATATTTGAATAATTTGAATTCTATTGTTTGACTCACGGTTAATGAGGAAGGAATTGGAATGGTCAAATTAGATCTATTATAATTAAATGGAATATTATTGGAATTAGAATGGATTATTTTGATATTCCAAGATATCACAACTTCCCATATAGAATGGATTATTTTGATATTCTAAGATATCACAACTTCCCATATAGAATGGATTATTTTGATATTCTAAGATATCACAACTTCCCATATAGAATGGAGAATGGATTATTTTGATATTCTAAGATATCACAACTTCCCATATAGAATGGAGAATGGATTATTTTGATATTCTAAGATATCACAACTTCCCATATAGAATGGAGAATGGATTATTTTGATATTCTAAGATATCACAACTTCCCATATAGAATGGAGAATGGATTATTTTGATATTCTAAGATATCACAACTTCCCATATAGAATGGAGAATGGATTATTTTGATATTCTAAGATATCACAACTTCCCATATAGAATGGAGAATGGATTATTTTGATATTCTAAGATATCACTCCTCAATCTTCTTCATTCTCCATTATTTGAAATAACACTTAACACTATTTAATAGCTATTATTATTATTAATAATTAAAATGGTTATTATTAATAATTAAAATGGTTCACAAAAATAATCACTGGTATTCTGTTGACTTCAGTATTTTACTTCAAAATCTTGGAACCGTGAATGTTGTATTAACAATTATATTTATTATCATATAACCAAAAACTTTATTCATTTTATGTCTACAATCATTTTATGTGGTTAACAAAAAAAATTGAATGACAACCATACAATCAAAGTGATTTTCTACCCACATCACCTAACCAACACTATGAAACCACAAGGAACACAAGTTGCAGCAATGACGTAAAAGGAAGCAGATGATAAAAGATTATCTTAAAGATAAAAGATTGAAAAAAAGAAGAACTGATGAAAACACAATCAATCCCATTGAAAACTCTCAAAGGTATTATGTTCCAACCATGGTTAATATCAGAACACCACTATCTGATTTAACTTCATCAATCTTTAATGAAAGAAATATGAGTTCACCTTCACCAGCATCTGCATCAAGCATGAAGAGTTTCAATATTGTTTCTACTAACAAGGGATCCTTTCAGGATAAATTCTCCATCCTTTTCGCATTTCAAAACACCATTTTCTGATATAGCTTCCTCATGTTCTAACCAAAGAAACATAAAACCTCATGCACCGCCAAGTTGTTCTATTCAAAAATCAAAAAACAATGTTAAATAGTAGTCATGAAAATTTAATGATAAATGATACTCATAAAAAATTAATAATTAAAGATACAAATTTAAAACAATGTTAAATGGTAGTCATGAAAATTTAATGATAAATGATACTCATAAAAAATTAATAATTAAAGATACAAATTTACTATTACAATCATTTTTATAAATTGTATAAGTTACAATTATTTAATAAATGGAAATATAAGTTACAAATAATTTTATAAATTTAACTATTTATATTTATCCGAAAGTCAATTTCTAATTGATTTATGATGGTATTATTTTGATCTTCAGATATCAAAAAAATATGTTTTATTTTGACTTATTAGAATATTTGTTTTCTGCATTATTTATCTGATTATTATCTAATTCATGCAACAAAAAAAACATATATCATAATTTGCTTAATTAAATATGATTTTAACTAAAAGATAAAATCAAAAGAAATTTTAAAAATAAAAAGTCAATATCATTCTACTTTATTTAAATATGTTGTGAATTAATTGTCATTATAAAATTATTTTACACTTATTTTTTTCTCTATTTATAAAAAAACTTAAATAATCTTTTTTTTCTTTCCATTTGTAAAAAAACTTAAATATTACAATAATATATAATAATACAAAGAGCAATAAAGATTTGAAAAACGTTTAAATGGAAAACTATATATATTGCTCCATCGCAAAAAAAAAAATTCAATCTTATAAATAAAACAATTCTATAAGATAACTATTAACTTTTTTTTCAGAATATAAATATTTATTTGAAAGTATATGCACATTAATAAATATATGGTAAAATAAAAAGACGAAAGTATATATATATTTTCTATTTATAATATATTCAATTGAATCTATCCTATACACCATGTACTCATTAATGGTCACTAAACAATATAACTATAAATATCTTAAAAATCATATAAATTATGATTTATGATTATAAGGATATTAAAAATCATATAAATTACACTTGATTTATGATTTATTCTAAAATGATCAGATAAATTTATTTTAAAATAAATATTCCAAAAACGAGTAATGACTAACCATATATATATATATATATATATATATATATATATATATATATATATATATATATATATATATATATATATATATATATATATATATATATATATATATATATATATATTCTGAAAGATTTAAATCAATAAAATTTTGTCTTAAAATAAGTTTTTATTAATAAATATTAAAAATTATATATTTTTAAAAATATTAATTAAAAAAATATTATTTTATTATATTTCAAAATGTTATTTGTTTAAAATTGAAAGTAAGTACTATTATTGTTTAATTAACATTTTGTTACTAAATTTTATTAAAAGCCATGTATTTGTATGAAATATTAATAAAAATCACATATATTTAAGAAATATCATACAACTTAACTAAAGTATCTATGAAAATCAAGATTACCCGAAAAACATATTTTGTAATTATTTAGATCCTTATTTGAAATAAAATATGTTTTGAAATTATTTAGCTTTTTATAGAAAGGATAATAAAGCAAAACAAAATCAATTGAGATTTTGTAATTTCTTTAAACTTATGAAATAACTAAACATATCACAATCTTTTCAAATTAATTTTATAATCGTAATCATGATAAAACAATGTTAAATGGTAGTCATGAAAATTTAATGATAAATGATACTCATAAAAAATTAATAATTAAAGATACAAATTTACTATTACAATCATTTTTATAAATTGTATAAGTTACAATTATTTAATAAATGGAAATATAAGTTACAAATAATTTTATAAATTTAACTATTTATATAATTATAAATGAGAATAGGTTACATATATTTTTATAAATAGACAAACGTGTTCCAGATGTTTATAAATGAAAAAACAGTTACAATAATTTCATAAACCGAAATAAGTTACAATAATATTAATAAAAGAGAATAAGTTACTAATATTTTTATAAAGGAGAAGTATTAAAACAATTGTTTTTAAAATGAATAAATTAAAAATTATTTTATAAATTGTCACAGTTCTAGGCACTTATAAAGCAGGAAAAAATACACGTCTTTTGTGCTTATTGTGAAGCAATATTTGTTTGGTATTTGGTTAAGAGCAAACGTGTTGTTAAGAAAATGTCAAAAGTGGTATTGAAAATTTGTTAAAGATTGATCAACTAGGGTTTGATGTATCTATGAGATATCATCATGGTATTCATTTTAATATCAATTTTTTAAAAATTTTTTGCAGTTGTTTTATTTAATTAAAGTTAGACGATTTATAATAAATACATATAATATTTAAAAGTTGATGCATATTATTATTCTATATTTGTAACTATGTGAATATTAGTTAATTGAAGAATAAATTCAAACTTTTGAAATGATAGTTTGATAGACATGTAATGTGAATCCAGACGAGTATATGATTAATAAAAAATATTTTTATTTTTATAACCAAAATTAAGTATTATTTTTCCATATCTATTTTAATATTTACGGGTAGATGTGAACGTATCTATGAGATATAAGTTGTAAACTGTTAATTTTAATTTCCATGTTTTAAAATTTTATTTTGCAACTATTTAATATAATTGAAGTTAGAAAATCAGTGGTACGGTTTATTATAAACAGATCAAAGCTTAAAAAGTAAATACATATTATTAGCATATATTTATTACTATGTGAATATGAACCAATTGAAAAATAAAATTCATACTTTATAAATGATAATCTTATAGGCGTCTAATGTGAATCAAGACAAGACTGCTATTGATATATTTTTTTAAAATTGAAAATCATATCATATCTGCAAACATTTCTATATGATCTTTTATTGTTTCTGGTTTCTCTTGATTTAGTTGAATATGTGTTGACACAGATTCAGTCGAAATTTTGGGAAGAATTTCTCTAATCAAAGGTTGTTGTTGGAGCTACAATGATCACAATTTAGCTAATGTTAAAAGACATATAAATAAGATCTAATTTAGATATTCATTTAAAATTGAAATTTGACGAGGAGTCATACATGGTAGGTTTGTAAAATTGTAAATATAATATATAAAAGAAGGATTTAAAATGATATTTGACGGAAGTCATCATATATTTTGGGTTTGCAAAATTGAATAATATCTAAAAGTAATATTATTTGAATTGGTAAACTATATATATATATATATATATATATATATATATATATATATATATATATATATATATATATATATATATATAAATTAACATTAATATCAGGCCAAACAAATATCCTTTTCACAAACGAAATTTCCCTTACAAACAAAGAGAGAAATCTCCTCCCAATATTTCATCTAACGCTAACCTAAAAATATCTCGAAATGATTTTATTCTTGAGTTTTGTTAACTCATTCGTATTCACGGGTAGATGTGAGCGTATCTATGAGATACCAACTACAATATTCATTTTAATGTACATCTTTTACTATTTCTTTTGTTGCTTTATATAATTGAAGTAATAAAATGATTGAAGTTATAAAATGATTGTACGATTTAATATAAATGAATAAATACTTAAAAGTTGGTAGGAAAAACATGAAAGGTGTATTTTAATTCAATATATTATTTGATTCAAAATAGATTAAATTTTATTGAATCACATTAACTTATCTTTATCTTTCATATATATATATATATATATATATATATATATATAAATGAACCTTACAAGTCATAATTAAATACATGGAATATAAAATTTCGAGGGACCCGTGCGATAGCGTGGATTGTATTGCCTACCTGTGTTTAGTCATGGTCAATTATTTGTTGCAATTTCAAGAGTTAAGAGCAAAATGGGCTAAAATCCTAATTCATGACAAGGAGAATGTACCGTGTTCTACTACTACTAATGTTGTGTACAAGGAAGTCTTTCAAGCACTTTGATAGTTGGTAAACTTTATATCTTATACTTTACGATTCAAATTAAAAATCTATTTTGAATTAAAATATATAGTATGTACATTTTCCATGTATTTCAAGAAGTATATAATTTTTCTTATTTGTTCATGCAGACGTGATTTGTTGATAGGACCGACGCTTGCTACAAATATGGAGTTAAATGCCAACATGGTTTACATGAGACATATACTCAACTGAAAACATGGTAACATACTTAATAATTTAATAATCTATAAATGTAATGTGAATCCAGACGAGACCCGTGCGATAGCACGGGTTTGTTACTAGTAATTTATATAAAATATATTCATATAAATTGATAATATATAATTTAATTTTAATTTCGACATCTAAATCAACTGTTTTTAAATTTTGCTAATAATCACATAATACATAAAATATATTGTTGTATTTATTTTACCGTTTATGTATATAAAATGTAGAGTAAAAAATATTGCAATAAATATATATATATATATATATATATATATATATATATATATATATATATATATATATATATATATATATATATATATATATATATATATATATATATATATATATATATATATATATATATATATTTGATTATTTGATTAAATGAAACAAAAGAAAATGTAGAGTAAAAACTCTATAATCTTTATGCAAGAATTATAACTTAGTAAATAAATTTGAAATAAAATAAAATAAATATTTGATTATTTGAAAATGAAACAAAAGAAAATATATATGTATATTATAAAATGCAGTATTTATTATTATTTTTTAAAATAATTTATTCAATCAAATAACAATTAAGACTTATGTTTGCAATATAAAAATTTCAAAAACTAAAAATCTATCATACCCAAAAAATTCACTTTAAATTTAGGTGATTCGTTTTATTTTAATTTTTATAAAACACACTAATAAGAATAACAAAAATTAATAACAAATTGATAACCTTTAAGTATTAAATAAATACTTGTCACTCTTAAAAAAAAAAGGTCATAAACTATAACATTATTATATAATTTAAAACATTTATTTTCTCAATCAATAATTTAAAACAAATTTATAACATTTATTATGATTTCAATGAAAAATCTTTTATTAATAAAAATAATAATATTTGCATTCTTTTTTGAAAATTTTAACATTATTTATTTAAGCCTTATGAGATTCTTTAATATTATTAATACAATCCTTCTAAGATTGTTTTACATGATTACTAAAATTATTTTAGAATCCATAAAAATCTTTTTTAATACTTTTCAAATTAATGAAGACAATTTTTTTTATCATAGCTCAAGGAAATATCATTATTTGATCAATGTATAAAGCAAATCATTATTTGAGGAATCCTTTGGAGATCCTTTATAATAATATAATTTTATTCTTTTTGAGAGCTAGATTATAAATCTTCAAACAATGATAAACATAAACATTTTTCTTACAATTTTTCGAGAATGCTTTATATATATTCTTCGGGAATTATATCAATGAATATTCTTTAGAGATGTTTGAGAGGAACTATATAATAAATAATTATTTTTCTATCTTTCAGAATATTTGATAAGTTTTTTAAGAACTATGTAATAAATTTTTATTTTTTTATAATTCAAGAATGATCAATAAATTTCTCAGGAATTATATGAAATTATTATTTTGTTATCCTTCAGGGATGCTCAATAAGTAATTTAAGAACTATATTAAAATTATATGATAAATTATTATTTTGTTCTCATTCAAAGATGTTTGATAAGTTTTTTAGCAACTATATAATAAACTCAATATTATTCTTCTAGAACAATATAGCAAACTCATTCCTATCCTTCATGAATTTTTGTTAACTTCTTAGGAACTATATAACAAACACATTGTTTTGTAATTCTTAAAGAATTATTGTTAATTTAGTAAGATCTAATATTAAAATTTACCATAGGTAATCGAAAAGAATAAAATAATAAAAATAATATTACCTCCTTTCAAGATTTGATAGAGTTTCGTGTTAATAACACGTTATAAAATAAAGAGAAAGAAGATAAAAGAGGTGAGAGAAAGATGAGAATAATTTTGTATTATTTAATTGATATGTTTTTTTATAATGAGATTGATCCTATTTATAAGACAACGTATAGACAATGTAAGAAATAAAAATTATTATAAATAAGAAATAAAATCATTTGAAAATAACCAACCAATTATTTATTACAAGATGTTGTTTTTCTTTACGTAGTAATAATAAGGCTTATTAGATTCACATAATAGAAATTCGGAAAAATAAAATTAAGAAATAATTAAATATTCATTATTTCTACAGGCCTAGGTTGGATGGAATATAGAACAAATCTCCAAGAGTTATAACTAATAATATTTAATGATCATAGGTGTACTCTTAAATGTAAATAAAATTTAAAGTGGAAATTTGGAAAATAGGTAACACTTTATAAAGTGTTACGTAAGAAGTTTGTATTTTAAATTTAAAAATAGAAAACAATTTATGAAGTGCTGTTGATTGTGAATTAATACTATCTTTGAAAATTGGTTTTGAAGAAATTGTGCAACATTTAGAAAATGCAAACGCTTGAAAAGTAGTGTTTTTTTTCAAAATAGTGCAACATTAAGAAAAAAAAAATGTTGAAAGCAACAACGGTCACAATCTTATGAAATAACACCAGTTTAGCATATAAATATTTTCAACTCAAAAAAATATCACAAAAATATATATTTTGTTCAATTAATATTTAAGACACTTTTTGCTATATTCAAGTTTTCATCGATGTTGCACAAATTTGATAAAAGGATGAATTATCCTAGATATTTCCGGGTAGAAACTTTAAGATAATTTTAGAATGCTTGAAATAATATACGAAAAATGATTCTCTACTGATTCCAATCCTTTTCATTTAAATTGATTTTACTAATAATCTTATAATATTTTAAATAATGACAACAAAGACTTTCGTATAAAAAATATAACTAGAATGAACATTATTAATATATATAAAAGATTAAAATAATTTAAAAATCATAATATCAAAGTTTAAATATTAAAATTTTCTAACAAATAGTTTTAGTGCGTTGAATATTAATATTATAATATTTTTGATAAATATTTTGATACAAGTTTCATGAATGTTTTTGTCGAATATTGGGAAAATTGATGATTTATAGGATTGATCATATTAATTAGGCATTAATGTAGTTTTGGTCCTTCAAATTTCTCAATTGTTTGATTTTGGTTCTCAAAGTTTCAATTATTTGATTTTGGTCCCCTAAAATTTTTAATTTCTTAATTTTGGTCACCTAAATTTAAATTGTTTGATTTTTCCCCCTCAAGTTTGTCCCCTTGTGTATTTGATAGTCTCCTATTCACATGTAGACTAGACTTTTTTTAATACTTTTTCTCTTCTTTTATTTTTAATTTTCTTCCTTACAATTATATTTTTCTTAAATATTTCATTCAATATATTCCGAATGGTAAATTATTTTGACAACTAAAAAGATAGACCATAAGCTAATTAATAAATCAAACTCTTTAGGAACTATGTAATAAATAATTATTTTTTTATAATTCAAGAATGCTCGATAAATTCTTCAAAAATTATATTATTATTTTATTATCCTTCAGAGATGCTCGATAAGTTATTCAATAACTATATAGCAAATTCATTACTATCCTTCATGAATTTTTGTTAACTTCCTAAGAACTATATAACAAACACATTGTTTTGTAATCCTTAAAGAATTATTGTTAATTTAATAAAATTTAATATTAAAATTTAACATGGGTAATCAAAAGAATAAAATAATAAAAATAATATTACCTCCTTTTAAAATTTGATAGAGTTTCGTGTTGATAAAGTGTTATAAAATAATGAAAATATCACCAGTTTAGCATATAAATTTCATATTTTAAACTAATGAAAATATCACAAAAATGTACATTTTCTTCAATTAAAATTTAAGACTTTTTTTGCTACATTCGAGTTTTTATCGATGTTGCACAAATTTGATAAAAGGGTGAACTATCCTAGATATTTTCGAGTAGAAACTATAAGATATTTTGAGAGTGCTTGAAATAGTATGCGAAAAATGATTCTCTACTGATTCCAATCTATTTCATTTAAATTGATTTTACTAACAATCTTATACTCCCTCCATTCCTTTTTAAGTGTCGTTTTAGAAGAATATTTTTGTTTTTATTAAGTGTCGTTTTATAATTTAATGTCATAACTTATCAATTATACCCTTACTTTCTCAATAAATGAGAGAGAGTGTAGGAGTGAATTTATTAGGAAAGAGAAAATAAATGAGGGTATAATAGAAAAATTAACTCTAACATAGCACTATCTTGGTTGAAGAGCTTTATGCTAAAATGACACTTAAAAAGGAACGGAGAGAGTAATATTTTAAATAATGACAACAAAGACTTTCGTATAAAAATCTAACTAGAATGAACATTATTATATATATATATATATATATATATATATATATATATATATATATATATATATATATATATATATATATATATATATATATATATTAAAATAATGTAAAAATCATAATGTCGAATTTTAAATATTAAAATTTTCTAACAAATAGTTTTAGTGCGTTGAATAGTAATATTATAATATTTTCGATAAATATTTTTACACAAGTTTCATGAATGTTTGTGTTGAATATGGGAAAACTGTGAATATAGGATTGATCATATTAATTAGGCATTAATGTAGTTTTGCTCCTACAAATGTTTTAATTGTTTGATTTTGGTTCTCAAAGTTCCAATTATTTTATTTTGGTCCCCTAAATTTTTTAATTTCTTAATTTTGGTCACCCAAATTTATATTGTTGATTTCCCCCCTAAAGTTTGTCCCCTTTTGTATTTGATAGTCTCCTATTCACATGTAGACTAGACCTTTTTTTAATACATTTTCTCTTCTTTTGTTTTTAATTTTCTTCCCTACAATTATATTTTTCTTAAATATTTTATTCAATATATTTCGAATGGAAAATTATTTTGACAACAAAAAACATAGACCATAAGTTAATTAATATATCAAACTCTTTTGGAACTATGTAATAAATTATTATTTTTTTATAATTCAAGAGTGCTCGATAAATTCTTCAGAAATTATATAAAATTATTATTTTGTTGTCCTTCAGGGATGCCCGATAAGTTATTTAAGAACTATATAGCAAACTCATTGCTATCCTTCATGAATTTTTGTTAACTTCCTGGGAACTATATAACAAATACATTGTTTTGTAATCCTTAAAGAATTATTGTAATTTAATAAGATCTAATATTAAAATTTAACATGGATAATCGAAGAGAATAAAATAATAAAAATAATATTACCTCCTTTTAAAATTTGATAGAGTTTCGTGTTGATAACGTGTTATAAATTAAACAGAAAGAAAATAAAAGAGATGAGAGAAAGATGAGAATAATTTTGAATTATTTAATTGATATCTCTTTTTATGATGAGATTGATCTTTTTTATAAGACAACATGTAGACAATGTAATAAATAGAAATTATTATAAATAAGAAATAAAATTATTTAGAGACAATAATCCAATTTTTTAAAACAAGATGTTTTTTTCCTTTACGTAGTAATTATAAGGCTTATTAGATTCACATAATATAAATTCGTAAAAATAAAATTAAGAAATAATTAAATATTCATTATTTTTACAGGCACAAACAATTTCAAATATAGATTCCAATAATAGGAGGCTTAGGTTGGATGGAATATAGAACAGATATTCAAAAGTTATAATTAATAATAATTAATGATCATAGGTGTACTCTTAAATGTAACAAAATTTTAAAGTGGAAATTTGGAAAATAAGTAACACTTTGTAAAGTATTACATGGTAGGAAGTTTGTATTTTGAATTTAAAAATAGGCAACAATTTATGAAGTGCTGCTGATTGTGAATTAATACTATCTTTGAAAATTGGTTTTGTAGAAATAGTGCAACATTTTAAAAGTGTTACTTTTGGGAAAAAATGCAAACGCTTGAAAAGTAGTGTTTTTGCAAAATAGTGCAACATTAAGAAAAAAAGTTGTTGAAACTATGTGTTTCAATAAGGGTCACAACTTTGTGAAATAACACCACTTTAGCATCATATAAATTGAATATTTTAAACTAATAAAAATATCACAAAAATTTATATTTTCTTCAATTAATATTTAAGACTTTTTTTGTTTCATTCGAGTTTTCATCGGTGTTACACAAATATGATAAAAGGATGAATTATCCTATATATTTTCGAGTAGAAACTTTAAGATAATTTTAGAGTGCTTGAAATAAGATACGAAAAATGATTCTCTACTGATTCTAATCCATTTCATTTAATTTGATTTTATTAACAAGCTTATAATATTTTAAATAATAGTAACAAAGGCTCTTGTATAAAAATCTAACTAGAATGAACACTGTTAATATATAGAAAAGATTAAAATAATGTAAAAATTATAATATCATAATGTTCTAGATAGCCCGAACGCATTCGAGCAAATGGTCCGTCCCTATGGTATTACGACCAATTCGATCCGACGACGTCGCCTTAGTGCTCTCCGCGAACGTTCCCGCAATAACGTGTCTGACATATGTCGAACTGGGCGAAGCCTGCAGCCATCGCGCCGAACGCCCGTCTTGAGCTAATCGACATAACGGTAAGTAGCGGTCGTGACTGCCCGACTTTGACCTAGTCAGACCGGATGGCTATATTTGTGGACCCGTATATTTCGGCCCATATTCAGTAGCAAATGAGAATCCTCCTATGGCATTATATAAACCCTCATATCTTTGAGGGCAAGGTATCTTTTTCTTACACTCTAACCACTAAAATACTTCCTACCTATCCTTTCGATCATTTGCTTACTTTAGCATCGGAGTGCCTTGCAGGTACGCCACCCCCTCTTCATCAACTTGCTCGGAAGATTGTCAACTGTTCGGCGGTCTCCAGTTCTTATCGACCATTTAGATCAGTGGCGCCGTCTGTGGGAATATTTCTTCCCCATTTTCATAGAAAACATCTCCGAAGATCAAAGATAGCTTTCAACCTCATAAGATGGCCGAGCCTAACGATCATTCTCTTCCCAGCCATCGTATCATTTCACCGGTCAAGAAAATAGATAGGGCATTTTCCTCTCCTAATCACGAGGACACCAACATGGATGGCAGAACTGCGTCCCCAGCTCCTGAAGGTGCAGCCGAACAAGACTTCTTGGACGATCCAAAATCCAAGAATCCGTTCACTGACCCCACCGAATTTCAACCACTAGCCCTGCCGCCCATCAACACGGACCCGTCATTGGCCGCCATCCTGTTAGCCCTCAATCAGACCAATAATCTCCTCCTTCAGCAGGGCCAGTGCATCGAGGCTCTAGAAAGAAACCGCCCCTCATCTCCACCTCAGAGATCTGGGGCTGTCATCTCCAAAAGTGCTTCACCGAGGAAGATAGCCCGAAGGGAGGATCGCTCTGACCGTAAGAGGGGCCATTCCTCTCCTCACAAGAGTCGGAAGTCACCAACCCACAAAACAACAAAGAACGAGCCCCATCGCCCCCGCGATCACTCTTCATCTCCAAAATCAAAAGAGGAAAGAAAA
Organism: Vicia sativa; assembly: GCA_021764765.1. NCBI lineage: Eukaryota > Viridiplantae > Streptophyta > Magnoliopsida > Fabales > Fabaceae > Vicia > Vicia sativa. The sequence goes on from CM038797.1 coordinate 15,906,425, forward strand.
TCTTCCCCCTCCCACGAGAGACGCAATCGCTCCATCTCCTTGTCTCCTGATCGGAGTGATGAAGATGAACATTACGGTCCGCTATGCCGGGCCATCACAGATATTCCCATCCCTTCAGGGCTAGAAAAGCCCCCTCACCTAGGCCAGTATGAAGGTACCACCGATCTCGCCGAGCATATTGAAAACATTAATGCGCTGCTCAACTACAGGGGAGTCCGTGGGGCCATAAAATGCTGCATTTTCCGACGAAGTTAAGAAAAGGAGCCATGGCATGGTACAAGAGCCTGCCAGAGGGAACCATCACCTCCTGGAAACACCTGGGAAGGTTGTTCTCTAGACATTTCACCGCCTCTCGGCGCCATCCCAAATCAGAAGCATCCCTGGAAGCCATCATCCAGGGGAAAGAAGAATCTCTTCGAGCTTACATCGAGAGATTCAATAAATAGGCCTTCCAAGTTTCAACCACAGACGACATGAAAAAATACCTGTTCGAAAGAGGACTACGCCCTCGCAGCAACTTTGTGAAGGCAGTAGGCATCGAGACTCCTCCCACTTTGGATGCTTTCCTCCTGAAGGCTCAGGCCTACATTCAATACGAGGAGAAAGAAGCTGCGAACTCCGCTCGCGACACCCCGACACCGGGAAAACGTCCGGAGCTCCAGGACTGAAGATCCCTCGACATCCCGTCGGGGAGGGGAACGTAGGCGAGAAGACAAACCTCGCGACTCCAGAGACAGCAAAGGGCCGGTGAGTCGATTCAGCGAATACACCCCCTCACTACTTCCAGGGAGCGCATCCTTACAGACTGCACAAGTTCCGAATTCAAACAGGGAAGGGTGCGCTTTCCCCGTCAGACCCCGGCCAAACCGGGCATAGACAAAAGCAAATATTGCCGATTCCACCGGTGTCACGGTCATGTGACCGAAGACTGCATCTATCTCAAGGATGCGATCGAGATTTTGATCAGAGATGGACATCTCAAACAATTCAAAAAGAAAGAATCCGCAAAGGAAGAAGTTCCTTCAACCAGCAAGGTCGAAGAAGAAAAGCCAGCTGAGAATACCTTCATGCCGGTAGCCTTGAGTATAACCAGGCCTGAAGACTTCATCTTCCCCGACATAGACGTCCTCCCGACCTATTTTGCCGCTCATAGCCCTTTGGAATCCTTTCCAACGACCATGGTCATTTCCGGTGGGGGCTTTACCAAGAATACCATCAGATCAATCAAAAGAAGATTCGACGACCTCGTGCAGACGAGCTCAGAATTGGGCGCCACCTGTGACACCCCAAATTAATTCAATTATTAAATAATTAGAAATTTAATTATTAATTTAATTAAAGGTTTAATTATTGGCATTTTTGAATTAATAGATTTAATTGATTAATTAAATAATGGAAGTGTTGGGGTGTGTGTAGGGTGTATGAAGTAAAAGCTCTACTTAATCCTAATTAATTTATTTCTATTATTTGGAAAATAAAAGGAATAAATAAAGGAATAAAAAAACAAGTGAGAAGAGGAATTAGGATTGCATTCTACGTGAGATTAGAGAAAAAAAAAGCCAAACGCCGAGAATTCGATGATTCATCACGAGGTAAGGGGGGATGAATCTGATTTCTATGCCTTATAGGTTTTGACGATCAATAGAACGAATCGATCCGTTAGTAATCTCGAATTAGGATAATTGAGTGTGCCCTAACGTTATAATCTGACGTAAAACCATGATTGGAACTGTTATGAATGATTAATCCATGTAAGATGAATATAGGTTAATTAGAAAAAAAATTTTGAAATCAATTGGATGTAAAAACACAGTAATTAATTCTGTTAGGATATATTATAAGGTTTGGTGTTGTATGGAAATAATGGAAATTCGTGACAGTGAAGAAAAACTGAGTTTTTGATGAAAAACAACAGTATGGGTCGACAAATAGCCTTATGTATCGATGCAATCATAAGGAAATTTGAAAACCAGAAGCGTTGGAAATCTATGCATCGACTCATAGAGCCATGCATCGACCCATTGGAGGAATTTTTAAGTTATGCATCGACACAAGATGCGTATGTGTCGACACATACTGAATCAAAATTTTAAAAATGCAAAAATTTTGTATGTATGCATCGATGCATACGATGCATGTGTCGATACATGCTGTTTATGTATTGATGCATAGGCTTATGCATCGATACATGCTGTATTGGACAGAACATGATTTTTCTGAAACAGTTTCGGTCATATCTTTTCAACCGTAACTCCGATTTAGGCATAGTTGGTATCGTTGGAAAGCTTAGGATGAGTACTATCTAATAAAAATGTTTTCAACACCAATGATTGAGGTCTGGAAGAATTATTTGGCTTCCGTAAATAGGACTCGTTGTAAATTTGTGAATCATTTGTTGAATATATGTACAGTATGTTAATTCCTTATATTGTAATTAACTGTAGATACTCATGATTGTTGTTATCATATTCTGTTATGGTTATTGATTATAAGTGGAATAATATTGTGTGATTCTATTCCATGTTTGAATTGTTGCATGCTTCTGATGTGCATGCATGAGCATTTTGGTAATGGTTCATTCCCATTGTGCGGAATTGAACTTGCAGGGCCAATACCGTACCTAATGGATAGAGGTGGTGAGGCTAGATTCTTGACCTAGTGATGTATGGGTGAATCATTGGTTGACGCTGTTTTCCGAGATGCAAGCGGAACAGGGTGTGGACTTGGTTCACGATTGGTACCACATGCATTTGAGTCTGCATTGCATATGTAATTGTAACATGTTAGGATGATTTCCAGTGTTTCAATTGCATTGATTGTTGTTGTATGCATAATGAATGTGGCAATTGTATTTGTGAATCGTATGCTAATGCTGTTAACAAGGGTGAATAATGAATTGATTGTTTATTGTTTTTGAGAAACGTATAATGCATTTTAATCTTGATGAAATCTCACCCTTACTTTAATGATTTCAGATTGAGGAGTATAGATGCTCGAGAATTGGTGAGGACAACTTTTAGAGTTGTGCAACTTAGTTAGTCCGCGTGTCAGTGTCATGCTCTGGTAGTTGTAACATTGGGGAACGATCCGTTGGAATTTTTATGGATTTAAAACTGTTTCCTTTTGGTTTATGTTTTGGAATAATTATGATTTGAATTATTCCGGATTCTTATGTTATTTCCGCTGCATTAAACATAATCCTTGGTTTTGTTTTATTTAATAAGGTCTTCAGTAAAAGGCATGTTCACTGCTTTGTTGTTCTTAATTTCTTAAAGTTGTGACGCCCTTGTCGTTATGTTAAAACTCTGATTAAATTATATAAATCGCGGGTAAATTAGAAGGGGTGTTACACCACCCTGGACAAAAACCAAGCTCAATCCAATCTGCTTGCATTCTACAAGGAAGAACTACCAGGGGGCTCCCCCAATTCCAGCATTCCCCTGTTGGTACGCGTACGGATGGCCAATTTCGACGTAAGACGCATACTCGTCGACCAAGGGAGTTCGGCAGACATCATGTACACCCAGTTATTCAAAACCTTGCAGCTGAACAAGACCCACCTGACTCCCTACCTTGGCTCGGACCTACAAGGTTTCAACGGTTCGACCGCCAAGCCATGGGGTTACGTCGAGTTGATCGTTACTTTTGGGTCCGGTGAAACGGGGAGGTTGATCAAAACATAGTTCTTGGTCATGGATTGCCTTTCCCTGTACCAGTGTATCTTTGGTCGGCCCACTCTCACCGAGTTGGTAGCCGTGCCTTTCACCGTTCACCTGAAGATGAAATACTACACCGCCAGCGGAAAGATGGCAACGCTACATAGAGACATTCAGGCGGCCAAAAGATGTTTCGAGGCCTCGGCGAAGGGCCTGGACTCCATCAACCTCCTCCCACTGATTAAAGGTAAAGCCTCCCTTCCAGAAAGTTCTCATAAACCAGAACCTCTCCCTCGAGTCGACGCTATCGACCTCGATAGCTGTCTCAAGCCACAGCATCTGGATGAAAAAAGAAGAAAGGGAAAGGCCCCAATGATCGAGGAAGAGAAGTCCGGCGGCGAGATTTCTAGAGCTCCCTCGAGTCAACTTATGCGCCCGATCCCAGACGGGGAGTTCGAACTACTTCCTCTGGGAAACGATCCTAACAAAGGTGTAAAGATCAGTGCGGACCTCCCAGAATTAGCCCGCGAACAACTCAAGGCATGCCTCAAGGATAACGCCAACCTCTTCGCTTGGAGCGTTGTTGAAATGCCCGGACTCAACCCCGAGGTCGCCTGCCATCATCTCACTATTGATCCATCCCTTAAGGTAGTAGCACAACGTAGGCGAAAGTAGTCCCCGGAGAAAATCGAGGTTGCCGAGCAGGCTGTTAGAGACCTCATAGAGGAAAATTTTGTAACAGAATCCCAGTACACTACGTGGCTATCCAACCCTGTATTAGTTAAGAAAAGTAATGGAAAATGGCGAATGTGCATTGATTATTCCGATCTTAATAAGGCATGTCCTAAGGACGCCTACCCCCTTCCCAACATCGATACACTCGTCGACAATTCAGCTGGTTTCAAACTATTATAGTTTATAGACGCCTATTCAGGCTACAATCAAATTCCAATGGCAAAAACAGATAAGATATATACGGCCTTCATGATCGAATCGGGAAATTATCATTACAACGTGATGCCCTTCGGTTTGAAAAATGTCGGCGCAACGTACTAATGAATGATGAACAAGGTTTTTAAAGGAGAAATCGGGGATATGCTCGAAGTATATATGGACGATATGATCGTAAAATCCCAGGAGGAAGTCAATCATGCCCAACACCTCAGAAAAGTCTTCGATCGAGCCATAAGCGTAAAGATGAGGTTCAATCCAGAAAAGTGCACCTTCAGAGTAAGAGCTGGAAAGTTCCTCGGTTTCTACCTCACCGAGCGAGGAATCGAAGCTAACCCCGACAAATGTCGAGCATTCTCTGAATTCCCCACCCCAAAGTCCAAGAAGTCAATCCAAATCCTTAACGGGATGTTAACCTCTCTACGGTTCGTTCGAATCAACCCCCCTTCCACTTCCCTTCTTTGAATGGACGGAGGAATGCGGCGAGCCCTAAACCACCTAAAACTAACATTACACCGCCCTTGTTGTCACGACCAAGCAAGGAAGAAACATTATACTTATATGCCGTGACCACCAAGTTTCGTGCCGCAGAGATGCAAGAAGGCAAAAAAAACCACAGCCTTACAAGGTAAAATACCGCAAATTGAGAAAATTACCACCGAAGACTCGATACTACTTTTAGCCCCGTGATCGTCCGGAAGATCAACCCCAATCCGCAAGACATGGCGGAAGAATGCTCAGTGGTCCTGGAATTCAATTCAAAATCAAATCGGAAGGCCCTCAAAGCATAAGTTCTAGCAGACTTCGTGGCCGAAATGACGTTTCCAACACCTCGAGAAGGGAACGACCGCTGGACCATTTATGTCGATGGCGCCTCTAGTTCATCGGGGAGCAGGGCAGGGATAATTCTAGAAAACGAGGAAGGAATCGTCATATAGGTTTCCCTCACCCTCTCTTTTCCTACGTCAAACAATCGGCGAACGAAGCCGACTTCGATAGCAAGAGAAATCAAAATTCTAACAGATTCACAACTCGTAGCCTCTCAGGTTCGAGGAGAATATCAAGTAAAGAACGATCAGCCAGCCGAATATTGGACCCTCGTCCAGGATCATCTAAAGAAGTTCACTTCAGCAGACATACAACACATTCTTCGGGAGCATAATGCTCGTGCCGACGTTTTATCCAAACTCGCCAGTACGCGGACCAAAGGAGGGAAAAATTGGTAATCTAGGAAATACTCCCCCGACCAAGCATAGACAAAGGTCACTCAGGCCACAACATCTTGACCATCGAGGAAAGAACTTCTTGGATGACCCCTGTCTATAAATATCTGGTCGAAGGAATTATCCCTGGCGACCCTAAAGAAGCGACCATCATCCGACGAAGAGCGTGCTCCTACATCATTCTCGAAGATAAACTATATAGGAGAGGATTCTCTACCCGCCTCCTTAAATTTGTCGAAGAAACCAGAGTACCACATATACTCAAGGAAATACACGAAGGCATAGGTGCCCAACATCTAAGAGGCAAATCACTTGCCCGAAAGGCTCTTCGAGCGGGCTACTATTGGCCGACCATGCGGAACAACGCCAAGGAGCACGTCAGGAAATGTGATAAATGTCAAAGACATGGACATATGCATCTGGCCCCTCCAAGCGAACTCAAATCCCTATCATCCTCGTGGCCATTCTCTTGGTGGGGCCTCGATATCCTCGGACCCTTCGTTCTAGGGGCCTACTAGAACAAATACTTAATAGTGGGCGTTGACTACTTCACCAAATGGATAGAGGTCGAGGCATTGGCCAAAATCACCGCCCAAAACATCGTGCGCTTCTACAAGAAGAACATTCTAGCCTGATTCGGCATCCCACAAGCCATCATTATCGATAATGGGACGCAATTTATGGACAAAAAATTCCAATACTTTGTGATCCGTATGGGAACCGTACAACACTTCGCTTCGGTCGAGCATCCTCAGACGAACGGTCAAGCCGAATCAGGCAACAGGGTCATACTGTGCGGGCTAATAAGAAGATTGGATGAATCAAAAAAGCAGTGGGTCGACGAGTTACACAACGTACTATAGGCCTATCGGACGACACCCCACTCATCCACCGGGGAAACACCTTTTCGGCTCGCATATGGGACCGAAGCTGTCATCCCAGTTGAGTTGACCAAACTATCGCGGAGGGTCGAATCTCCCCTCGACATGGAGATGAACGATCAATCCTTGAGGGAAAAACTCGATCTAGTCGAGGAAATACGAACGAGGGCCGCCCTTAGAGAAGCCTTGCTCAAATAAAGAATAGCCCTCTGATACGACGTAAGGGTCATTCCCCGAGAATTCAATGTCAGAAGTCTAGTCCTTAAGCGAAATATGAAGAGCCCCGCTGAGGGGAAGCTCGCAGCAAATTGGGAAGGCCCCTATCGAGTCCGTGCTAAAACAGGGACAAAAGCCTACTACCTAGAAAATTTACAAGGGGAACACCTCACTCGATCATGGAACGTTGAGAAACTTAAACAATACTACAGTTGAAGGGGTCAACACATTTCGAGGAATTACCTTCCCACGACCACAACTCAACACAACACGCTCGCCCTGGTACCAGCGTTGCGTGGATACACTACATATTTAAGGTCGCTAGGTCTGTATAACGGACCAGGCCCTCGCCTCGGCACGGGGGACTCAAACGAGCTCCATCGCCTAAGTACCTTGCCCGGTAGAACACCCAGCTCGCGAAGGGACGTTCACGCCACCGACCTCAGGCTTTCAATCAAAACCTAAGTTACGGACCAAGCCTGACAAATAGCTGGCCCACTTTGACGAGTATCCCCACAGTCAAAGATCCATACATAAACAAACAATTGTTCCTTTCAAAAATATGCTTGCAGAAGTAAAACAAAAATACTCATAAGACCATTTACAATGGTTGAAAAACTCAACACCCACTTTTTCAACTCCCAACACTCCACATCATTTTCTCTTTCTTCCACCTAATAACTCAACACCCATTCAACTTTTACCCTCTCCAATGGTTTTTCACTCAACACCCTACCCCACCACTTTTTATTTTCATATTCTTATTTAAATTTTATTTTATTTTATGATTACATAAAATTACAATTATCGATTAAAATTAAATTAAAATAATAAATACTTAATAATTTATTTTTAATTTTTGTAATAAAACAAAATTTATTTAAATAATTGGATACGATACAAATCATCTTAAATTAATTTAAAATACAACACACAATTAACGTAATTAATCGTTACAAATAATTTAAAATGCAATACAACACACAAGTAACGTAATTAGTACGATACAAATAATTTAAAATGCAATACAACACACAAATAATTCAATCACGGAACATTCCAAACTTTGTTCATATGTGCTTCACTAGATCGACTTGCAATTCTTGATGAACATTTGGATCACGGAACTCGATCTAGCACGCATGATTTGCAAAGCGGGTAACACCTCGGTCGAGTATGGTTGTGGTGCACTAGATCCACTTTCCCAGTTGCTCAAAATCGGTCCAACGTTGAGAATATGAATCTCGTTCATCCTCAACAATCATATTATGTAATATGATGCATGACCTCATGATGATACCCAAATCAGCTATGTCCCACGAGCGGTTCACGGATGATTTTAAATCGAGCTTGGAGCACTCAAATGCACGTTCGATGTCCTTCCGACATCCCTCACGAAATTTTGCAAATAATTTATCGGGTTCACTTTGAGGAAGTCTAATCGATTTGACGAAAGTTGGATAAGAAGGGTAGATACCATCAGCTAGATAGTATGCCATATTATATGGACGTTGATTCACAAAGAAATTCACACTTGGAGCCTTTCCCTGTTCCACGTCATCAAACACTGGTGACCGGTCTAGAACGTTTATATCGTTCAACGTTCCGGACATCAAAAGGCATGCGGATCCATAGGTCATGAGATGCCGCTTCAAGAATAACTGTGGTGGTTCCCTTATCCCCTCTAGTAAATTGTCCTTCCCATGCTTTAGGACAATTTTTCCACTCCCAGTGCATGCAGTCAATACTCCCAATCATCCCTGGGAACCCCCGCATTTCACTAACATGCAGTATTCTTTGCAGGTCATCTTGGGTTGGTGCTCTCGGATACACTTGCTCGTACAAGCGTGATTCCTTTCTGAATCTCGTAAGCACTCCAATCTTGTAGTACCTCTATTTTGATGTACTCATCGACCGCATCTCCACACCATATGCTAACATTCGCATTCTTTGTGGTACATTTTGCTAAGGGTGATATACCTTCTTTATTGGCTGCATCAACTCGCTGGGTGAAGTAGTTATCACTACTTGAAAGGTCCCCAACGATTCGAAGGAAAACATTTTTTCATCCGTGCCGCGACGAAACATTGCATCGTCATATGGGCTCATTGGCAAAGTAGTCGTCAATTAGTCTTTGGTTTGCATGATCTCTATTGAGATATTTTCTACTACGAGGTACATTATCTTCCGATATTTTGTTTCTCTCTAAATCGATTGACTATATAATTTTCTTCAATTTCACGATTTTGATTGTAGGTGCAATATCAAAATGATATTGTGATGGATCCATTTTTTTGTGATATTGGAGGTAGATTGGATGGGATTTGGGATATTGGTACATAAATGGATGTATGAGTCCCTATATACAAATGGATGTGGGTGGTGGACCACGGATTGAAATAATTTATTGTATATAGTTAATTATCGGATAAGGAATAGATTGAATTGGGTGATGGACCAGAATTCAAAATAATTTATTGTATATAGTTAATTATCGGATAAGGAATAAATTGAATTGGGTGGTGGACCAGACGGATTCGAAATAATTTATTGTATAGAGTTAATTATCGGATAAGGAATAGATTCGAATTGGGTGGTGGACCACAGCGGATTCGAAATAATTTATTGTATAGAGTTAATTATCGATTAGGAATAATTAAAGCAAACACTACTGGCATATTGAAACAACAATAATTAAAGCAAACACTACAACGACATATTGAAACAACAATAATTAAAGCAAACACTACTGGCATATTGAAACAACAATAATTAAAGCAAACACTACTGGCATATTGAAACAACAATAATTAAAGCAAACACTACTGGCATATTGAAACAACAATAATTAAAGCAAACACAACACGGCATATTGAAACAACAATAATTAAAGCAAACACAACAACGACAAATACTTCATTGAAATTAATTATCAAAATTCGCCTCCAACTTTTCAAATTTGGTTCTTCGGTCATCTAGATGCTCTTGGAAGTTAGCTTTAGATACATCTTCATTTTCTTGGTTTTAGTCTTTTCCAAGGCTATATTGTTCTTTGTTGCATCAAGGCTATGTTGTCCAATCGTTCAAGCTCTTTCGTCTTGAATTCTTTGTATTCACCCATTCTTTGTCCACCACCTCGAGGCATATTCCTTGCTTTTCTTTTACCCTTTTTTAGCCTCCTTCCTATAGGACGAGCCTTTGGATTCTACGGTGTTTGAGCCACATGCATCACTCGCGAGATCTCTTAGATCCACTACTTCACGAGCCAATATTTCCTCCTACTTGACTACCATAACGTGGTTGATCACGGAGAGCATGCCATTCTTCCATTAAAGTGAATCTAACATTCTTCCCACATGCATATAATTCCTGCGCTTTTGCCAAAACATCATTCTCCGACCAACCACTTCCTTGCATACGCTTAGCGCCATCATAAGCGCAATCCATTTACCCAACACTTTGTTCATATAATTAAAGCGGTTTCGCATGCGGGTCCATCACGGAGGATCGAATGAGCAATGCTCATTACAATACTCAACAATTTTACCCAATATGTTTCACCTTTCGGTTTCTCCGACAACACCGCTTGTTCCAAATTTAATCCACCCACTAATTAGCACCAAATTTTGTTCGGTGTTCCATCTTTGGTTCTTGAGTTTTCCTGCTCTTAGGAGTTGAATCCTCGAATTCGGACCGACTTCATTAGAAACTATCATGCCACCAATAGTTAGTTGTGTTGAAAACTCGGAAATTCGGTACACCACCACTTGGAAAATTTGCATTCGCCATTGTCACATAACCATTAAGCGGGGTGTTTGAGATGGATTTCTCGGCATAGATCCATAATATGTTTGAAAGTTTGGAGCAGAGGATGTCGGTTGAAATTTGGTGGAAAACCAAAATTAGGTATGTTTTGAGGATGTTGGTTGGAAAATTGATTTGGATTTTGATAATAGTTGGGATTTTGATAATTGTTGGGATTTGGAAAATTGTTGGGATTTTGGTTAAATGGAAAATTAGCAGAATTTTGAGTGTTAAAATGATTATTGGGATCCATTTCACTAAAAAAAGACACTTAACTTCAAAATAAACACTAATAATAAAATTAAGATAGTGAAAAACTTAGTTTTTTTTTCTGTGTCCAAATCAAATGAACCAAGTCTCTATTTATAGAGAAAAAAAATCATGAATTTTGGTAAAAAAAAAAAATTAATTTGCAACGAAATAATTGAGTTCAAAGTATTAAATGGATAAAAATCTGGTCAGCCAACCAGCCGCTGCCACGTCAGCCCATGCGTCAGTGTACATGGTGTTGAGTTTTCTCAACATCTCTCTCCTCCAACACACACTCAACACTACTCTAAACACACCATTGCACATGATTTTGCCATGTTGAGTTCAATTAAACACACCATTGCACATGGTCTAATAAGATACGGTCACAAAGGACCAGAATTGTCAAGGAGTTAAAACGGGGACTCCACCCCTTTACAAAAATTAGTCAAAATACGACCAACACTGGTCGACAAAATATTACATAAGTGGGCCTCGCCCAGACAAATCAAATAAACAGAAATCAAATCCCCTCGGCTGGTTGACGAGAAGTAGTCCCGGTGATCGGATGCGGGGGAGTCTCGTCGACAACCATATCTTCCATAAGGAAGTCGGGCTTTCTTATCACGCCCCCGTCAACGAAGTAGTGAACCCCTATTCCATCCGTCTTTAATTCCACTCAGGGGTTCAAAGCGCGAACCTGCGACACAACATTATCAAAACTGGCCGTAGAGGTGACCACAGCGTCATCATAAGCCTGATGGATCCGACTTATGAACTCTGCTCGGGTTCTCACATCAGAGAACTCCACAGGCTCTTCCTCGTCAGGGGCCATCTCCTTTTGCATCTGGTCCAGCTCCTGCTTGGCTTCACTGGCTTCTTTCAAGGTCGTATTAACGACTCCTTCATAACGATCAACCAGTGTCCCGCGTTCCTCCGACCATTTCTTTCGATCATCCTCCGCCTTTCTCTCAACCTCCGTCAGTTTGGTCTTCAACTATAGCAGTTCAGCGTCCGAGATTTGGTTCTATTCGGAGTAGGCGACTGCCATCTCAAGGACCCTCATCAGCATGATGACATCCTCTGCCAACGCAGCCCTTTTTGACGGGCGATCCAGGACCTCGAGCTTAAGCTTCTCAACATGAGGAAAGGACCACACGGGAGGCTTCAAAGTATTTCTTGTCATGCCAACAGGGGGGAAGGACAAACTTTCCCTTCTCTTTCTCTTTAGTCAGATCAATTTCTTCCCTCTCCCTTTTCAGCATAGACGACACCGACTGAGGAGATGAAGTCCCCGTCGCGGGACCGGAGGATGATTTGCCAGACCCTGCCGCACCGAATGCACCCAGTTCCGTCGGGGAGGTGCCTTTTTTTCCTTTCTTCCTCATGGCCTACCTGGCCACACGCTCCATAGCCAGATTCATCTTATCTGAAAAACACACACAAACGTAATAGCATAAATGATCAAGTACACCCGTCGTAGCAAAAGTAACAAGAATAAAAAGCTACCCAAATACTCCCTAGGGTCCCCGGAGGCAAGGAGCTCTTGGACGTTTATGAAACCAGGCTCGGAGATTTCATCCCCATCTTTATCCAGAAGCGGTTTCCCCTTTTTGCCCATGTGACGAACACGGGGAAAACCCGCCACAAACAAGGATAACTTCTCAAAACCAGCCAAGTATTCAACACTCAGCTCGCCCCGCGCCCAAACATACGAACCCGGAGTCCTGTCAAAATGTTTTTTCGACCACCAGAACTTGAATTTGAGGACGAGCGCATACTTCCTCTCCCCTTGCTCGTTGTAACACGGGGTCCCATCCCTCAGTAATCCCGAGACGGTCCGGAACACGTTGTGCATCACCCGCTCAGATACAGGCCGAATAAGCATAAACCTATCCTTGAAGAAGCAGACATATTCATGGAACACTTTGAAAAGTATCCCGTTTTGATGCTTCAACGACACTAGCCCCCAACGAACTTTACCATCTACCTTCGTCGAGGTCCTTTGAAGGCAAAAAATATAGAAAAGCAATTTGAGCGTAGATCCCACCTCCAAGTACTCGCACACGATCTCGAACGTCCGGATGAATGCTATGGCGTTTGGATGAAGCTGGGACGGGGCTAGTCGAAGATGGCGGAAGATTCCTACTTGGAACTCGATAAAAGGGACCCTGAAACCCAAGTCCCGAAAACATACGTCATAGACAGGGATGAAGCGAGGCTCGTATCTCGAGCATATCCGGCCATCTTTGGCAGGTACATGCACGGGCCAGTTTTTAACACCCTCGGATGGAGCATACAAACTCACCGGGGAAATATCCCTAATCCCTTGGAATAAGAAACTTCTGTCCATGTTGCCTTGTTAACCCCTATGTATAGGCAACTTCTTTTCATGTTTATCTTGTTAGTTCCTTGGTTTAGGTAAACTTTGTCTGACTCTCCTTGTTAATCCCTTGGTTTAGACAAACTTTCTCTTGTTTACCTTGTTAATCCTTTGGTTTAGGTGAAGTGTGTCCAACTTACCTTGTAAATCCCCTGGTTTAGGAAAACGTATATGTTATTTTGCCTTGTGTCATACCCCAAAATTTGCCCTCCTACTTCTCAAAACATTTCATACATCCATACTCAAGGATTCCTCAAGGGTTGATCAGACAAACCCTCTCCTAGACAATCAACCCAAACTAGGGTTTAGAAATTCTCAGATCCAGATGGACTCCCAACATATCCAATGGATATCATGCCTCCTCATATGCTTCAAAGATTCTCCATGTCAAGTTTCAAGCCTTACAAGTCAAGTTTCCTCAGACAATTGCTTAAATGGTTGAAAATCAATTGTATTTGACAAAAAGTCAACTGTGGTCAACATACAGTCAAACTTCCTGATTTTTGGTCAACATCCTCATTTTGAAGTCACATTCATCATTTGATCAAGGGTTGATCATGATTCATCAAGAAAACTCAAGATTTGCTCAAAAGTTAAACTTTCCAAATTAGGGTTTTCCAATGAAAAGTCAACTGAACTTTGACTGAGCATAACTTCTTCATACTTTCTCATAAAATTTTCCACCACCTCTCATTTTGAAGGACATTAAATTCTCTACAACTTCATGTCTCACAAGAATGTTCAAAAAATACTTCATTTGGAAGGTATGGATCAAAATATTACAGGTCCTTTTCAAAGTCAACAAGAAGTCAACTTTTTGTATTGAAGTTTTATTGAGCATGGAAACTCCAATTGAGATGAAACCAAAGAGGTTGTTTAGAGGACACCTAGAGATTTCTAAAAAGTCCAAGAACACTCAAAAATGTGGAAAATTGAGCAAAATACACCTTGCACAAGTTGGGCATTTTTGAAGAGGTGCGCAAAGAGAAATACTTGTCAAAACCCAAAATTTTGCAAATGGGCCTAACTTTTCTTGGTTTAAACTTGTTCCTCATCTTATTTGGAACCTCCAAGCCCAATGCCACGAATTTTGTCTTAATTTTTCTATTTAATTTAAATTTTATTCATTTAAAAACAAATTAAATTAAAAAATAAGGTATAAAATCAAAATTAAATGCAAAGTTGATTTTTCTCTCATTCTTGAGATCCAAACAACTCATACAAGCTGGCAAATTTCGAAATTTACATTGATTTGGCAAGAAATTGATGAAATTGGATCAAAAAAGGAATATTTGATTTCATACAAAATCAAATATTTTTTGCATTGATTGATCAATATTTGCTCTTGAATTCAGCCCAAAATCCATCCATTATAAATATACAATGCATACAACATGAGAGAGAACAGAAAAATTGCTCAAAAGAACCCTAACATAAAGCCAAAAAACTGTGTTCTTGAAGCAACTTGCAGCCATAGTTTTGCTTCGATTCAACCAATTCCAAGCATCCAAACACATTCCTTGGAGTCCCTGGAGTCGATTCAGACCTTTACAACTCTCAAAAACATCAAGAATCACGAAATCCAGTTTTGGTTTGTCCATACTTTTTCAAAATTCGAATTCTGTTATTCATGCATCTTTAACATGCTTTGACGTTTGTTTTGTGTTTAGAACAAAGTTTGCAAGCTTTCTGGATAGTTCTTAATAAATTAGTTTCATTCCACATTCAATGAAGCTCACCTAGATTAATGGTTTGTTCAAAACAACATGGTCAGGATGAAATGGATGATAGGAAAGATTGGTCATGCATGCTCAAGTTTAGTGTAGGGAAATTATGAATCAAATTCAGTGCATACCCAATGGAGCCCGTCTTGATTAATGCTTTTTCTAAAATAACAAGGTCATGTTAAAATGGATGATGGTCCATATTGGTCATGTCTGCTCAAGTTTAGTGTAGGGCAATCGTTGATCTATGTGCTTGCAGGTACAAATATTTGCAATTGTTAGATGCTTACAATATTTTTGATGATGACAATATTATGTGTGAAGTCTTCATTTATCAAGAAGAAGTAAATGATTTTTGTAAAAACAAGATATCAAAAAAAATTCAATGATGACAACACCTAAAGTCAAACGCAGTTCAGTGAACTCCTTTATGATCTATTGTCCAATAAACTCTGATGATACTGAATATCAATAAGTTGTATCAAGCCTCATGAGTTAGTAGAAACAAGTCTCATATGAATTGTTGAATCAATGATGAATAAAGAAAGAGATCTTGAAGCTTCAAAATCTAAAAGAGAAAAAGTGTAAAAGATTTTCTGATCATGTGTCAAAATAATCAGTTAAATATAAATGTATAAGGTAATTCTTGAATTACTAAGGATATTAACTCACACAGTCACCTAAAATTATTTTATACATCTAAGTTTACTAAAACACATTAAACTTATGGAAAAACTATCAAGGTGCGTGTGGAATTAACCAAAAATGTTCATAATAATATGCTAAGCATCTATACACTGCCTAATCTATTACGAACTTAATCCAATAAATTAGAGAAAGGAAAAAGAAAAAGGTTCATTAATCAATTAGAAATAATCAGAAAAATACTTATTTAATTTTTAGCATTAAAATTAATATTTTTGCATGCATATTTTATTTAATTACTAATTAATCATTAATTTGACTTTTAATTGTTTTTAAATTATCAAAACGATCCAGAAAATTACCAAAAATTTATCTTATCATATTATTTTCATTACTAACATGAAACCTTTTTCCTCATTCAAAAATATTTCTTTTTACTAACATTTTCTTCTTATGCAATTTCTTTCGTTTTCCGATTATGTATCTGTTCACAGGTTGTAACGTTTCAGACAATTTTCTTTCGTTTTCTTTTCATATTATGTAACTGCCTATGGGATGTAATAGTTTAATTAGGGATTTTATTTTCTGCACTCTTATTATGTAACTGCCCCAAAGCCATGTAATAGCGTAGGACTTTATCTTTCCGCACTTTACTTTCCGCAATTTACTTTCCGCACCCTATAAACTGCTAGTAATTAGGCGTGTATGGCAAGATAAAATTGGACATAGATCACTCATAATTTCAAGATAATACATATTTGAATTTGACACACTCTTTTCACACATGCACCCCTTAGGGTAATTCCCTCTCGTTGCCTTTACGATTACAAATGGTCAAGTCCCTCGAACGTAGAGGTATCCTAGCACCGTTGCCTTCAAATAAATCATCATAGTCCCTTCGATACAAAGATCATAGACCCACGATGTCGCCTACAAATACATGATCTTGACCCTCGATTGTCGCCTACGAAAAATGATGATAGTCCCTTCGAATGTGCTAGGATACTCCTACAAGTTGCCTTCTATGACCATCCGATGTCCCTTCGAATGTCCCTTTTACATCCAACGAATAGGGTTACCTACCAACTAATGGTATGGATAGCGCTATTCTAAAGGAAAGTAAAATAACACGAAAACGACCATTCTGAGTAGGTAATAAGACTTTTAGTTGCTTGCTCTATCAAAATACTTTTCACACCACACACTTTTGTCAAAGTTCAAACTCTTTTCAAAAATGAAACATTTCCGAACACTTTTTATACATTCCTACATGAATCATTACAAATTCAAAGCGAAATGCCTTTTTTCAAAACATTTTTCAAACACACAGAAAGCACAATTTTAAATTGATCTAAGAGCAACTAAGAGCCCGTAGATAACTACGGATGAAAAGGGGTGCTAATACCTTCCCTTTTCATAACCTTCTCCCTTACTCAGAATCTAACGAAGGTCTTTTCCTGTTCTTTTCACCTTCCCTTAATTGTATAAAAGAAAAGTCGGTGGCGACTCTTGCTATCCCCACATTTGCGATACAAAAATCTCAAAGTCAGTTCACCGTATTATACCTTGTTAAACCCCGGGTTTAGGGAGCTATTATAATTACATGCTCTTGGTTAATACACACTTTTACTGTTTCATCAAATATGGTCCATCCAGAACACTTCAATTATCTCTGATCTCGTCCATAAAATTTCAAAACTCTATGACACTTGTCCATCCCACTCTCCTTGGTGTCCTTGTAACACCCCAATTTTTTTCCGTTTTTATTTAATCGAATTTTAGTTGATTATTTGTGTTTTTATGTTATTTTATTGATAAATGTTATTTTTCCAATGTATTTTATCGTTGTTTATGTTTTAACGCATTTTGGGGGCGTTTGGGTGATATTTGAGAGTAAGGGCAAATGGGCATTTTTAGAAACTATATCATAAGATATTTATGACATAGAGTGAAAAAGAGAAAAGAAATAAAAAGAGAGAAAAGAATAGAAAAAGAAATAAAGATAAGAGAAAGAGAGAAAAAGAGAAGAAAAGCTAGTTTTTGATCAAAATCAATTGCCAATCTTCGTAATAGTCGGGTAAGGGTGTGAATCCTGAATATGTTATGCTTGTGTATGTATATGTATGTGTTTGTGTTGTTTATTTTTATGAAAATGTGAAGTTTCCATTTTTGAACAAAGTTGTAGATTTGATGGGAATCGATGTTTTTGCGGTTGAAATGTTGTGTGAATCGCGTAGTATAGTCGGGTGATTATATGGAATGTTTGGTTATTGATACAAGAGTTTTGGAGTTTTGAAATTGGGTTTAGAACATGAAAATTTTGGTTTTTGGATTCTGCTACAGCAAGCAATTGATTGTTGTTTGGTTAAATCAATTGTACTGCTTCGAAAATATGATTTTTTGCCCCCTGGAGCTATGTATAATCGATTATAGTCTAGTGTAAATCGATTGAATCCTGTATGACAGAATTTTGGAAACTTGAAAAATTCATAACTTTTGATTCGTAACTCCGTTTTGGTCCCCGTTTGAAGCGTTGGAAATCTAATTAAATATTATTTCTAGTAGTATAGGTTTGAGGAACATTAGAGGGTTTTATTTAGGTGTAGTTTTGTAAATTGTTCGGGTTTCGTTTGTTTTACCGTTTAGGAACCATGTGATTGTTGTATTTTTGGTTGTTTAGACAATTGCTATATAAATGTGGATCTTGTGTGCTATTTATATGTTGTTAGCAATTGTGATAAAATTGTTTGTGGTGTTATGGCAGAAAAATACA
Organism: Vicia sativa; assembly: GCA_021764765.1. Classification (NCBI taxonomy): domain Eukaryota; kingdom Viridiplantae; phylum Streptophyta; class Magnoliopsida; order Fabales; family Fabaceae; genus Vicia; species Vicia sativa. Next base: position 15,924,930 of record CM038797.1, read on the forward strand.
TTTTTTTATTTTTATATCAATGTATGCTTTGATGAATGTTGTGGGTAGCATTTCGGCGTGAATCCTAGTGGATGTTTGTTATATGCATGGTTTGATTTAACATACAGGTTGAGTACAAGAAAGGTAATTCGCATTGTTGAATTATGCTTGTGTGTGTGCATTGTCATGTGTCTTGACATGTCATATGCATTGTGAATGGCCCAATGTTCAGATAGCCCGTAACGGTTATTGCATTTTTGGTTGCAAAACAATCGTGTGCCCTTCTGGGGTATGAGTGATTTGTTGTTTTTGGATCTCGCAAATGAGATGCCATGAAGAACGATCAGTGGTTCTTGCGAGGCCATGATTCGTTGGTTGGACCCCTTTTATGGGAAATCCATGCAGGACCCAATGTTCAGATAAACTGAGTTGTTTATTGCATTGAGTGGTCGAAGATCATTCATGGGCCCGACGAGGTTTAAGCGATGATCTAATTCTGATGGCAATTGTTGTGACAAGGTACCTCATGCATTGCATAGAGTCGTTGTGTCGGTCTCTTTGAATTGCATCGTGCATTTATATATATATATATATATATATATATATATATATATATATATATATATATATATATATATATATATATATTGATTGGTGATTGTTATACTTTATGTGTAACATGTGGATTCTGGGTGAATTGCCATTGTGCATGATAACTGTTATGTGTTTACATATTATTATGCAATTATGATATGATTGGAATTCTCATCCTTCTATTTGAATGGTGCTTTAGTGGCATCGTGCATATTAGTCGCTTGGAGGCATTTTGGAAGAGGTAGCTCTTCATTTTTTTTGTTGGTCGCTCTGATACGTAGCACGGGTAGTCGGGAGACCGTTAATAGTCATTTGTATATGACTTATTTTGGAATTGTTTATATGATCATTTGTATGATAAATGATATTTTGGGAAACATTTCAGTTGTAGATATTCCGCTTTTATTCTGTGACTGAGACTCCTCTTTGTTGGAGGGAGTCATATATACATATGTTCATATCTCTCGTTTGTGTTATGTATCGTATTATGAGCAGGTGTTGTATGTGTTTTGGTTTTCAAAATGTAAACGCTCTCTTTGGCGCCGTTGATGGCCATTTTTTAAACTCTGATATGTGTTATTTATGTTGTTTTGCCATCTATGCGTTATTTTTGTACGGGGTAAAAAGGGGGGTGCTAGAGTCCTCGTTGAATCCAAGTAGGGAACCCACTTCATTCCAAGTCGTATCAGACAAAATCAAGACTCGAAGATACCACATTAAATTTTGGATGAGTGCCTACTTGGATATCCTCAACAATTTAGTCTTTCATCCAAATTGTTTTCCTCTCACAAAGAAAATTAGGGGTCTTCCATTATTAAATTATCATCCACCTCAAACATGCGAAGGGTAATTAAATAAGGGCAATTGTTCATATCCCGAATATGCCTCACCCTTCATATATTTTTGAGTTCCAATGTATTCCGAATAAATGAAATGGCGCAATTGATAGGAAAATATGTGTAAGATTTGCAAGCACAAAGTCCTAGTTTGAATCCCACATTTCTTATCTTTTTTCATTTTTCCCTTTTATTTATTTATACTTTATTTCTATTTTTTATTTCGCATTATTGTCAAAATTATAAAACTCCCAAAAAAAAATTGCATTTACTTATTTTATTATTGATTTTCGTATTTAATAAATATGTATTTTGTAAAAATAATTCTTAATGCTTTTTTCCCACAAAAATAGTAAAAAATTAGAAAATACAAAAAAAGATTGTCAATGATTTTATTTTTTCTTGTATAGTGATTAATATGATTGATTTAAAAAACTCATGAATTAAAAATTAAATAAAATTTGTGTCTTAATTTTTTTTTAATTTATCATGATTAATTTGATTGTTTCCATTTTTGTTGACCTAATCGAGTTGAGATCTTCTCCATTTCTTCAAAGAAATGGAGAGTGCCATTACCATTGTTTACACTATATAAATATTAAAGTATACAAAATATATGTCACACTTTTAAATAATATAAATATATTATACACCAAAACTTTGGTAATGACACTCTCAACTTCTTTGAAGAAATGGAAAGGATCTCAACTCGACCTAATCTTGTTTATATAAATATTACACAAATTCCAACACTAGGGAGATGGTTCACACTATAAAAATACCATATTACTCACTTTCTCCTAAAAATCCATTTTTCCACATTCAAAAACTCATCCACACACTTTACATAAATCCACACATTGACCATCCATTATTACGTTCTCAAATATACTTTGTACATAATCTCTACATATAAAATCAGTGTTTTAAAAATCGGACCGATTGATTGGATCATATGAACTAGGAATTGGTCAGATAATCAATCTGGTTCAATTATTAGATCAGATATGTCGTTGAACCCGCAGAACCGATAAGAACCAGTAAAATTGGAAAAACTGAAAAAATCGACGACTTTTCAAAACTGGTGATTCGACTATTATTTTTTGTTTTGTTTTTTTGACTTTTTATTTTTTAATTTTTAAAAAAATGCAGTTTAATTTTGTTGATTCATTTTTATTATTTTATTAAAATATTATATTTAAATAAAAATAAAAAATTAAATTAATTAATTATATTTTTGATAGAAAAAATGTTGCAAATGCGGTTAATTTTGTTGTAGATAGTTTTGACATTGAAGAATAATATCTCAATATTGAAACAATCTTTACTCCTTAAAACTAAATTTAATAGACAATGAGGTTATATTATTATAAATTATTCAATTATTCAATTGTATTATATTGTAATTAGACTTTGTAATTATGTACTATTTTATTATATATGATACTTATATTTAAAGTTTAAATTTAAATTATTAAATTATAAATTTATTTATGATATGATATTTTTTTAAAATTTAAGTCCTAGTTATATTTTGTAGTGATTGAGTCATTTGGTTCGACAAGTTTTATAATATATAGTTTTGTTATAAAGACCGGTCTATTCAACCGAGTTATTTGGTTTAGTCATGTGGTTCGACCAGTGACTTAGTGGTTTGAACAATAAACCAGTGACTCAGTACCTTCACCAGTTTGATGCTCGGTCCGATTTTAAAAACACGGGAAACAACTTCACTCCATAGTTCCTTCGAAAAGTTTTTTTCCCTTTAACATTCTAAGAACCATATTCATTATTGAGTGATTTATTTTCTCGGCAATACCATTTTGTTGAGGCGTATAAGGTGGTACAACTTCACGCACTATACCGTCATCATCATAATAATTCCCAAACTCATTTGAGGTATATTCACCTTCACCATCCGTTTAAAGAATTTTCAACTTGTGACAACTTTGTCGCTCTGCCATGGATTTAAAATGTTTGAAAACATCAAACTCCTCATCATTCCTCTTTATTAAATAAATCCATAGCTTCCTACTAAAATCGTCAATAAAAGTGACCAAGCACCTATTTCCACCATATGAGTCGACGTACTTTGGATCATACACGTCAGAATACACCATCTCAAGATGATGTTTGGTCCTATGACCCGTATCCTTGCGGAAACTATTCTTGTGTTGCTTCCCTTGAATAGACACTTCACAAATATTAGCTAGAATATTAATCTTGGGTAGTCTGGTCACCATACCCTTCCTTTGCAACCCGTCGAGGTCTCAAAAATTGAGATATCCAAGACGGTAATGACACAACCACTCATCACGACTTACCGCTTATTGAAGCGGTAAAGCGAGCAGGCAAAAAGTAAAGTATTTGTTATTACCGGGTGATATATATCGGTTAGGTTATATCGTATCGTGTCCACAGAGATTGATTATTGACTCGTCGTTCGACAATTCTACTGTTAATGAGTTTGGGATTAAATGAGTAGAAAATAAAAGACAAAAAGTAAATGAACAAAAAGTATAAAGTATAGACAGCTTGTCCGGAACGAATGCGCACTACCCATCACAGACTTAAATCTATCGTCTATGTCATACTCAGTCTACGATACTCCTCTGTGTCATCACATACCTCTCACAACCTAAGTTATTTCTAACCCAAATTGAGAATCCTCCTGAATCACCTCGATATCCATGTCTGACATACCTCGAAAATATAGAAGTCAATCGCGCCACTCGTAATGACTATATCTAGCTCGAAACAACTAACACATAGGCATTAAGATCAGATACTCTAAGAAAATGTCAGCTCTAAACCCATTTCTATCATTCAGAAACTAACAGATAACCATCCTAGGTAAGAATCTAAGCAATCTATATCTAGAAAAGCTCAAATCCCTAAATTAGAGTAAAAACCTAAGACAATCACTAACACAGATTCGTAAAGCAAACTTTATACAACGCCAAGGGTGACAAATATACATGAGTTTTGAGTAGAAATACATACAAACCCAACAAATACAGAAATACAAAGAGAAAAGAAGAGATAAACCACTCATTTACACTGGTTTGTCAACGCCTATCAAAGAGCAATACACCTCCAATCATCCATGAGTAAGCCCTGATGTTGTTTTCTAAGCTAATCTACCAAAAATAAAGGTTGATGGAAATTGGGATCAAAATCCACCCCAAAATCATAACATAAAAATCTATTTTGAAATGAATTTATAAAAAAAAATTCTGCAGATCGCGCTAAGCGCGCTAGCCGCGCTAAGCAAGATCTACTTTATTACTTAAACAACCTTACCACACTAAGCGGACTCAAAACCACGCTAAGCGCGAAAGTTGCTGTTATTGTGGCCAAAATTGCGTTTTCGGAGTCGTGTCTTCGATACTTTATTCCTCCATGCTCAAAATATGCAACAAATACCTACAAAAATAGTTTCAAAACTATCAAATGATACATTATGTACACAACACACAATAAAAGGTATTTACAACAAAAAGTGAGGTTATTCAACGATTATTAACAAACAAGAACGGATAAGTGCCACAAAACATATATACAAAATTACTACATTTTGGAACTTATCACCGCTGTAGCAAGACACTTGTGTTCCATCACCTACCACTCTATCTTGAAGGTACGATTTACAACCATGGGTGCTTTAAGGATTAAGACTTCGTTTTGGTCTAAAACATGCAAAATATTGTTTTCCTTGCGAATTGTGTAATTCTTCTCAAGTAATTGGCCAACGCTAAAGAGATTACACTTAATTCCAGAATTTATAGCACATCTTTGATCAAGGAATGATTGATTTTGAAAAACCAATCCTTTCTACGCGTCATATGAGTATAAAAACCAGAATCCAGGTAGCACTCATCACTGCCTTGCACTCCATCTCGAATGGTTATAATTGGTTTCGCTTTGAACGTTTTTCTGCATAATTTTATGCACTGCTGACACTACTATCCTGTTTTTGACAGTTGTTACTGCTGTTATCCAACAACTTTCCCATGCCATAATTCTCCTTTGTGATCATGACCATATGCGTATTATCATTATCCACCTATTTTCTTGCAACCTTGGCTTCATCACCTTGATTTTCCTTCGCTTTCACATTACAATCTCTTGTGAAATGATCAAATTTATGACAACTATATCACTTTGAACTACTCTTGTCAAATATCTTGTTGCTGTTGTTGCCTTGACCACCACATTTGGAGTTTCTCTCACCTCTTTGTGCCATAGAACCCTTTGAACTTTTTGGATCTTTTCCACCCAAATTCTGTAAATTTGCCTTACCCTTCGAAGACCATTTTCCTTTAGATCTTTTGTTCTTCCCATTGAACCGTGCTTGCAATGCAATCTTTGCTTTGGCCTTCTCATTTCCTCTTTCATCCATCCTTTGTTCATGAGCCTCTAATGAGATTTGAATCTCCTCCTTTTTCATAGTAATAATATCCTTTGATTCTTTGATTGCAACTGCTATGCTGTTGAATCTTAACGTTATAGAACACAAGATTTTAGCCACCACATTCTGCACCAAAACGGTTTCACCACAAGACTTCATTTGGTTCCATGAACGCGTTATACGCGTAATGTAATTGTTGATCGATTCATTTTCTTCCATTCGCACTAGCGTGAACCGTCTCTTGTGATTTTGTAACCTCATAACCTTCACTTTATCAACCCCTTCATAAGATTTCTTCAAAATATCCCAAGGTTTCTTTGTCGACGTATAATCACCAACTTTCTCAAAGTTATCATTATTAACGCAAGATTGTATCAAGAAGAGTGTTTTGTTTTTATTCTTCTTTTCCTTGAATGTAGCTTGTTGGGCTGGTGTAGCTTCTGCCATAAGTGGTGTAACTCCAACATTCACCACTTCGGGAACTTCTTGATATCCAAAAAAAACTTCATTTGTTTGCACCACTTGTCATAGTTCTTGAATCAAGAATGGGAAGGTTGGTAGGGATTTGATCATTGGTTAAAATGTTTGCAGAGGGTTAACGGATCATAACCTATGCTCTTGATGCAAAATGTTGGAACATACATAAAACTAACTTCGTGTATCAATGATGAAAATTGGTGAATTGGTTAATTGGAAAAGTTGAAGTTTTAGAGAATATTGGAGATTAGAGAGAGATAGAGTAATTGAGGAGAAAAATTATATTAGCATTACTCACATAATATTACAAGAGGGTATTTATAATGTGATACTGAAACAACACAAAATAAAAATTCGCGCCAGAAACCGGTTTCTCAAAACCTGGAAACCAGTTTTCCCAAGTAATTTATAAATCCCAAAACAGAAACACGAGACAGAAACCTGTTTCCTAAAATTGGGAAACTGATTACCTCTTCAAAACTTCCAAATTGCAGAGTTCCAGAAGTCCCTTTTCCTGATAATTTGTTTTGTCGAAACAATTACAGAAGTTATTATAATGCATTTGAATTATTGTAAACATCCAGTAAAAACATGAACATCTTAATTTTAATAACTCCAATTACTCAATTAATGCATCAAGAAGTGAAGTTTGTGAAGTTTAATGTTCAATTGACAGCCGTGAGATGGTTACAAAATGTCTCAATCAAAGTTTGAGGTACAATTGATAATGGTGAGATAGCTTTAAAAAGTTCCAATTATAATATTGTCTAAAATAAATATGATCATCTGATATCCTCGATCTAAAAATCAATTTTAATTTCCTCCACATCCAATATTAGACCTAATTATAACTAAGTTATTGCTTCTTCTTAGACCCATTCTAGAATTTCACTATATGATCCTTCTACTTCATGTATATATACATAATAACATATCTTGTTCCTTAAATACTAATTATAAATTTCAGTTCATTGATTTTGGTGTCAATGATCATATTTTCTAATACAATAATTTTTTCTTCCTTTCTTAAACTAAAACAAATTAGTGGTAATATACCAAATAAAAACTCGATTTAAGTTAGATATGAAAGTAATGTTTCATATTCATCCAAACATTATCTCACAAATATTTTGTATTCTTCAAATTTAAAGTTGAATTTTATATCAATATCAAAATAGTGTAAATATTTGTCATATATTGTTCAATTTTCAATTAACAGTTATCTTCTACCAAATATGAGATCTTTGAAGATGATTGGTTATGGTGATCATTTGGATGGATGATGAAGCACAAATTAAATGTTATTCAAGATATTATTTTTAGGATAAGTTGTTCTAATTGATTTAGTTTTAAGTGTTTTTTACAATAGTTTTTCAAGGAAAAAGACTAACAAATGGAAGTCTAAGGCCAAACTCTTAGATGTCTAGGGCCAAACTAAGAAAGAAAAGCATAAAATTTAGGAAATACAATAAAGAACATAACCAAATAGCCAAATAGTGTTGATAAAATATATACATGACACTAAATGCACAAAAATATGAAGATTCATAAAATACATAACACAATTGGACACACTAGCCGACAACACGACCTAGAAATGTTAGGAAACACAATCGTGTTACCGTTCAGCTTTTAAAATGTTGTTTTAAATGGTGCTGAATAAAGCTACTTTGGAATAATGTCATGATTATGATTCCTCAACAATTTAAGGACTTAAATTCTTCCGTCTATACACCATTTGTACATATAAAGAAATCATCACAATCTACTTCATAGGTTTGTTTTACATTTTTGGAATAGACTCAAGATTTCTTTAGTTTTTAATGTCATTGTTATAATTTCCGCAACTTTGTGACTTAATACAATTTAGGTTCTTTGTAACCAATTCTTCACATCATGCTTTTCTTTACTTGTTTTACTTTATGGGTTTTTTATTTTCTTTGTTTTAATCTTTATCATGTAGGAGTAGTACCTTATCTTAAGATAAGTATGGACCCTGATGATAGGTTATATATAAAATTATTGTGTTTTCCCTATTATTAAGTAAAATATTTTAATTTGGTCTTATTGTATTTCATTCTTGAATAATAATCAAGCTTATGATAAGGTGTTTCTTTGATAAAATTTGAGAGGACTCAAGACATCTTGAAATAATAAAAGAAGAGAGAAATGAATGCCTTATTAATGAAAATATTTTAAAAAAAATTGAGCCACAATCTTAATTAAACTTGATTACCCATTTGTTTTTATCATTTTACAGTTACATATATTTATTTAACTACTGCTTATATTTTCTCTTGTTCCTTATATCTCTCTTATTTCTAACTACGAGAAACAACTATTCAAGCATGAGAGAGTTTAATGACATGAAAAACAATTGTTTTAATTCCTATATTTGTAGGAATATTTGATTACTTAGTTTAATTTTAGATATTTTATTCTATCTTTAGTTGGAATTTGTTTTTAAGGTGTGAGATGTGTGTTTAAGATATATCTCAAGGAAAATAGTGAATAAACAAAGTTTAAGATTGAAGTGTTGAATTTGAGGCCATAACAAATGGAAACGGTAATAAATAAATAAAAAGAAACATGATAGTGTAAGGGTAATAGAGACTTGTTGCTTAAATAAAAAATTAAGATAATAAACAAATATTTTTTATTTCGTCACAATGAAGGAATGTGCTTTGTACAAATAAAAGAAAGGAACTCAATTGTATTGTTACACTTTATTTACTCTAGTAGGAATAACTCGCAATGGTTGTTCAATATCTCTATCTCCAATTTCTTTTTCCCAGTCAAAAGCATTAATCAATGATCCTAACATCGTGTGTAACATTCGTATAGCGAGTGGCAAACCAGGACACATTCTTCTCCCACCACCAAATGGTGTGAATTGAAAATATTGGCCTTTGAAATTAATTTCCGATCCAAGAAATCTTTTAGGAAAAAATATATTTGGATTGTCCCAAATGCTAGGATTTCTTCCCATGGCCCATTCATTAACTAGAACTTGTGAACCTTGTGGAATAGTGTATCTATGAATTTTTACATCTATTCTTGCTTTCCTTGGTAGTAAAAGTGGAGCAGATGGATGCAAGCGTAACGTTTCTTTTACTACTGCTTGTAAATATGGAAGTTTAGTAATACTTGGATACTGATCAATTGGATGGTTGATACGCGTAAAATAAATATTATTTAAGTTATTATTTGTATGATAAGCTATTATAATTGATTTAGTTTTATTTGTTTTTCACAACATTTTATGTAATTTAGGTTTTTCATAGAAAAATAAGATTCATAAGCATTTTTAAGGAAAAAGACCAACAAATAAAAGCCATTGACCAAACTCTTAGATGTCCAAGGCCAAACTAAGAAAGAAAAACATGAAATTTAGGAAGTAAAATAAAATAAAAAAAGATAATATTGATACAATACATACATGTCACTATACACAAGAATATAAAGAGTCATAAAATCCGTAACGTAATTAGATACACTAGCTTGCAACACGACCTACAAATGTTAGGAAACACAACCATGTTACCATTAAGCTTTTGAAATTGTGGTCTTAATGGTGTTGTATAAAGCTGCTTTGGAATAATTGTACACTTTTGACTCCTCAACCATTAAAGGTATCTAATTCTTAGGTCTATACACGATTTGTACGGACCGGATTGGCCTGCAGTCAACCAGCCCTTGTATTCACGATAGGAGTGGCAATTAAATCCATTAAAATAAAATCCATCCACTAAGAAATCCATTCAATCCATCCATCAAATGAAAAATAAGTTAATAGATTGATCAAATCTATCCACCACATTTTAATGATCTAATGGATCAAATAAATCTATGTTTTTATAAATTAAAAAAAAAATTTAGAAAAAGGAAAAATCAAAAAACAAAAATGTTTTTTCGTAATAATATAACTGAATATTTTTTTAAAAAAAAACAAACTGAAATAATTTTTTAAAAAAACTTAAATATTGTTTTTTGAAAAAAAACAGATTTTTATAAAAAAATGAATCTTTTTTTTTGAAAAAAAATAGATTTTTTTGAAAAACTGGAAATTTAAAAAATAATTTTTTTTGAAAAAAACTGAAAAAAAAATATTTACGAAAAAAATTTGGAATTTGTTTTTTTGAAAATCCGAAAAATAATATTTTTTCAAAAAAAGTTTTTTTAAAAAAAAAACTGAAAGAAAAAAATAATATTTTTCCAACAAAAATGTTTTTTTTAGAAAAACTGCAAAAAAAAGTTTTTTCAAAAAAAACAGGAAATTTTTATAAATAATTTATTTTCGAAAAAAACTGGAATTTAAAAAAATATATATATTTTTTTCAAAAACTGAAAAAAAGATATTTCAAAAAAGCTGGAATTTTTTTTTTAAAAAAAAAAACTGAAAAAAAAAAGTTTTTTCTGAAAAAAGAATGGAATTTTAAAAAAAAAATGTTTTTTTTTTTGAAAAACTGAAAAAAAATATTTTTTTTAAAAAAACTGGAAATTTTAAAAAATTATATTTTTAGAAAAAAACAGGAAAAAAAATGTTTTTTTTGAAGACTGAAGAAAAACAAAATTAAAAAGAAACTGGAATTTTTTTTTTTAAAAAAAAATTTTAAAAAAAATGTTTAAAATTTTTTTTATAAAAAATATTTTTTTTGAAAAACTGAAAATAAAATATTTTTTCAAAAAAAAATTGGAATTTTTTAAAAAAAATGTTTTTTTTTGAAAAACTGAAAAAAAAAAATATTATTTTGAAAAAAACTGGAATCTTTTTTTTTATAAAAACTGAAAATTATTTTGAAAAAAATTTGAGTTTATTTTATAAACTGAAAAAACAAATTTCGTAAAAAACATAAATTTTTTTTTGTTTTTTAAAAAAAAATTGATTTGTTTTTTTTTTAAAAGAGAACTTTTTTTGGATGGAAGGATATTCATCCATTAAAATGTTGTTAATGGATGGATTGAATGAATTTTATTTGTAAATGGATGGATTGAATTGGATATATTTAAAAAAATTTAATGGATTGTAATGGATTAATGGATTGTTTTGATCCATCCATTAACAATTCAATCCATATCCATCCAATCCATCTATTTTGCCACCCCTATTTCACGATGCATTTTTAATTGTCTGATCTTGATCAGACGATTGTGATTCAAGGCAAATGATTTTTAATTATTATAAAAAATTTAAAATTCTTTATTTTATACCATTCAATTAATTCAACGCCATAAACATCATGACAGTGTAATTGCGTGGAAATTGCAACTGCAGAGGATCCGTTTTGGATTTGTACATATATAACAATCATGATAATGTATTTCATGGTTTTATTCTATATTTTGGTATAGTCTTAAGATTTATTTAGTTCTTAATGTCATTATTATAGTTTCCGCAATGATGCGACTTAATACAATTTAGGTTCCTTTTAATAATTTATTTACATCATAGTTTCTTTACATGTTTTACTTTATGCCTTTCTTTATTTTCTTTTTTATAATCTTTTATCATGTTTGAGTAGTACACTATCTTAAGATAGGTACGGTGTAGACTCTAATGATAGATCATATATATAATTAAAATTTGGTATTATTGTGTTTCATTGTTGAATAATAACAAAGCTTATATAAGGTATTTATTTCGCCCTGAAATAGTGAAAGAAAGGAGAGATGATTGACCTATCAATAGGAATGGCAAGTAGATCCAAACTCGTGAGGTTTATATGCATCCGAACTATAGTCAATAGGTGAGAAAATTTGAGTTGACTGGGTTCGTGTTCAGGTGTCACCCGATATTTTGGGCGCGGATTTGATTCACTCAAACTTGCAGTCGAAATCTAAAATTACATCCGCTTAGACATTAAATTACATAAGTACCTATATATATATATATATATATATATATATATATATATATATATATATATATATATATAAATTAAAGACTTTATTTTAATTTTAATGTTACCAAACTTGATGAAAAGTTATAATTTAATTCGTTAATTTTTTTGAGAAACCTTGATGAAATTCTTGTGTTTTAAATTTCAATATTGTTGTATATTTTATGTTTTGCAGCGGGTTCGAGTTTGAGTGGAACAACCTGAATCCAACGGATATAGACACAAGTGTTATTTTGTCACCCGATTAATTTATCATTTTACAATTACATACATTTTTCTAACTATTACTTATATTTTCTTGTTCATGAGGTCTCTATTACAGATTGTTTTAATGTATAAATTTGTAGGAATATTTGAAGACTTAGTTTATTTAAAGATATTGTATGCTATGTTTAGTTGGAATTTGTTTTTAATGAGCAAGATTGTTTTTTATGAGCAAGATGTGAATTTGAGGGGTTTTCCGAGAAAAATAGTGAATAAATAAAGTGTAAGGTCTGAATGTTGAATTTGAGGTCTTAATAAATTGAAAAAAAATTAATAAACAAATATAAAGTAATATGGTATGATAGTGTAAGAGCAATAAAGACTTGTTGCACGTACGAATGATTCAAGACAATAAACAAATACTTTTTATTTCATTGTAATGAAGTAACGAGGGAATGTGCCCTATACAAATAAAATAAGGGTACTCAATTATATGCTACACTTTATTTTCTAATTGGAATAGCTTGCAATGGTTGATCAATGTCTTTATCTTCATTTTCTCTTTTCCAGTCAAAAGAATTAATCAATGATCCTAACATTGTGTGTAACATTCGTATAGCAAGTGGCAAACCAGGACACATTCTTCTCCCACCACCAAATGGCGTGAATTGAAAATATTGGCCCTTGAAATTAATTTCCGACCCAAGAAATCTTTCAGGAAAAAATAAATTTGGATTATTCCAATGCTAGGATTTCTTTCCATGGCCCATTCATTAACTAGAACCTGTGAACCTTGTGGAATAGTGAATAAACAAAGTTTAAGATTGAACTGTTGAATTTGAGGCCATAACAAATGGAAACGGTAATAAATAAATAAAAAGAAACATGGTATGGTAGTGTAAGAGTAATAGAGAGTTGTTGCTTAAATGAAAGATTAAGATAATAAACAAATATTTTTTATTTCGTCACAACGAATTAATGTGCCTTATACAAATAAAAGAAAGGAACTTAATTGTATGTTACACTTTATTTACTCTAGTAGGAATAACTCGCAATGGTTGTTCAATGTCTCTATCTCCAATTTCCTTTTCCCAGTCAAAAGCATTAATTAATGATCCTAACATCGTGTGTAACATTCGTATAGCGAGTGGCAAACCAGGACACATTCTTCTCCCACCACCAAATGGTGTGAATTGAAAATATTGGCCTTTGAAATTAATCTCCGACCCAAGAAATCTTTCAGGAAAAAACATATTTGGATTGTCCCAAATGCTAGGATTTCTTCCCATGGCCCATTCATTAACTAGAACCTGTGAACCTTGTGGAATAGTGTATCCATGAATTTTTACATCTATTCTTGCTTTCCTTGGTAGTAAAAGTGGAGCAGATGGATGCAAACGTAACGTTTCTTTTACTACTGCTTGTAAATATGGAAGTTTAGTAATATCTGATTCATCAACTAAATTTCCTATACCGATTACTTGTGCAAGCTCTTCTTTAGCTTTCGACATTACATGTGGATTGTGAATTAGTTCAGTCATGGCTCGTTCTATTGTGTAGGAAGTTGTATCAGTTCCCGCGACAAATAAATCCTATAACAATGAAAAAAAATAATATAAATATTTCTTACAAAAGATTATAATATATATTTAATAATAAAAAATATATAATACAAAAATGATAGAGAGGAAATTACCAGAAACAAATGTTTAATCTTTGTGTTGTCCATCTTTTGGCCATCCTCTTTAGAGATGTTGAGAAGCATGTCTAACATGTCACCATTTGGGATGTAATTTTCGTCTTCTCTTAACTTCAATCTTTTGATAGTATATGAATCAATTATTTGCAACAACTTTTCAAGATAAGTAGCTGATATTCCTTTAATACCCTGTGGATCAAACATCTTTAAAGCAGGGAAAAAATCAACCAAGTTTGGTGTTCCTATGACTCTCACAAGATTTTCAATGATATCTTTATATTCATCAGTTTCACCAGCAGAATTAGCGAAATCCATAGAGAAAAAAGTGTTTGACAAAAAGTTCAATGTAGTTTTAAAAGCAGCTCTTCCAATATCTACTGCTTCACACGTTATACTGCTTATATCAATATCACATAAAAAGTCTTGAAGTTTGTTACACCTAAGTTGATAACTAGCATCAAGTGTTTTGCTAGAAAACAAATGATTTTTGCTTATTTTTTTAAGGTCTCTCCAAAGATCGCAAGCTGGCATAAATGGTAAGCTAAAATGCTGATGATCAAGAACTGCTACAGCTTGAGGAATTGTCCGGTCTGAGAGGAAGAGATCATGAGTTTGAAGCACTTCTTGTGCAATTTCTGGTGATGAAATTACAAAGGTTGTTATTTGACCTACCTTCAAACGCATTATTGGACCATATATTTTGGAAAGTTTGGCTAACGAGTGTTGTGGTTTCAGTTTTCCTAATTCAGAAGCATTTAGCACAAGGGTAAGAAGTGAAGGCCCTGGTGGAAGATTGATTGGTTTTTTGGTTGTACTATTTAATAGCTTTATAGCTATGTATGATAAAAAGAGGAGGAAGATTGTGGTTGCAAAATACATTTCAGAATTCATATTATCTTATGAAATGTTATTGCTTGCTAATATTACTCTAAGTGAAACTAACTCATTTATATAGACACATATCCCTTATTCGAAGCCAATAGTCAAAACATGTGCAAGGAAGTATGTCATGGCAGGCGCTGGCTAGGTTCGTTGGTGAAGATTTAACATTTTTCGAGTTAACTAGTCAAGCAAGACTAAATTTTGACTGTAAGAGTATTATAATCGACATTAATTAATAATCGCATATATAATATTGAACATTCTTTATTCATGTGAGATATTTTAATAGTTTGCAAAAGTTTGAATAAACTCAAGTGATGGCTATAAATAAATTTAATTAGCATCAAATGTGGCGCGCTATATTGAGTCAAAAATGGAAGAAACTGCAATGTATAAATAGTTAATAATAATTTTATATGGTTGGTAGGCGCCACCGCCCCCAGACCTACACAGCAATTTATATGTTTTTTCTGAACGTTAGGAATATATATTTGTTCATGAAAAGGCATGTTGAAATCATTTATAACATTGTTTCTCATCATTTATTGAAGTAAGTTATTTTCATAAATAGATATACTTGCTAGACATAAATACATATGAAAATTATTTATTTCAAGTGTCACAAATTATATTTTAATTAATTTTTTTGTGTACAAAAATAATGAATAAATAAAAATAATAATTATTATTTTATTGTAAATAAATTAATATGATAATTATTTAGAATTAATAAATAAGTATTAGATTATTCTATTTTTGCATTTGCGAGGATTCGAACTCAACCCTTTATAAAAAAGAATAATATATTTTAATCTTTGAAAATTGAACATGAATTTTGAAAGATGCCACGTCAGAAAATAAATGACGTGACAGAAAAAGAAATTCAAGTGAGGTAAAATAGGAGTTGAAGTGTCACCAGATAATTTGATACACAATTTGATGCACTAAATTTAATAGATATAAATAGATTTTATGTTGAACTATTGTTAATCAATATGTTTAATATAAATTTATGATTTATGATAACGTTTCCAAAATATTTGAAGGAATTCGCCAAATTATCTATTTACATTCGATTTTGTCTGAATTGATGGACGAGTTAAATTTATAACGTGTCATACTTCAAATTTGACCAACATTAATATTAGTGTTATCAGTCATTTTAGTTTATTTAGGCATTTTTCTACTAAGTTTTTGTGTTATTATATTTGATTAAATTTATTCTCATACTAACATTTTCTTTTTATATACATAGATCAATTAAGTTTTTATTTTATAAGATTTTGGGTCCTTTGTATTTATTTATTGGGCTCGTCATCTAAGTTATCTTAAAAAGCCCATCTAACATGTCAATTAGGAGTGTAGTTAATTAAAAATATTTTTGTGCTTGGAATGACCGAAGTCAACATTTGGTTTTAGTTATTTTTGTTTTTATTTTTAATTGTTCGTTATTCAGCTTATCATTGTTATTATAAAATATATATTATTCGTTTTTAATCATGTCAACCCAAAAGGTCAACATATATGTTTTTCAGCCAGCTTCATTGTCTATTTTTGATATTATTGTTATTTTATTATTATTATTATTATTATTATTATTATTATTATTATTATTATTATTATTATTATTTGTTTATTTATCATTATATTTATTAACTAATGCTGACTAAATCAAAAGTAGAATTAAAATCCTAATTAATTGTTGCGCCCAGTTGGATATCTTCGATCCTAAAAATATCGAAGCCCAGAATTCGTAATTATGCAGCAGAACCAAATCAAATATTTGATTGAAATTATTTTATTGATTACAAATACGAAAAATAGTCCAGATACATACAAAATTCAAACTTTAATTCTAAATTACAAACAAATCCAACTGTTGACAAGCGAAGTTTTTACTTAAATATTAGGCCAAGGGTTAGGTGTTATCCTTCGCTAATGAAGAGCATCAACAAAGAGCTATGGACATGCCGACAGGATTTCAGAGATTATGCTAAAAAAGAAGTCGACGAGATAATATCAAGAGCGAAGCGAAGTCGGTGATAACCAAGAAAGTCGAGAGCAAAGGTAGAGTGCGGTAAAAGAGGTTATCAACCAAGATTATTGAGCGAAACATGGGAGTTTCAAATGTAGTGCCACACAAACCAGCGCTGCGAGTGGCTCAAGTAACCGTCAACGATTACATCTTTTTTGCATCTATTTAAGTAAATTATTGCATTTGTTCTAGAGGTCGTATTTTGTAACATTTTAAGAGAGCATTCAAAGTACCATCGCATAGAGAAATGATTCAGTTCTGAAATATGTATGATTGCATCCACCTTTAAATACAAAGTGTAACACCCCAAATTCTATCCAAAATGTATAACAAAAATCAAAGTATTTAAAAACCTTCAACATATTCGAAGAATCACATTTCAACATAAAACAATCAACCTGTATTGCATTTAACATAGATACATAACATTCGGATGAACAATTTACAACATCCTTTTTAATTAATTACGCAGCGGAATCACAACTTTCAAACTTGAAATCATTTAACAACTTTATTCAACCAAAACATGTTTCAACTTATTGAAACCACCCGAATGAACATCGACTGATAGGATATATCAATAAAGTCGCCATCCAATGTTTTTTTATCTCGCGAAGGAGAAAGGAAAACATCGAGTAAACTTGAGAGGGAAGAAATCACTATCTTACGACTAACAGATCTGGGTATGGGAGTTTGTTACACGAAGGGAAGGGATTAGCACCCCACACGCCCGTAGTACTCTATGGTATCCACTTCTATTTTCTGTCTAAGGGGTGTGTTATATATAACTATCGCTTAATCGCTACAATGCTTGAGAAAGAAAATGAAAATAAAGAAAACACGGGGAAAAGAAGGAAGTTTTACACGATTTTGCTCGATCGATCCCCATGACAAGATGCCTACGTATTCCCTCGTGCAATGGGAAAGACAGAGCGTCGTAGTTCGGCTAACTTGTTTTGGTGGGTTTTGTGTTTTTTAAATTTGAAAAAGGTTTTAAACACAAAAGAAAGCCCCCGTAGGCGAAAAAGAGTTTGCATTGGTTGGTTGCTTTTACCTTTAAGAAATGAGTTTTGAACCATTATTAGGTGTTTTAGTTTTCAAAAGGGAAAGAAAGCAAGTTTTATTTTTATTACATGCAAGGATGCAAAAGAAACAACCAAAACAAAAGGGAGACTAACTAGTACTAGCCCTAATGTTTTCATGCAAAGATTAGACCTAAGGTTGAGGATGTAAGAGAATATCTACCTATGTTGACATGCAAAGGATGTATATCCTAATGTCTAGGCTCAATAGCTATCCTAAGTGAGCGGTCCTAAGGGAAGCTATCCTAATATCTGTCTTGGTTGTAGAACCAAGGGAGACAAAGGGATGAAGCAACCAAGTGCTTTGGCAGAAGCACACAAGTAATACAATGCACAAACAAATGTCACAAAAGCGCTGTAAAAGGAGGAAGTCCCATAGCCTACAATAACAAGCCAAAGGTCGGAAGCAACTAGGAGCCAACATATTTCGGTTCCCATGAATGGTATCACCGCATGACAAGAACTATCAAGTGTGAAGAGAAAATGATGCGAGTTCAGAATTAAATGTGAACCCCAGGAAAGCATGGAGAGTAAGAATAGGGAACTCTTTCCACTTTATTATTATTTACTCTATAAAGGAAGCGACACGATTCGCATGTGCTGAGCTGACACAGACTAGAATTGTGCGGGGGTCGATTCGCATGGTGCCACTCTGGGTTGCCAAACCACTCATGACATATGCAAGCACAAATGTAAACACTTACTGAGAATTACCTCCATATACACGGAAGAGTATTTTAAACAAACCAAACAAAAGTAGCACACAATTTGGGAAATGCCTAGCTAAAGGTCTTTAAACAGCGACTTTGAGCCCAATGCTCCTATCCTAATCATGGCAAAGAAAGCGGTAAACTCTTACTTCTAATGATAGCTAGAAAACTGTAAGAGAATGCGATAAAATGGTGTAGAAAATACCAAACAGATAACAAATCCGTAGAGCACTGCAAGCTAAAAAATACTCCAGAAAACTTCAAGTACTGCAGCCAAACAATAAAAGTATACTGGTGAGAAATGCATAGAGGCATCAAAGCAAACGCGGAGTGCGCGTTCGTACACATTCGAAATAATAAACCTGCAAAAGATAATGATCCAGAAAAAGTAGACAAAGTATTGCGCATTCGTACGTAAAACAAGTATTAAATTTTTGGCTTCGTACACAATTGATACACGTAGACCTGCAAGAACGGAGTAAAATCAAACAAGCAGACAATAGAATGCGCGTTCGTATGCTAACAAAGATTAAAATTTGCATTCGAATGCATTCAAACAAAATCACCTACAAGAATGGAGTAAAACCAAACAAGAAGACAATAAGATGCGTGCATATGTGTACAAGCGGTAGAATACGTATTCAAACAAGATCACCTGCATGAGTGGAGTAAAACCAAACAAGTTGACAATAGAATCCACACGTATGTGCACAAGCGATAGAATGTGCGTTCATACACATTCAAAGAAGAGCACCTGCATGAATGGAGTAAAACCAAACAAGCACACAATAGAATATACACGTACGTGCACAAGCGATGGAATGCGCGTTCGTACGCATTCAAACAAAAGCACATGCAAGAATGGAGTAAAACCAAACAAGCAGACAATAGAATGTACACATATGTGTACAAGCGGTAGAATGCGCGTTCGTACTCATTCAAACAATAGCACCTGCAAAAATTTAGTAAAACAAAACAAGCAGACAATAGAATGTACACGTATGTGCACAAGCGATGAAATGCGCGTTCATAGGCATTCAAACAATAGCACCTGAAAGAATGGAGTAAAACCAAACAACCAGATAATAGAAATTACACATATGTGTATAAGCAGAAGAATGAGCGTTCGCACGCATTCAAAAAAGAACACCTGCAAGAATGGAGTCAAACCAAACAAGTAGACAATAGAATGTACACTTATGTGCACAAGCGGTAGAATGCGCGTTCGTACGCATTCAAACAAAAGCACCTGCAAGAATGAAGTTAAACCAAACAACCAAACAATAGGATGTAGATATATGTGTACAAGCGGTAGAATGTGCGTTCGTACTCATTCAAACAAGAGCACCTGCATGAATGGAGTAAAACAAAACAAGTAGACAATAGAATGTAGACGTATGTGCACAAGCGATGGAATGCACGTTCGTACACATTCAAACAATAGCACCTGCAAGAATGGAGTAAAACCAAACAAGTAGACAATAGAATGTATACGTATGTGTACAAGAGGTAGAATGCGCGTTAGTACGCAGTAAAAAAAAAAGAACCTGCAAGAATGGAGTAAAACCAAATAAGCAGACAATAGAATGTATACATATGTGTACAAGCGGTAGAATGCACGTTCGTATGCATTCAAACAAGAGAGCCTGCAAGAATGGAGTCAAACCTAACAAGCAGACAATAGAATATACACATATGTGCACAACCGATGGAATATGCGTTCGTACGCATTCAAACAATAACACCTGCAAGAATGGAGTAAAACCAAACAAGAAGACAGTAAAATGTACACGTTTGTGTACAAGCGGTAGAATGCGCGTTCATACGCATTCAAACAAAAGCACCTGCAAGAATGGAGTAAAACCAAATAAGCAGACAATAGAATATGCACGTATGTGAACAAGCTGTAGAATGCACGTTCGTATGCATTCAAACAAAAGCACCTGCAAGAATGGAGTAAAACCAAACAAGAAGACAATAGAATGTATACATATGTGTACAAGCGATAAAATGCGCATTCGTACGCATTCAAACATAAGCCCCTACAAGAATGAAGTCAAATCAAACAAGCACACAATAGAATGTACATGTATGTGCACAAGCGATAGAGTGCACGTTCATTCGCATTCAAATAAGATCACCTGCAAGAATGGAGTAAAACCAAACAAGTAGACAATAGATTGTAGATGCATGTGTACAAGCGGTAGAATGCACGTTCATACGCATTCAAACAAAAGCACCTGCGAGAGTTGAGAAAAACCAAACAAGCAGACAATAGGATGTACACATATATGTACAACCGGTAGAATACGTGTTCGTATTCATTCAATCAAGAGCACCTGCAAGAATGGAGTAAAACAAAACAAACAGACAATAGAATGTACACGTATGTGCACAAGCGATGGAATGCGCGTTCGTACGCATTCAAACATTAGCACCTGCAAGAATGGAGTAAAACTAATGAAGCAGATGATAAAAATTACACATATGTGTATAAGTGGTAGAATGCGCGTTCGTACGCATTCAAACAAGAGCACCTGCAAGAATGGACTCAAACCAAACAAGCAGACAATAGAATGTACACGTATGTGTACAAGCGGTAGAATACGTGTTCGTACGCATTCAAACAAAAGCACCTGCAAGAATGGAGTAAAACCAAATAAGCAGACAATAGAATATGCACGTATGTTTACAAGCGGTAGAATGCACGTTCGTATGCATTCAAACAAAGGCACCTGCAAGAATGGAGTAAAACCAAACAAGAAGAATAAAGAATGTATACATATGTGTTCAAGCATAAAATGCGCATTCATACGCATTCCAATATGAACCCCTGCAAGAATGAAGTCAAACCAAACAAGCAGATAATAGAATGTACACGTATGTGCAAAAGCGATAGAATGCGCGCTCGTACTCATTCAAATAAGAGAACCTGCAAGAATGGAGTAAAACCAAACAAGTAGACAATATAATGTAGACGCATGTGTACCAGCGGTAGAATGCGCGTTCGTACACATTCAAACAAAAGCACCTGCAAGAATGGAGAAATACCAAACAAGCAGACAATAGAATGTACACATATGTGTACAAGCGGTAGAATGCACGTTTGTACTCATTCAAACAAGAGCACCTGCAAGAATGGATTAAAACTAAATAAGCAGACAATTGAATGTACACATATGTGCACAAGCGATGGAATGCGCCTTCGTACGCATTCAAACATTAGCACCTACAAGAATGGAGTAAAAACAAACAAGCAGATAATAGAAATTACACGTATGTGTATAAGCGGTAGATTGCGCGTTCGTACGCATTCAATCAAGAGCACCTGCAAGAATGGAGTCAAACAAAACAAGTAGACAACAGGATGTACACTTATATGCACAAGCGGTAGAATGCGCATTCGTATGCATTCAAACAAAAGCACCTGCAAGAATGGAGTAAAACCAAACAAGTAAACAATAGAATGTACACATATGTGTACAAGCGGTAGAATGCACATTCGTACTCATTCAAACAAGAGCACCCGCAAGAATGGAGTAAATCAAAACAAGCAGACAATAGAATGTACAAGTATGTGCACAAGTGATGGAATGCGTGTTCGTACGCTTTCAAACAATAGCACCTGCAAGAATGGAGTAAAACAAAACAAGCAAATAATAAAAATTACACATATGTGTATAAGTGGTAGATTGCGCGTTCGTACGCTTTCAAACAAGAGATCATGCAAGAATGGATTCAAACCAAACAAGCAGAAAAAGATAATATACACCTATGTGAAAAAGTGATAGAATACGCGTTCATCCGCATTCAAACAAGAGCACTTGCAAGAATGGAGTAAAACCAAACTACCAGACAATAGAATGTACACCTATGTGTACAAGCGGTAGAATGCATGTTCGTACGCATTCAAACAAAAACACCTGCAAGAATGGAGTAAAACAAAACAAGTAGACAATAGAATGTACACATATGTGTACAAGCAGTAGAATGCGTGTTCGTACGCATTCAAACAAAAGCACCTGCAAGAATGGAGTAAAACCAAACAAGCAGACAATAGAATATACACGTATGTGTACAAGCGGCAGAATGTACGTTCGTAGGCATTCAAACAAAAGCACCTGCAAGAATGGAGTAAAACCAAACAAGCAGACAATTGAATGTTTACATATGTGTACAAGCGGTAGAATGCGCATTCGAAGGCATTCAAACAAGAACCTGAAGCAACTCGTTTTTCAAAAATCATTTAAATTTTCAAAATACAATGAAATCGCCACCTAATTTTATTTGTTCTAGAAAGAACGGGAAAATATAGATAAAACCCACAAAAATCGGATAAGGCGGTCTACAAGACCAAAAAGGATGGATTCGGGAGTCGGTTACGCAAGGGGAAGGTATTAGCACCCATTACGTCCATCGTACTCGATGGACCCATTTAGTTCGTGCATGTTCGTGTGTTTAAAGTAAAAATGCTATCTTCTAATTAATGATCAAGAAATAAGAAAAGAAGGAAACGGGGTTTATTTATTATTATTTTGAGTTTGACACGGTTTCGAAACCGCGTGCCTACGTATTCCCTCGTGCAATAAGAAAGTCAAAACTCCGTAGTTCTTGTTGAAAATGTTTGAATTGGTTGTGTTGATTTTAGTAAAATGTTTTTGATGACCGCATATGAGCGGAAAAGGAATTTGAATGGGTTGAATTGATTTTAATTGTAGATGACAAGTACCAAAACGTTAGGCTATCATCTAACGATTCGAATACTCGAAATTGGTGAGTGAGCTCGACCAATCATCTCTCATCCAAAATCTTTATTATGAAAAGGGTGAGGTGAAACAAAGTTCACATTTATTAAATGTATGGAATAAAAGTATTTAAGTCATTAGGCTATCATCTAATGGCCCAAATACTTTAAATTTAATTAAATCGTCGGGCTATCATCCAACAATTTAATTAAATGCCATAACACTATATTTTTGTTTTAGAACATAGATTGAAGTTTCTTAATTATTAGGCTATCATCTAATAAACTAGAAACTTCGATTCGTTTTAATCGTTAGGCTAACATCTAACAGTTGAAACAAATCTTATCCAAATGTTCTTTTTTGTTTATAGAAAAAATTGATTTAAAGAAAACAAATTCAATTAATTATTTTAATTTGAAAGTGTTTTGGAAATTTCGGCATTGGACGTAGAGAAATGAAGTTTCGGGTTATGATTAACCAAGTATGTGGACTTGATTAACCTCGTGAGGATAGGTGCTCCTATCCCCAACCATGAGACCCTGGTGCATGGATATTGGTATGCGGACCAATTGTTTTTTCGGGTTATGATTAATCGAGGCAACGAGGGCCTTAATTAACCTCGTGAGGATGGCCATGCCCATCCCCAACCATGAGACCCTTAGAGAATTTGGTGTGGGTAACCAAAAATGAGAGATCGGAGGCGTTGTTTCTTTTATATTAATTTGTGAGTGGAGTGTACGATCGCGTAATAAAACATACAAGCGGATAATAATAAAAAAACGTAAATTAACACACAATACAACCGGAATTTAAATAATTATTAGGATAGATTTTTTTCTATTTGACAAAAAATCAACTAATAATTTAATCGATAATTTAGCAAATAAAAAATATCTTATACTAATTATTATTTAATACATCAATATAAAAAAAAAACTTGCATAATAATAAATTTAAAGGAAGAGTTAGAAATGGGCCTGATTGGAGCTTTAAATCTGAGGGTGTGAACAGCAAAATGAGCCCAAGCCCAAAAACATTTGCTGGATCTTGTATGGAAGCTCCAAGGAAACATAGTGTGGTCTACCATTCGAGAGTATTGGATCTGGTTCTCAACAGATCTGTTGGCTTATGGAAGGAGGTGCAAGATTGATACCATGGATTTACCTGTACCAGATTTCAAACAGACCACACAGACGGTGACACGTGTCACCACCTGGACTAACCAACAAAATTTTAAACTAAATACCTTAATAAACTATATTAGTCTATTTACTGATTAATCAAAACATTAACCATAGATTATAAAAAAAAACTGATACTTAAGCTAATGTTTTTTTTTATTTACTAATTAATTAAAATAAACATTAACCTTAATTATATTTAACACTAATACTGAAACCGTGTTTTAATAAAAAAAAATCACCAGAATAATACTAATCCTAGTTATTACTTAAACTAATTAACATAATAAAAAAACAAATACAGAACCCTCATCTCACGATTCCTCACGCTTTCTCTGTCTCTCTCACTTTCTTCACGAAACCCTCTCGTTTCCTCACGATCTCATCGCCGCCGCTCATCTCTCATCATCTCTCAGTGTTACTCTCTCGAACTCGCCGCAATTCTCACAGTGACCCTCTCTTGTTCGCGATCCATTCTCGTTCTCCATGGATCGCGATTTGTTACCGAAACTCTCTCTCTCGAACTCGCCGCTCTCTAGCTCTGTTATTGCATGTTTTGATTTCTGAAAAACTGTTTTGATTTTCGTTTTCTGTTTACAGATTGTTGGAAAAAACTGAAAGGGAAAAATGAAACCCTAGGTTTCTAATCGGTGATGATGATGGCGATGCTATGCAGAAAATGTAAAATCAGTGAGAAGAGGAGAAGGATGGCGACATAGAGTTCGCAACCTCCTCCTTCCTCTTCAAAACCGGTATTACCTTTCAAAACTCTCTCTCTGTGGCTGTTTTTTTCGATTTTTTTTCTGATGGGATGATGATGGGAAATGATGACTCTGGGGTTTTTCTGTTGATGTTCTTGATATTCTTTTGGGTTTATGATTCGGTTGGCTTGCTATGTTACTGGTTTTGCTTGCTGTTCTTGTATTCTGGGTTCTGGTTTTTTCGAATGATGTTTGGATTAGGGTTTTAGGTGAACTGTTACTGCCTCCTTGATTCTTGTGCCCTTTTAAACCTTTTATAATGTTTTACATTAGGGTTTTAGTCCTGATGTCAGATTTTTGAGAACAGGGCCTTGCTTGCTTGAGAAAAACCGAAAAGAAAACATGGGCTTTGGTGTTTGCTTTTTGATCTGTAGGTTAGAAAACAAAGTTCCAGCTCTGTCCCTTTTGTACTAGACTTTAGCATTTGATTTGATGGGCTGAAGCCAATCTGAACTGTTGGGCTGTTATTGTATTTTTTCTGATTTCTGAACAATATACTTGCTGCAGTAGTGGTGATGATGGTGTCTGAACCACACCCCCCTTTTGTGAACCAACAACACATAGTTGTTGTGATTTGCAAAAGGGTAGGGTCTTTTAAACATGATTGAGGAACACACACCCTTAACATAATCTAATCCCAATCATTAATCCCTAATGATGAGATAAAAGTATTGCTTTGAATTCTTGTTTGAGCTGCCCGTTAACTTGCTAACCAATTTCTTTGTGTTTCATGTAATGAGCAATGGTACGAGCTTGGAAAGAATGGTGAATGAGAGCTTTGGACAAGAAGGCAAGGTTTATGATGGAGCAAAAATGCTTGGAGGCAAAGAAACAACAAAGATTTCCAATAGAAGATAGGATTAGGACATAACATATGTAGCATTATGTTAGAACTCAAAATCATAGCTTAAACTTGTAACCTTGGAATTCTTGTATTAGAAGTTTTGAAATCTTGTAATATCACAATATTCGAATTACACTTTGTAGATTCAAATGACTTTGCAATCAAACATTTCACTTGTTATTATTGAATAATAATATGAATCTTGAACGCAACATAGAACTTTGGTCATTCAAAAATTGCCTTGTGGTATTGTGAAGCTTGTACAGTTGAAAGAAAGGTAAATAAGTTTAGAAGTTATGTGACAATGCTTGTAATTTGAGAAAGAGTTTGAAACTTGCAAAGCTTCCTTGAAATGCATTGGCTTAATAACTTGCACCATGTACATGAATGAGTTTAGAACAAAATAACCAAATTGAGTTCTTGATTTTGAATCTTAACATATCACCATTGCAATTTTCTTGCCATAATACTTGTAACCGTTAGTTGGAAACCAAATTTACCGTGACTAAAATCAATGGATTAGATGCAACTTAGTGAAGTATCGACTAAAATGCGTATTCAATTCCAATTTCAAGCCAAACCGTAATTCCAGTACGCAACCTTGAAACAAACGAGCAATAACATGGCTGCTATACATAACTCTCATATACGTTCTTGATTCGCGTTCTAAAAGATAAGAGGCCTTGAGAAAACCACGAGTGAAATTTGAATATTTGAAAATAATGACCTTCTGAACACGTTCAACTTTTAAATCCTCCTTCCGACTCAACAATGCAACGAATATACATTAGAATAGCTTTGAACTTGTGATCTAAAGAAAACCCCAAACATCCAAAATGCCCTTGTCATTCTCAATTTTCCCGGGTTGATTGAAAACAGCAAACATCTTCCAAATCCTGTAACATAATTACCTCAAGCCAGTCCAAACCTAAAAATCCTAGAATCAAAGACATCAATGCACGTATGTGCAACAGTGGGTGTTTTCCAAACACAAAATGATGTGAGTTTGAAATCCGATGGCCTCAGATGTAAGTAATGATGAAGATGTGATGAGCGAATGAATGTCTAAAGCGAGTGGCCCAATGGAAACGTATGCGAATGAATGCAAAGCCTAAGCCAGGTAAAATTGATATAGGAAGGCAAATTTTGGGGTGCAACAGCTGCCCCTATTTAATCGTCTTAAACCGGAAAGTGAAATTGGCGATAGCCTTTTGAACTTTCAAGGTAGAAGAAGATTAAATACTAAGAGAACCCTAAAATTTTCACTCCGAAGAACGACTATAGAAATATTTTGTTTTCCGTATTTTCAATTTTTTTGATTTTTTTTTTACAGTGGGATTGGGAACAAAAGCTCTAGTATGTCAGGTAAGGATATTAGACATACACCAGAAAGAGACCGACCGAAGACGACTCTAAAAAGGTTTTGAAATATACATGTTCGGTAAGGATATTGGACACATATAAGGAGCATATATCAGGTAAGGATATTAGACATACACCGGAAAGAGACCGACCGAAGACGATCTAACAAAAGTTTCGAAATATACATGCCCGATAAGGATATTGGACACATAAAGATCGAATATACATGTTCGGTAAGGATATTGAACACATATAAGGAGCATATGTCAGGTAAGGATATTAGACATACACCGGAAAGAGACCGACCGAAGACGACTCTAACAAAGGTTTCGAAATATACATGCCCGGTAAGGATATTGGACACATAAAGATCAAATATACATGTTCGGTAAGGATATTGAACACATATAAGGAGCATATGTCAGGTAAGGATATTAGACATACACCGGAAAGAGACCGATCGACGACGACTCTAACAAAGGTTTCGAAATATACATGCCCGATAAGGATATTGGACACATAAAGATCGAATATACATGTTCGATAAGGATATTGAACACATATAGGGAGCATATGTCAGGTAAGGATATTAGACATACACCGGAAAGAGACCGACCGAAGACGACTCTAACAAAGGTTTCGAAATATACATGCCCGGTAAGGATATTGAACACATAAAGATCGAATATACATGTTCGGTAAGGATGTTGAACACATATAGGAAGCATATGTCAGGTAAGGATATTAGACATACACTGGAAAGAGACCGATCGAAGATGACTCTAACAAAGGTTTCGAAATATACATGCCCGGTAAGGATATTGGACACATAAAGATCGAATATACATGTTCGGTAAGGATATTGAACACATATAGGGAACATATGTCAGGTAAGGATATTAGACATACACTGGAAAGAGACCGACCGAAGACGACTCTAACAAAGGTTTCGAAATATACATGCCCGATAAGGATATTGGACACATAAAGATCGAATATACATGTTCGGTAAGGATATTGAACACATATAGGAGCATATGTCGTAAGGATATTAGACATACACGAAAGAGACCGAAGACGACTCTAACAAAGGTTTCAAATATACATGCAAGGATATTGAACACATAAAGATCGAATATACATGTTTAAGGATGTTGAACACATATAGGAAGCATATTATACATACGCAAGAATGAGACCGACTAAGCAGACTCATGGGAAAGATATATGGAATGGTAAAATCATCGATCAAGACAATTCACGGGAAAGAGGCCAAACAAAGGGGATCCTAGCAAGGATCGCCAACTATGTTGGACTTTAAAAGTTTGCAAATATGCAACAATATCCTCAGCCAAAGGCGGGTGTAATTCTTCAAGAGTGGCAATTATATGAATTACCACACACCAAGTATGGATACTCAAACAATTGAGAAGCAAGAAAGGTTAGACACCAACTCTTACTCGCACTCTAATGACAGAGGCAAACACGGGTAAGAATACCAAAAATAAGAATTTGCAAAAAGCTAGACGCTTGGTAAATTAATTGAATTGAACGGTATAAGAGACCGACACAGGGTCAAAAGTGCATATAGCAACAACAAGAAGACATGTCTTGAGGGAAACCTGGCAAGGAATACCACTTGGGGATTTTTTAATTGAGTGATCTTCGGAGACGCAAAACGTTCTCGAGAAACACTTTAATCTAGCTTATGCTTAGATGCATGTTTGAGATTATTATTTTTTAGCGTAATGCTCCATATCACAAAATGATGTGAGTTTGAAATCCGATCGCCTCAGATGTTAGTAATAATGCAGATATGATGAGCGAATGAATGTCTAAAGCGAGTGGCCCAATGGAAACGTATGCGAATGAATGCAAAGCCTAAGCCAGGTAAAATTGATATAGGAAGGCAAATTTTGGGGTGCAACAGAACCCCTGCAAAAATGAAGTCACACTAAACAAGCATACAATAGAATGTACACGTATACGCACAAGCGATAGAATGCGCGTTCGTACGCATTCAAACAAGCGCTCCTGCAAGAATGGAGTAAAATCAAACATGTAGACAATAGAATGTACACGTATGTGTACAAGAGGTAGAATATGCATTCGTACGTATTCAAACAAAAGCACCTGCAAGAATGGAGTAAAACCAAACAAGCAGACAATAGAATATACACATATGTGTACAAGCGGTAGAATGCGGGTTCATACTCATTCAAACAAGAGCACCTGCAAAAATGGAGTAAAACAAAACAAGCAGACAATAGAATATAAACATATGTGCACAAGCGATGAAATGCACGTTCGTACGCATTCAAACAATGGCACCTGCAAGAATGGAGTATAACCACACAAGCAGATAATAGAAATTACACATATGTGTATAAGTTATAGAGTGCGTGTTCGTACATATTCAAACAAGAGAACCAGAAAGAATGGAGTCAAACCAAACAAGCAGACAATAGAATGTACACCGATGTGCAAAAGTGATGGAATGCACGTTCTTACACATTCAAACAAGGGCACATGCAAAAATGGAGTAAAACCAAACAAGTAGACAATAGAATGTACACGTATGTGTATAAGTGGTAGAATGCGCGTTCGTACACATTCAAACAAAAGCACCTGCAAGAATGGAGTAAACCAAAACAAATAGACAATAGAATATACACATAAGTGTACAAGCGATAGAATGCGCGTTCGTACACATTCAAACAATCAGATAACCTGCAAGAATGGATTAAGACCAAACAAGCAGAAAATAGAATGCACACGTATGTGCACAAGTGATGGAATGCGCGTTCATACGCTTTCAAACAATAGCACTTGCAGGAATGGAGTAAAACCAAACAAGCCAATAATAGAAATTACACATATGTGTATAAGTGGTATATTGCGTGTTTGTACGCATTCAAACAAGAGATCCTGCAAGAATGGATTTAAACCAAAAAAGCAGAAAAAGAGAATGTACACCTATGTGCAAAAGTGATAGAATACGCGCTCATCCGCATTCAAACAAGAGCACCTGCAAGAATGGAGTAAAACCAAACAACCAGACAATAGAATGTACACCTATGTGTACAAGCGGTAGAATGCGTGTTCGTATGCATTCAAACAAAAGGACCTGCAAGAATGGAGTAAAACAAAACAAGTAGATAATAGAATGTACACATATGTGTACAAGCGGTTGAATGCGCGTTCGTACACATTCAAACAATCAGATAACCTGCAAGAATGGAGTAAAACCAAACAAGCAGACAATAGAATGTACACGTATGTGTACAAGTGGTAGAATGCGCGTTCATATGCATTCAAACAAGAGCACCTACAAGAATGGAGTAAAACCACACAAGCAGACAATAGAATATGCGCGTTCGTACGCATTCAAACAAAAGCACCTGCAAGAATGGAGTAAGACCAAACAAGCAGACAATAGAATATGCACGTATGTGTACAAGCGGTAGAATTCATGTTCGTATGCATTCAAACAAAAGCACATGCATGAATGAGGTAAAACGATACACGCAGACAATTGAATGTATACATATGGGTAGAAGCGGTAGAATACGCATTCGTACGCATTCAAACAAGAGCCCCTGCAAAAATGAAGTCAAACTAAACAAGCAGACAATAGAATGTATACGTATGTACACAAGCGATAAAATGCACGTTCGTACGCATTCAAACAAGAGCACCTGCAAGAATGGAGTAAAACCAAACAAGTAAATAATAGAATGTACACGTATGTGTACAAGCGGAAGAATGCGCGTTCGTAAGTATTCAAACAAAAGCACATGCAAGAATGGAGTAAAACCCAACAAGCAAACAATAGCATGTACACATATGTGTACAAGCGGTAAAATGTGCGTTCGTACTTATTCAAACAAGAGCACCTGCAAGAATTGAGTAAAACAAAACAAGCAGACAATAGAATGTAAACATATATGTACAAGCGGTTAAATGCACGTTCGTACACATTCAAACAAAAGCACCTGCAAGAATGGAGTAAAACCAAACAAGCAGACAATAGAATGTACACATATGTGTACAAGCGGTAGAGTGCGCGTTTGTACGCATTCAAACAATCGGATAACTTGTAAGAATGGAGTAAAACCAAACAAGCAGACAATAGAATATGCACGTATGTGTACATGCGGTAGAATGCACGTTCTTATGCATTCAAACTAAAGCACCTGCAAGAATGGAGTAAAACCAAACAAGCAGACAATAGAATGTATACATATGTGTACAAGCGGTAGAATGCGCATTCTTACGCATTCAAACAAGAGCCCCTGCAAAAATAAAGTCAAACTAAACAAGCAGACAATAGAATGTACACGTATGTGCACCAGCGTTAGAATGCGCGTTCGTACGCATTCAAACAAGAGCACCTGCAAGAATGGAGTAAAACCAAACAAGTAGAAAATAGAATGTACACGTATGTGTACAAGCGGTAGAATGCGCGTTCGTACTCATTCAAACAAGAGCACCTGCAAGAATGGAGTAAAACAAAACAAGCATACAGTAGAATGTAAACGTATGTGCACAAGCGATGGAATGCACGTTCGTATGCATTCAAACAATAGCACCTGCAAGAATGGAGTATAACCAAACAAGTAGATAATAGAAATTACACATATGTGTATAAGCGGTAGAATGCGTGTTCGTACGCATTCAAACAAGATATCCGGAAAGAATGGAGTCAAACCAAACAAGCAGACAATAGAATGTACACCTATGTGCAAAAGTGATGGAATGCACGTTCGTACGAATTCAAACAAGAGCATCTGCAAGAATGGAGTAAAACCAAACAAGAAGACAATAGAATGTACACGTATGTGTACAAGCGGTAGAATGCACGTTCGTACACAATTGAACAAAAACACCTGCAAGAATGGAGTAACAGACAATAGAATGTACACATATGTGTA
Organism: Vicia sativa; assembly: GCA_021764765.1. Taxonomy (NCBI): domain Eukaryota; kingdom Viridiplantae; phylum Streptophyta; class Magnoliopsida; order Fabales; family Fabaceae; genus Vicia; species Vicia sativa. The sequence goes on from CM038797.1 coordinate 15,957,566, forward strand.
CAAGCGGTAGAATGTGCGTTCGTACGCATTCAAACAATCAGATAACCTGCAAGAATGAAGTAAAACCAAACAAGCAGACAATAGAATGTACACGTATGTGCATAGGCGATGGAATGCGTGTTTGTAATACGGTGGGAGAATTGACTTGTTTGTTTTGCCTTTGATCGCAAATGTTGCGGATAGCAAGAGTCACCACTGACTTTTCTTTTATCAATTTAAGGGAAGGCGAACAGAACAGAAAAAGACCTTCGTTAGATTTTGTGTAAGTGAGGTGATTATGAAAAGGGAAGGTGTTAGCACCCTTTCCATCCCGTAGTTATCTACGGGCTCTTAATTTCTTAGCTCACTTTATAAATTGCTTTCTGTGTGTGTTTGAAAATGTTTTTTAAAAGGCATTTCACTTTGACTTCGTAATGATTCACGTTGGAATGTATACGAATTGTTTGGAAATGTTTTGTTTTTGGAAAAAAGGACTTTGTAATGATTCACGCTGGAATGTATACAAAGTGTTTTTAAAAAGAAGATTTTTGAAAGTGTGAGGTGTGAAAAGTATTTTGATTGAGCAAGCAAAAGAGACTTATTTAACTACTCAGAATGGTCGTTTCCGTGTTGTTTTTCTTCCTTTAGAATAGAGCTATCCATACCATTAGTTGATAGGTAACCTTATTCGTTGGATGTAAAAGGCACGTTCGAATGGACATCGGACGGTCATAGAAGGCAACAGGTAGGGGTATCTTAGCATATTTGTAGGGACGATCATTACTTTTCATAGGCAATAATCGAGGGACGAGATCATATATTCGTAGGCAACAATCGAGGGTCATTGAGGGACTATGATCTTTGTATCGAAGGGACTATGATGATATGTTTGTTAGCAACTGTGCTAAGATACCTCCACGTTCGAGGGACATGACAATTTTTTTAAGGCAACAAGAGAGGATACCCAAGGGGAGTGCAAGTGTGGAATATATGTAGTATTCTAATATTTTATCTTGCATTTAGTGATCTAAATTGATTTTTTTCTTGCCATACACGCCTACTTACTAGCAGTTTAATAGGTGCGGAAAGTAAATTGCGGAAATGTAAAGTGCGGAAAGTAAATGTCCTACGCTATTACATGGCTTTGGGGCAGATACATAATAGGAGGTGCGGAAAGTAAAAGCAGAAATATAAATCTAGCTATTATATGAAAACAAATTTGCAACGTATACATCCTTTCTAGAATTTAAATGTAAAAGAAATAATTAAAAAAATGGTCTAAGTGAAAACCTAAATCCTAATATTTTTGGTATTTTTGAAAGTAAATGTTAATGTGAGAAGAAACCTAATTCTAATTGATTTTAATTAAAAAAAGATTTAATGAAAATTAACCTAAATTAAGCTAATTAAGTTAATTAATTAGAAAAAAGCATGGAGAAAATTATTTGTGAATTTAATCCTAATTAAACTAATTATTTAACCTGATTACTAATTAAATTAATTAGTTGAATTAATTAAATAAAAGGAAATAAAAAGCAGAAAAATAAATAAAATAAAGAGAATCCATCGAGCCCGAGCCACGTCAAGCCGCCGCACCAGAAAATGGATTGGAAAATGGAGTGTAAAAGCGCGTGTCCAAAGCGTCGAAAGGTTGGGGCTTCTGGAGATTCTGCTGCTGGCGACGTCCAGAAGTTGGGGCTTCTGGAGATTCTGGTGCTGGAAACATCCAAAAGCTGGAGTGAATTGGTATGGCTTTATCTTTCGGAGGAGAGATCTCTAGAGAAAATACCCTTCCGGTCCGGGTTATCTTGCTTGATCCGGTGATGTTGTTGATGTCAGGATTGGTAGCTTCTACTGCAATGTCTTCAATGGTCAAAGGTCCTTGCTTGACGCCATGATAGTAAACTTCAGCTCCATAGTTCCAAGGTATAGCTCTGTTAGAGGAATATGGTATTGGTTCGGGGGAGGTAATAATCAGAGGTGCCACCCTAGGCGCGGGATCGGCAGAGGTGATCCTTATTGTGTTCACATCAGCATAGTTTTCTGGGAAATCATCTCCCCATCCGGTTGTCTTAACGTCTTCGAGAGCAAATAATGAATCAATCAATGTAAAAATATTTGATTTGGTATGAAACCAAATCTTTCCTTTTTGATCCAATTTTCATCATTTCTCTTGCCAATCAATGTTAATTTCGAAATTACCAGCTTTTATGAGTTGCTTGGACCTCAAGAATGAGAGAAAAATCCAATTTGCATTTAATTTTGATTTTCTACCTTTTATTTTAATTTAATTGGCTTTTAAATGATTAAAATCCAAATTAAATAGAAAAATAAAGATAAAATTCGTGGCCTTGGGCTTGGAGGTTCCAAATTATCTGAGGAATAAGTTTGAACCAAGAAAAGTTAGGCCCATTTGCAAAATTTTGGATTTTGACAAGTATTTCTCTTTGTGCACCTCTTCAAAAATGCCCAACTTGTGCAAGGTGTATCTTGCTCAATTTTTAACATTTTTGGGTGTTTTTGAACTTTTTAGAAAGCTATAGATGTACTCTAAACAACCTATTTTGTTTCATCTCAATTGGAGTTTCCATGCTCAATAACACTTCTTTACAAAAAGTTGACTTTTTGTTGACTTTGAAAAGGACCTGTAATGTTTTGATCCATATCTTCAAAATGAAGCATTTTTTGACCATGCTTGTGAGACATGAAGTTGTAGAGAATTGAATTCCCTTCAAAATGAGAGGTGGTGGAATTTTTTTTGATAAAGTATGGGAAAGTTATGCTCAGTCAAAGTTCAGTTGACTTTTCTCTAGAAAACCCTAATTTAGAAAGATTGACTTTTGATCAAATCTTGAGTTTGCTTGATGAATCATGATCAACCCTTGATCAAATGATGAATGTCACTTCAAAATATGGATGTTGACCAAAAATCATGAAGTTTGACTATATGTTGACCACAGTTGACTTTTTGTCTGATACAATTGATTTTTCAACTATCTGAGCAATTGTCTGAGGAAACTTGACTTGTAAGCCTTGAAACTTGACATGGAGATTCTTTGAAGCATATGAGGAGGCATGATGACCATTGGAGATATTGGAAGCCCATTTTGATCTGAGAATTTCCAAACCCTAGTTTGGATTGATTGTCTAGGAGAGGGTTTGTCTGACCAACCCTTGAGGAATCCTTTAGTATGGAGGTATGAAATGTCTTGAGGAGTAGTATTCGCGTTAAAAGGTGACGCGCTAGAGGATTCGAATATGAATTCAGATTCTCTGGCTCGAAACGATTTACTCTTTTGATTTGTTTATAAAGATGTCGCATCGAGCATCAAGCTTTATTATTTTCAACACAAGAAAGATGATTTAATGATTATGAAAAAGGGGAAAGCTGTTAATACCCTCAATTGATTTTGATATGCGTAACGACTAGTGTAAACTAGACGCAACGCATTGTGGAGATTCTGAGTAAGGGGGATTGTTATATAAAGGGAATAGATGGAGCACCCTAAATATATATAGTTATCTATAGCTTTATATATGAATATGTTTGATATGTTTGTGTGTTTTAATTGCTATTTCTATGATTGGGAAAGTTTCTCCTTTGGGATTTTAAGAAAGATGGATTATGAGGGATCCTAGTGTTTGTTATTATTGTGCTCGCAAAGATCTGTGGATCTTCTGCATACATATCCCCTAGTGGGAATCAGAGCATTTGTAGCTCGGATCTAAAGGGATCTATGGTTTGTTTGGTCTGAGAGAGATAGAAATTTGCTCGACAAGGATGAGACCTTGTGCCTACGTATTCTCAAAAGGATATTGAGAAAGTCAGAGCAATCGTAGTTCCCACTTATGCTAGTGGAAAGCAACGGGATGTTAGTAAGAGAGACGAATGTCATCTTAATGAAAATGTATCTAATCTATTTCATCACATACATTTTGAAAAGTTTGGTGATAAAAATCTTTCATCGTAAGTTATAGGTGTTTTGCTTGAGTGTACAAGCGTTACCACTTACATGTTTAAGAAAGATGTTTGAAAAAGATGATTGAATCTTTTAACTGTAAGCATTGGGCGTTTTGCTTGAGTGTACAAGCGTTACCACTTACAATTAAGAGATGTTTTTGTTTGAAAAGAGTTTGAAAAGAGTTTGAAAAGTTTTTGACTGTATGTGATGTGATAGATGAGATACTTCTTCCATAGAGATGATAAATGTCTAAATCTCTAGGAGAAATTGATTGGATTAAGGGATGATTTTAAGAAGCCCATGGGTCCTTGTATTGTTAGCCCAAGAGGAGGCATTCCGAGGGTCATCGAGGGTCCTTGTATGAAGCTCAAGAGGAAGCTATAGGGTATGGCTGGCTTTGTCTTTAAAAGGGATTTCACCGGGAAACCATCCTTTTGGAATTAAGAGCAATTTCACCGGGAAATTATACTCTCAGGGTTCTATCCTAACGCGGGTGATTCTTTGTATTGGAAGCCCAATAGGAGGCAGTTAAGAGATTTCCTATCTCTTTCATTGTATGATGCCCAAGAGAAGGCTAAACTCAATGAGGAGTTCTTTGAAAGAAGCCCAAGAGGAGGTGACTCAGGAGTCTTGTCTTATATGAAGCCTAAGCGGAGGCTGAACTCGGATGAATGAGTTTTCTTATATGAAGCCTAAGAGGAGGCTGAACTGGGGAGAGTTATCTTGTATAAAGCAAGCGGAGGCTACAACTGGGGAACCTATTGGTTAGACTAGTTGTTATGTTATAACTATCAGATTGTATAGACAAGTGTGTGTGTGATATGTATTCATAGGAGTTTATGAAGGAAATATAAACAATGCATGATGTTTATTTACAAGAGTTTATGAAGGAAATATAAACAAGTGTCGTGAAACGAACGTTTAAAACGAGCGTAACTTGATTATTTACAAGTTTGAGCGTGTACAAGGAAGTAAATATGTACACGAGCTATTTATGTACGACAAAGATGGATGTACATAGGAGGGTGGGACTTACACCATAGGAGGCCCATTGGTTTGAAAGCTTTCACGGAATAATGCTCCTTTCAATACCAATGGTTTTCGATATATAAACGGAAACGAACGATCAAGTTTATCTGAAAAATATCATATTATGTATGACAAAGATTTGTATGAATACAAAAAGAATTTGATATGTACAAGGAAAATATGTATGTACATAAAAGAATGTTTTTGTGTATACACAAGTGAAGTGAAAACAAACGATCGAAGTTTGTCTGTACTTGAGTATAAAAAGTATCTGTGTTATATATAGATAAAAATTTGTATGTATCTGAAGAGAGTTTGATATGTACAAAGAAATAATTATGTACATAAAAGAATGTTATGGGACTTACACCGTGAGGGAGGCCCATGATCGATTAAGAAATTCGAGAGAAAACGAATTCGGTTTTATCGTTAAAATCGGATCGATCATGGTAAAAAAATGTAAGTTTGATGAAAAGTTTTGAAAAATGATTTTGAAAGTGTTTTGAAATGTGAGGTTCATTTATGAGAAGTTTTGAAAAGAATCGAAAGTCGAAAGTTTGAAAAATTCACCTTTTAAAGGTGTTTTGAAAAGTGCTCGGAGCGTCGTTTTCGGCTCGATTAAAATATAATCAGATGAAAATTTTTTCTGAAAATTTTTGCACTATCATAAAATAGATGTATTTATTGACAAGTGTACAAAAAATCACCTCAAAATGAGGAGTTTTGATTGGTTAAAAAAATGTGAAAGTTTTGTAAAAAAAACATGAAAAATATGAAAGTTTTGAAAAAAAATGGTCCTTTGGAGAGTTGAACCCATGACCATTGGGGTGGCTACGTGGCACAAAGGACTACGAGCAAGCTGGCAACCGCTGGGACAAACGCGCTTTTGTGTTTATGAATCAAAACACGTGTTGATAAAACATTGGAAAATTTGAATTTAAAAAACTCAAGAACACGCGCGAAGTGTTCTTCATCTCCATTGATTCTCAGTTTCTATAATCCATGCTATAATCTTCTTCGAATGAAATTAGATGAAGTAAACATGAAAGTTGCTCGATTTTCACAAGGAATACGATGGTGGATGTTAATTGCTTTTATTTTGGTCTAGCATGTTTGAACGGCGCGAAGAACCCTAGGAATTCTAAATTAAATGATGTATGATTGATGATTCTTTAATTTGTTTGAGGGCTTATGATCGTGTTAGGTGCAGAAAAAGATTGGCCAAGAGTTTTTTCATTTAAGTGCAAAGAATCATGATATCCAAGTTTGATTTCTAGCCTGTTCAAGTTGAAACCGAAGAAGGTGATTGAGTGTTTCCAGAGCTTGTTTTATGATTGCTGTAGCATCATCGGCCTATATGGAAGCTGTAGGAATGGTCTGCTTACCTTGAATCATCTTGAATTACTCCAGCCAAGTCCACCTGCACAGTCTGAAAATGGAAGCTCGATTTCTTGGTTAGAGTTGTTACAGATGCTTGCTAATGATTTGGATCATGTCTATGATGTTCATAGATGATGTTTGGATGCTTGGAACACAAGTTAATCAAGCCTAGCCATAAATTCGAAACTTAAGGCAGTTTGTACAAGTTTATGTGACATGAAATACAATTCTGATTTCTAGCTTGTTCTATGTTGTTTTTAAGTTCTAAACAAGTTTGATATTGATATTAGAGCATGTTTGACACCAAAGTTCATCATGGTTTTAACTGAATTTCAAAATTGCAATGTTTCTCGCTTTTGCACTATGTTGCTTGAATTTCAAGAAAGTAGAGAGAAAGCATGGATTTGCATTGCTTTGGTGTAGTTTGAACTTGAAAATGATGCTCTATTTATAGGCCAATGGTTCTGAAAATGTTAGGCACAAGTACAAGGCTTTGTAATTCAAAGATGCCTTAAAGGGCAAGAATGACTTTTATAAAAGGAAAAAGGAAGCTTCCTCTTTTTACCATGTGTGAAAATCTAAAATTGATCTTATCTCATCTCAATTATTTCTAGCTGATATTTATCAGCTCTAATCTACATTTGGCAAGGTGGCATTGCTTCTAGATGAAGAAATCACAAAATGACCTATAAATGTGAAGTTTTGAACTTGAAAAACCATGTTCATGGAGCCTTATGTTTCAATTTCAAAAGCATAGCTAGACTCCATGGATTTGAGAGTTCTTGGACATTTTGGAAATCTTGTTTCAAGAGCTACAACTTTCATGTTTTGAGTTTTTTCCAATTCAAAATGGAACTATGTGAAAAAATGGTATGAAGTTTGAAAAAAATACAAAATTTTAACACTTAGAAATTTTTCTAAGTGTTGAAAATTTTGACTTTTTGTTGACTTTTTCAAATTCTTTGATTTTTTATGATCATGATGGATCATTTGAAGTATTTTGATGATTGAAAAAGTTTTGTCTTGAAAAAGTTGACCAAAAGTCAAAGTTTGACTTTTCTGTGCACATGAAATTTCATTAGATGTTTCTGAAATTGACTGATGAAGTCTGTGAACTTTTGTGATGTTTTGTTTCCAGAAATTAGGTCAAGATGTTATATCTAAGATATAATTACCAATCTCTATCCAAAAAAGTCATTTAATGTTCAAAAAGTCAGAGAATCCTCATGCTCGATCAAAACCCTAATCGGTCGATCCTCGATTGATCTATGAGAAAAATTGGATATCTGAGGATTAAAGGTTGATATTTTGATCAAGATAGGTCAAATGAGGTGAGTAAATCTCAAACCCTAATTGGTTGCCTCTTGAATCAGATGAAAATCTGATGAAACCCTAATTTTGACCTGTGAATGCTACACCCGATTAATGCTGTTCTGAGCTGTTAGTTATGCAATGATGCAAATGTAAGGTGGTATATTAGGTCAAAAATTGGGGTATGACAAGTAGGAGGGAAAATTTTGGGGTATGACATAGTGTTGGTGGAAAATCTTAATTTTCATATGTTGTTGGTAAATTTCACAAGCATACATGGTTGACTTTGATCCTTAATTGGAAATAGAAGTAGTGAAACATTGGGTTCACATGAGGCTTTGATCCTTGAGTGGAAATAAAGGTGATGAAACTTTGGGTTTACATGTGTTGACTTTGATCCTTCATTGAAAATAAAAGTGGTGAAACTTTAGGTTCACACGAGGCTTTGATCCTTCAGTGGAAATAGAAGCAGTGGAACTTTGGGTCCACATGAGGCTTTTATCCTTGAGTAGAAATAGAGGCAGTGAAACTTTGGGTTCACAAATGGCACCACGTGCATGAGTCACATTCATTGTGTAATTGAATTCTTATGAATTATTGATGGATGTGTTTTTGAATTGGAAATGCAATAATTCGTTAAATGATTACTTGAAATGCTACATAGGTAATACTTATATTGTATGGAATATCACATGAAGTATAGAGGATTATTAATTACATGTTTGTTTCTATATTTCTTCTAATTATATACATTTTGATAATGATTTGAATTCTTACCCTTCTGTTGTATGTGATGTTCTATGAGACAATGTGCAGGTTCTGAGGATAGCGGTGCTTCGCACGAGACTATTCGAGAGGATTAGTTAGCTTAGCCGTTATATTAGGTAGTGAGTCATTTCTATGGTCATGTAGCACATAGGTTATTTGAACTCATGTTTATTATGAGATATTGTTATGTATTCTCATGTGATTTGGATTTATATGTTGAGATATTATGTTGAGGTGGTCTTGGTGCTGATGTTTGAATTCATATGACTTGATTATGTTATGAATTCATTGTTATGATGTTTAATGGTTATAGTATGGGAGATAATCATTGATAGTATCTGAGAAAAGAAACATTCCGTTGTGATATGCATATTTTAATGAAGCGTGATATTTAAATATGTTATGATTATGACCGGGTGCATGTTAATATTTGTTTTGTTGGTTTTCTATTGTCTAGAAAATGACATGTGACACCCTTTGTATGTATGCATGATATTTTACTCTGATATATCTATATTATTTGGGGTTAGAAAATGGGTGTTACAAACGACACCACCAAGAACAATCCTCTTGGATCAACCAAGTTGAAATGAGAACAATCCTCTCAATTTTAACCACTTGCTTCCAATAATCCTGGATAGTAAGGAACAAACCAAACAAATAGAACACGAAAATAATCCTTTCCTTTCTGCTCTCTTGTTTCCAATAATTTTGGATAATAAAGAATTTACAACCAAATTTGAAAAATATTAAGTAAAAAGTTGATGAATATATATCAATAACAATGATTTATCTTCTATATCAAAACACTTGATTTTGAAAATGAATGAATATAATGAAGTTAATTGCAATGGAAGAACAAAAAGTGCATCAAAAGGTGTTAAAAAGTTATTGTTTTTCTTTCAAATTCGTACATGACTTATTAAGTTAGTTTTAACAGATAACTGACTTAACAAATGCATAACATTTTTTGAATTTCAAAAATAAAATACTGCTTCAGGCTGGTGCAAAATTATGGAGGTTTTTAATTCTGTTACAAAGGGTCAAACTGCCACAATTTATCAAAAACAGAAAGGTTGAAAATTAAAAAAATTGAAAATTTGTCTAAGTATTTGAACCAATCTTATGCAACATCTATTGATTTATCCAAGTAAATAGATTATATTTTAAAGTGATTTAACTTGGTTTAAACATGAAAAATATTATATTTGAAAATGATTTAACATGATTCAAAGATGAAAAATAAAATTTCAAGCGCATGATAAAAAATAATTTGTGCACTAAGAAATCAATATAATTTGCATGATTATACATTAATTATAAAGATCAATCAAGACCATAATGCTAGCTTTCAAAGAAATAAATCTTGAATATTTGATGCTAGCCATCACATATGATAAGGCTTGAACATTTTATTCTATATTTTGATCTTGAAAGCTCTTTCCATTCTTTTTCCATTCATTTAATTATTACTTTATCTTCATAGAAATAAAATATACGGGGAGTCTTGACTTCACATTATTCCCCTTTTTGATTATGACAAACCATTTAAATTTGAAGTACTTGAACCATTTTGAATAAATTAGAATCTCTTATGTGAATGTTTCCCCTATCTTTGATAACTCCCCCCTTGATCAAAGTTCTCCCTTGATTCATAGAGAATTTAACATATTTGTGGCTACTCATTTAACATATTTCATGTTTTTCAAGTCTTCCAAGGTCTGTATCATTTTCTTTTCTTTCCGGATATTGCCGTCACTTTTGGATGTCATTCCATGGTTAAAGATCTAAGCACTTTAAACTTAAGTTCATCATTAGTTAAAGTCTTACCGAGTGCTTTAAAATTATTTTTCAACTGCATAATATTTTTGGCAAGTCGATGATTTGTTCTCGAGGCTGCATTCTGAATAATTCGTATTCTTGACTCAATGTATTTAATCTCAATATTTTAACTTCATCAATTATTTCATGAGTTTCCACCGAAGTATTGCAAATTTCCTTTGTCATTGTTCTTACCGAAATACGAAAAAAAATCATCCTTGCTAAGAGCACCTTGAAGAAGATTTATTGCTTTCTTATTGTAGAACACTTTTTTTTCATCATGTTTATTCCATGAATCTTCGGGTTTGAGAGTACTAACACCATTAACACTCGTAGTGGGAACAAAATGGCTATTTAGAACCGCTTTCCATACTTCTTTTCTTGAAAATCTAGATATGCCTTCATCCGGATTTTCCAAAAATCAAAGTAATCACCAAACAAAAATGGAGGCTTGTTATTGCTACCACCGTCTTTGAAAACCATATTTACATTTGCGGAAACCATTATGGATCTTTAGAAACAGGTTACATATAATCTCCTCTGATATCAATTATAAGTTCGGAGTGAATTAGGACTTTAAAATTTTATTTGGTTTTAGAAATAAGTAGTTTTTATTTTTGATTTAGTGTTTATGTATTTATAAATGTGCTTTTTTTTATGATTTAAGATGAAAGCAATAAATACAAAAAAAGAAAGAACACAAGGATGTATCCTTGTGCCCCTTACAGTCTGAGAGTACTTAAGTCCACCTTTTAGTACGAAATATATTTCACTACTATAAGATTTTTGTACAAGCCATATACCAAAACTTCTCCTACAATCTTCTAACAACAACACCAGCAAAAACAAACCTCTTGGATCAACCAAGTTGAAAAATGAGAATAATCCTCTCACTTTCAATCTCTTGCTTCTAACAATCTTGAAAATCAAGGAACAAACCAAACAAGTAGAACAAGAAAACAATCATTTTCTTTCTACTATTTTGTTTCCAACAATTTTGGACAACAAAGAATTTACAACAAAATCTAGAAATTAATAAGTAAAAAGTTGATGAATATATACCGATAACAATTATTGATCTACTCTTCCAAACAATAAATTTATAAAGATAATATAGTGCTAAAGTGTTTATGAATGAGACATAATTTTTTTCGAAATGATACGGAGAACACATGCAGAAATTTTTTCAATAAAAGTTGAAATATCAAAACACTTGATTTTGAAAATGAATGAATACAATGGTGTTATTGCAATGGAAGAGGTGAATTTCAAAAATAAAATACCGCTTCAGACCGCTGCAAATAATGGCAGTCTTTTGTGTTGTTACAATGAGTCAAACTGTCACAATTAACCAAAAACAAATTGTTTGAAAAATTGAAAAAATTAAAAATTTGTCTAAGTATTTGAAGCAATCTTATGCATATCTATTGATTTATCCAAACAAATAGATTATATTTGAGAGTGATTTAACATGGTTCAAACATGAAAAATATTATATTTGAAAGTGATTTAACATGGTTTAAACTTGAAAATTAAATTTTCAAATGCATGATAAGAAATATTTTGAGCACTAAGAAATCAATATAATTTGCATCCTTTTACCTATATTATAAAGATCATTCAAGACCACAATGCTAGTTTTTAAAAAAAAATAAATCTTGAACATTTGATGCTAGCCTTAACACATGATGAGTCTTGAACACTTATTCCATATTTTGATCTTGAAAGCTTTTTCCATTCTTTTGCCATTCATTTGATTATTCCTTTGTGAAGCAACTCGATTTTCAAAAATCTTTTCAATTCTCGAAAACAGTGAAATCGCCACCTAATTTTATTCGTTCTAAAAAGAACGGGAAAATATAGATAAAACCCCAAACAAGCGGATAAGGCGGTCTACGTGACCAAAAAGTGGGATCGGGAGTCGGTTATGTAAGGGGAAGGTATTAGCACCCCTTACATCCATCGTACTCGATGGGACCCATTTAATTCTACGCGTTTGTGTGTATGTTTACTAAGTTATGGATGCTAAAAGAAAACAGAATTTGTTTCTTATTATTTTGAGTTTGGCACGGTTTCAAAACCGTGTGCCTACATATTCCCTCGTGCAATGGGAAAGTCAAACCTCTGTAGTTCCTCTTAAAAAGGCTTTAATTGGTTGCATTGATTTTATCTGAAAAATCGTGCGTTTAGACGTTTCAAATGCTTTGAGCTAGGACTTGTTTTGTTTGTTTGAAAAGCTTAAGTCCTCTCAGATTTGAAACGACTATTGCACACTCTTTGTCCGAAAAGAGTTTGATGATCGCGTATGAGCGATAAAAGAATTTTGAATGAGTTGAATTGTTTTTTATGTGGATGAAAAAGTACCGAACAACGAGGCTAGCGTCTCACGATTCAAATACTAGAAATCCGCGGAACTGGTGCTCACACGAATCGTCTATCACCCAAAAAGATTTTCTTATGAAAGAGTGAGGTGAAACGAGTTTCACGTTGTTTAGAGGTTTTTAAGCAACTGGTCTAGCGTCCGATGACTTAAAGACTGAAAGTTCATTTAGGACAAGTTTTTAAGCAATTGGTCTAGCGTCCAACGACTTATAAACTTGTATTTGATTATGAAAAGAACTTTTGAAAAGACACTCGACATTTGATCGAGGTTTGGAATTGTAATTATGAAAGTGTTTTAAATAGGGTTCGGTGACGGACCGGAAGAGAAAGAATGATTCGGGTTGGGATTTAACTAAAGCAACAAGGGCTTTAAGTAACCTCGTGAGGATGGCCCTGCCCATCCTCAAGTATGAAACCCTTTAAGAAATCGGCCTATGAGCCAAGAGGTTTTCTTTTTTAGAAAAAGTAGTGAAACAAATCTCATGTTAATTAGAAGTCTTTAAGCAACCGACCTAGCGTCCGACGACTTAAAGACTAAGAGTTCATTTGGGATAAATTTTTAAGCAACTGGTCTAGCGTCCAATGACTTAAAAACTTGTATTTTATTATGAAAACGGTTTTTGAAAATACACTCGACATTGGATCGAGGTTTGAAATTTATTTGCGAAGGTATTCTGATACGCGTGCTGAGATGGAATGGAAGCGGGTTATGGTTAATCAAGTATATGGACTCAATTAACCTCGTGAGGATAGGTGCTCCTATCCCCAACCATGAGACCCTGGTGCATGGTGATTGGTATATAGACCAATGTTGTTTTCGGGTTATGATCGATTAAAGCAACAAGGGCTTTAACCAATCTCGTGAGGATGGCCATGCCCATCCTCAACCATGAGACCCTTTAAGAAATCGGCGTATGAGCCAATCAGGATGAAATCGAGTTGATTTTAATTTCCGTTGTGTGCAATGTGTACATTCGTGAATAAATACTGAATGAGTAAATAAACAGACAAAATACCATACAATACAATCGGAAATTTAAATAATTAGTAGAGACAATCTTTTCTGTTTGATGAAAAATCGGCTAATAGTTTAATCGATAAATCATCAAACAAAAACTATCATATCCAATAATTATCTAGTACATCGCAATGAGAATATTATTTACGATAAAATAAATAATTGAAATAGAATAAGTTCAGAAATAGCCTGTATTGCAGTGATTCAGGACGATGCGAAGAGAAATCCATCTGAACTTTTGACCGGTCCGAAATACTTCCATATACGCTAGTAAACTGGGTGCAATGCTTCCACTCCAAATTACTCCAACAGTTCCAAGAATAATAATATTGCACTACACATATTTATTCATTCAACTATAAACATTTTCCTAAAAATGAATTTACTAAAGAAAATAGTCCATTTTTTTTATTGAAAATACAAGATGGTGACATTTGTCACCACCACATTTTTTCTAAGTAAAATAAAAGATTAATTATTTTTTATATTTTTAAGAAGTGAAAAGAAAAACAAAGGGGATCACTTAATTCAGAAAAAAGGAAAAAAGGAAATAATTGTTACAGGGGAAACTCTTATGCGTGTTCTCTCTCTGGCTCCTGGGTTTCTCACTCTCGCGCTGTCATCCAAACCCTCATCGCCCTCTCTCTCGCCGGACCTCACCGTTCCCTCACCGATTCATCACCGCTCTCTTTCTCACGCGTTCGACCCATCTCTCTCCTTCACGGATGCGATTCGTCTGCCTCTCTCTCCGTCGGTCGCGATCTATCTCACCGGAATTGAAAAATCTCTCTTCCTCCTCTCTGTTGCATGCTTCGATTTTTTGAGTGTTTGATTTTGTTTTTGATTATCGACTGTTTTTGACAGGTTATGAACGAAAAAGAAGAAGGATGGCGATAGAGATCGCAACCTCTTCACAAATCCCGGTATTACCTTTCCTGAACTTCTCTTCTTTCTCGCTTCGGAATGTAATTTTTGAGGAATTGTTATATCTGAAGGTTGTTAGGTTGGGAAGATGATGAGTTTATGTCATGATTTTGCTTTGTTTGTGTTTTCTGGGTTGCTGTTGCTTGAGTTTTTTCGGTTTTGTGGTTCTGGGATTAACTCATCTTCTTTCTCTTTTTTTTTCTTTGTCTATATCGGTTTTGATAAGAATGGATACTACCTTTGTGGATTTTTGGGTTGATTTTGTTCTAGAACGATTCTTTGCGTGGTTTTGTTTTGTTGCCAAGTCATTTTCTGCCGATGATTAATCTTTTACAAGATTGCCTACCACAAAACCGATTCCGCCAACGCCTAATGATGAGTCCCTCGACAAAAGAATAAATCTATGATGGTTTCGCATTTGTTTTAACTTTATGCTTGCTAACTTGATTTTGTTTCTTGTTTCATGTTGCAAACTGGTATGCTTGGACGGCACGGCATGGAGATGAAGAGGAATGATCATACGCGAAGAAAAGCTTCGGAGGACGACAACAAGTTTGGAAACAACTTCGGAGATCGTAGCATTTAGGGAACCTTAGCAGCTTGTAGTATTTAGAATTGCTTTTTGTAACAAAATTGTAATTTCCATGACATGAATGAAAATTTAAATTCAAGTTTCCAATGTTGGTACAAACTTTTCCTTCTTTTCTCTTTTTGTGAAGAAGTTGGAACTAGAAATAGAAAGAAGCAAACTTGTTCTGAATATTTTTCGATCTTTGAATAAAATAACATAATCGTTCCATACTTGACGATCCTTCAAAATGTTGATGAAATGATCCTTGTATTAATCTTTGAATAAAACAAATTTTGGCGAAAATTTCCAAAACTTGTACGAAACTTTGAATGGACTCGTAACACGTTTTAGAACACTCGAATAAGATCCGCATTTGAAAAGTGTTCAAAATTCAACTTGCCAATGTTGGTGCAAACCTAGAATCCGAATTTATAATCTTGAACATTTGAGTTGCTGTAAAAATCCGATAATTCTATCTTGCCTTGTTCCAAAAATAGAATTCAAAATTTCCTTTGAACTCCAACTCGTGATCAATCTGCTACACCATGAACCAACATTCCAATTGGCTCGAGAATTTGAACTTCCTTTGGGCTTTAGGAAATTGCAATTGTGTACTGGAATTTGGATGGATTTGCACAAAACACAATCCTCGTACCTTGACAAATCATTCGTTTCAAATAATCTGGGTGGATACAAGAGAAAGGAACATGAACCCATATTCCCAAAAAGATTATGGAAAGGAGGGTAAATTTTGGGGTGCGACAGTTGCCCCTATTCAATCATCTTGAACTTGATAAGTGAGAAAGATTGACAACTTTCGAACGTTCAAGGTGTAAGAGGATTGAATACTAGAGAACCCCGAAAATTTGCCCTACGCGAGAAACCAATGCCGCGAAAGAAAACAGATAACATATCTTGGTTACGGAGCCAAGAAAAAACGCTTGAAGAGAAAACTTGCCAAGCATCAACGGAATGCTTTAACACAGCATCTAGGAGATTTTAACAACACTGGGGGTAACCGTGTCACCGAAATGACTTTGACAACAATCTTAACGAAAATGCTATGAGAATAGAAACGAACTTCTCAAACGAAAAGAAAAACAATTTATTAAGAATTTGACATGATTGGGAACTTAACAAAGAGTTCCCTGATAATTAAGGAATACCTGGAGACCTTAAACAAAATTGAAATGACATGATTGGGAACTTAACAAAGAGTTCCCTGATTGACTAAGGAATACCTGGAAACCTTAAACAGAATTGAAATGACATGATTGGGAACTTAACAAAGAGTTCCCTGATTGACTAAGGAATACCTGGAAACCTTAAACAGAATTGAAATGACAAGATTGGGAACTTAACAAAGAGTTCCCTGATTGACTAAGGAATACCTGGAAACCTTAAACAGAATTGAAATGACATGATTGGGAACTTAACAAAGAGTTCCCTGAACGACTAAGGAATACCTGGAAACCTTACACGAAATTGAAAAATTGACACGATTGAGAACTTAACAAAGAGTTCTCTGAAACTAAGGAATACCTGGAAACCTTAAACAGAATTGAAATGACATGATTGGGAACTTAACAAAGAGTTCCCTGAAACTAAGGAATACCTGGAAACCTTAAACAGAATTGAAATGACATGATTGGGAACTTAACAAAGAGTTCCCTGATTGACATGATTGAGAACTTAACAAAGAGTTCTCTGAATGACTAAGGAATACCTGGAAACCTTAAACAGAATTGAAAAATTGACACGATTGAGAACTTAACAAAGAGTTCTCTGAACTAAGGAATACCTGGAGACCTTAAACAAAATTTGAAAAATTGACACGATTGGGAACTTAACAAAGAGTTCCCTGATTGACTAAGGAATACCTGGAGACCTTAAACAGAATTGAAATGACATGATTGGGAACTTAACAAAGAGTTCCCTGATTGACTAAGGAATACCTGGAAACCTTAAACAGAATTGAAATGACATGATTGGGAACTTAACAAAGAGTTCCCTGATTGACAAGATTGAGAACTTAACAAAGAGTTCTCTGAATAGATGGCTTAGAACAATATCGGAATTGTTGGTGCACGAAAGTGCGAGGAGCCATGGCATGCTGAATGTCTTTGACCGTGTAACTTCCGAGTTACAAGCGAGCAATTGATGGCGCGCAAGAATACAATTCTCGGGATAAACAAAACAATATCTAGCACACGGCGTGATATAGATGTTTATGAAGTCGGTAAATCTTGTTTCCGACATTTCGATGAGAGATCTTCTTGAACATGTACGGACATGTTGAACAACCGAGTTGACAAGATCTTCAATTTATATGCGAGATAGCTTTACCGTTGATAGAAGAATCGATTCTGAAAAACTTCTAAGGTAATGAGCTTCAATTCTCGACATTGTATGGACAATGCGTTGCGGCAAGTGGATATGTAGATCAGCGTGCGAGTTGGAGAAATATCTTGAGATTTGAATAAACATCCACGGGTGGATATTTATTTGTTGAGTAGTTGATAACTTCTGGGAAATAAGCACGAAGTTTGATGTAATTTTCTGAGAATGGCTCAGGGGAGTATATTGTGGAAGCCACCGCCAATAGTATTTGCTGAGAAGATTCTTGTCTGAAAGAAATCTTTGAAAATACCAAGAATAGTGTTGTAGTAATCCTTTCTGAAGGAGATTCACTTGGGGAGAGAAATAAGCTTATTTGGGAAACTTTAAGAAAACCATGTGGAAAATTCACTGGGGATTCCCGGTTGATAATTTTACTGACATTAGAGTCCATCTGAAAGAGACAACTGTTTCTGGGGAAGAAATCTCGACTGGAGACATCAAATCAGTTGTTGAGATCCATACAAGTATATAACTTGTGCTCGTAGAAAAGAGGATAATTTGTCGTCTGAGAACTAATCCTTCAATTTTGATCCTTACGAGGATATCTACGGTTTCAGTTGAAAAACCTGCAAAACAAATAGCCGAAGCTAATGCACGAGTATGATATGCATGATATGATATGCATGATGTGATTTTTTTTCTAATGCAAATGATGCATGATTTCCTGATACTGTTGAGAGAAGGAAGATATCACTGGGGAATCCAATTGAACGATCTTGCTGTCATAAGAGTTCACTGGGTATGATCAACCACCTCTTTGGGGAAGAGACTTCATTGGAGAATTGACACTATTGTCGATTGTCTGTCACCCGAGCATTCTCCTTGCACTGGGGAGAAAAGCTAGATTATCATTTGAGAAAAGTCTCCTGCTTGTAATGGTATACTTTTAAAAGGAACTCCATGAAGAAGAATCATTGGGGAAATCCCGAATAAGAAGTTTCATTGATACAAGAGTTCACATGGGGAAACCCAATCATTCTGGAATAAATTCAATTTGAGAATCGTCATCGTTGTAGTGTAATGGTATACTTTTAAAAGGAACTCCATGAAGAAGAATCATTGGGGAAATCCCGAATAAGAAGTTTCATTGATACAAGAGTTCACTTGGGGAAACCCAATCACTCTGGAATAGATTCGATTTGAGAATCATCAACGTTGTAGACCAATTATGGTCGAGCCCTCAAACTTGTGATCGGAAGAACTAAATTTGTCATTCAAAATAGTCTTCAAATTATGATTCTGCTGAGAAAAATCACTAGCCGATCTTGAAATAACCCGAGTCTTGGCTGAGGCTTATGAATGAATGTGCTATGTAGTATATGATATGAATGCATGAATGAATGAATGCATGAATATACTGGTTAATGCACTGGCTATCAAACTGAATCCTCGACACCGTTAGTCCGGAGGATAAAAGAACACGACACAATAAGATGATTGTCCAAGCTCCAAAGGTTGAATTGCCGCTGGAAGGGCTGCAATGCTAATTCTTGTAGAAACAAGAATAGCAAACTTCTGAGTTGATTAGATGATGAGAGGCGTGCTCCATGCGTGGGAACGCAGCGGCATTAGATTTTTCACCTTAGAATCTCAATATGCCCCGGTCTGGTAGACCTTCTAAAAATCTTTCCCGAAAAGGAGTGCCCCGGCATCCTGTATTCCGAAGCAATACTTTACTGATCGTCAGTATTTCAAAGGAACTGGATATTCTGATATGGGAATGTCATGCCTTGATAGGAGCTTTGGAGGTGTTTCCGCATCTCAAAATAACCTCCTTAGATTTATCAAATCTTAGAGTGGCGTACTTTGTGTCGATGGCCGACATGCCCCAGGATGAACATTGGAGAGACTCCAACGTCTCGAAGTAGTTTCTTCAGATTAAATGAATCTTTTCCGCAAGCTTGCTTTAGAATGAACCTTGAAGGGACTTCTATATCTCAAGTAATTTCCTCAGATTGACTGCATCTGAATAAGGAGTTATGCGAGCATTGGGAAGACCTGCCCCAGGACGAGCTTTAGAGAGACTTCTACGTCTCAAAGTAATTGCTTCAGATTGATTGATTCTTGAACGAACACCTGCTCCAATTAAAAGAGCTTCACCATTATGAAGTAACTGCTTCAGATCAACAACAAGTGAGCGACTAACTTGGTGGAACAAGAGCTTTTGAAGGCTTCCACGCGTCGAAGTAGTTATCTCAGATTGATTGGAACCGAACGATCAGTTCGAAATGTCCCAATGTAAACAGCCTTAGAGAGACTCCCATGTCTCGAGGTGATTGCTCCAAGTTGACTGAAACATGGAATGACGGCTGTCTCAGGCTAACTGCTCTTTTGAGAAGGACTAAATCAACTGCTGATTGCTCTTTAAGGGTTTGCCCCCGGATTGGCAGAAATTCGAAGAGCTGAATTTCGATTTGATTGCCCCTGAATTCTTGAGAAGGCAACTCGTGATATGCTCAAAGGAGTCCTTAGACGTCATGCTCCTTGATACAAAGAGACGATCAAGTCTTTCTTCTTTGGACAAAGTTAAACCCTTTACTGATGTTCATTATGAGAACTTCTTCAATGTCAAACAAATGTTTTACATGTAGAAGAATGTTTGTTGTGACAATTATAATGCAACATTTATGCGTCTTGAAGTTTTGTTTGAAAAACATTATGATTTTTTGTGAGTGACACTTTTTGGAGTGCAACACTGAAAACTTTCTTTTTTGAAAGATAAGACGAGCATATGATACCAACACAGGTACTTAGCACACACTGTAGGAGTCAGGTAAACGCGATCTCTTCGTCATATGCTTTTGAATTAACCCATGCTTCAATTAGGACTTTTGAGGGTTGTAACGTGGTCTGGTTCACGATTTTTTTTTTAGAAAAAAGATTTTTAGGCTCAAAATATTTGGTGCCCGCCCATTCTCCGTGATGTTCTTCAGTCCTAAGTTCAATTATCCTGATACGAGCACTCATCTCTTGAGAGGCGTTATGATGGTTGAGGAACCAATACGAGGTTTCTTGGACACAACAATCACTCACATTTTGTCTTTTGGTATTTGACCACACAACTTGTTCTTTGTTGAGAATCCTTTGCATTTCGGGATCTTACCTGACTTTTGCCTAAGCGACTTATTACTAAGTTCCGACTTAGCGGGCTCTTTGTCTTTTTCTATTCATCTTTTTTTTGAATAAGTCGTGGATCCATACACAACCTTTGATTTTTTAGAAGTGATGGTGACTGTCTGAGTCCTGGGGGATTGTATTGTCATCTGTTGACCTTCTGATGTGCGAGAGGTACCCAACATGGTATCATTCTCCTTTGATACACACTATTGATAGATGGAGGTTGACTACTGTGGTTTTGACCTTTCTCAACCTTTTGAAGGATAGCCATTGTTGTATCCTTTGATGCTTACTCTCTTGATGAGCTCTGAACGTTCGATCAGATTAACTGAACACTACCCGCCCACAGGGTAAAAATGATGAGGGTTTTTTCTGAACAGAAAAGAAACTCCTACTTCAAGGCTCGAAGGGGTTAACGAGGGTTTATCTCCCTTATATCTCCGGTGTTTGGGGATTTGAAACAAGGCATGTACATCATTAGCAGGGTTCTACTCAAAAGCACATGACTAGAGACCTGGCATTTTTCAATTATCGTCATCCTCCCTCCAATCTTTGCCTAGGCGAAAGGATTGGTAAGGTTGGTATCAAAATGCTCGCAAATCATTTAGAGAGTGATAACGAATGGATTGAGTGATAAAGAATGGATTGCTTCAAGACAAACATACTCATTGCATTAAGTTAAAAACAAACAAGTTTCTACATGCAAACAAAGTTTAAACAATTAAACAAGATACACATGAAAATGCAGTAAAGAAATAAACGACTGTTGTTGTTGAGGAGACTTGAGCTCCGCCCTGACTTGTTGATTCAGATGACTTTTCAAGTGCTTAACTTCTGCCTTCAATAGTTCCTGACCACGCTGAAGCTCGTCTATAGTCCTCTGAGACATCCTTGGAGTTCTGAACGTGTGTCGAGTAGACAGTTTGATATTTCGAACAGAAGAAATGAAATGAGCTTTTCTGGTGAAAATGGAATGCATGCATTATGTATGAAAGAATGCAAATGTAATATAATGGCAACACATGTAAGAATGCGATGTAATATAGTAGCAACGCATGTAAGAATGTGATGTAATGATAATGCATATAAGAATGCAACATGACAGTAATACATGTCAGAAAGCCATATGATGGTGATGCATGTAAGAATGCAATGATGATAATGCATGTAAGAATGCAATGATGCGATACATAACGATGTTATGCGCAAAATCACATGTAAAGTTAAATAGCACAAGGGTTTAAAAGGACGGTCGGACATGGTTTCGACGTCTACCCAACAATTCCCCAAACAAGGTTGGTTCTAATGTTTTTGTGCTAAATGCTTCTTGGAGACTCAGATCCCCTTTTAAAAATATAATCGTCATGACGATAGTATTTTCAAAAGTATACTCCTCGGCTCCCATGGCCTCAAAGACCCAAGATGCAAGACATCCTAATACTTAGAGTTATAGGCCCTTTGTCCAAGAATTATCATCCCGCACTATTGTACGGTGCAATAACTCCCTTAAAAAGACCAACTCTAAGTTGTGGTCTTCACGTCGATCCAAGGAACACGGATGTCCAATGGACCTAAGCTACTCAACCACTCTAAACTTATGTTTCCTAGAAGCCTGGGTATTGGGCTTATCTATGAACCATAACCAAACAATGCCCCAATATCAAAATACATCAACAGGATATAAAGAAATAATAGGCAATGAATGGTAAACACACAAGCGAAGAATTAAATTAGGGTTAACTCGCTTTTGAAAAAGTCTTTTCCCAAGTGAAGTCGCCAACTGAAGCAACTCGATTTTCAAAAATCTTTTCAATTCTCGAAAACAGTGAAATCGCCACCTAATTTTATTCGTTCTAAAAAGAACGGGAAAATATAGATAAAACCCCAAACAAGCGGATAAGGCGGTCTACGTGACCAAAAAGTGGGATCGGGAGTCGGTTATGTAAGGGGAAGGTATTAGCACCCCTTACATCCATCGTACTCGATGGGACCCATTTAATTCTACGCGTTTGTGTGTATGTTTACTAAGTTATGGATGCTAAAAGAAAACATAATTTGTTTCTTATTATTTTGAGTTTGGCACGGTTTCAAAACCGTGTGCCTACATATTCCCTCGTGCAATGGGAAAGTCAAAACTCTGTAGTTCCTCTTAAAAAGGCTTTAATTGGTTGCATTGATTTTATCTGAAAAATCGTGCGTTTAGACGTTTCAAATGCTTTGAGCTAGGACTTGTTTTGTTTGTTTGAAAAGCTTAAGTCCTCGCTCGTATTTGAAACGACTATTGCACACTCTTTGTCCGAAAAGAGTTTGATGATCGCGTATGAGCGATAAAAGAATTTTGAATGAGTTGAATTGTTTTTTATGTGGATGAAAAAGTACCGAACAACGAGGCTAGCGTCTCACGATTCAAATACTAGAAATCCGCGGAACTGGTGCTCACACGAATCGTCTATCACCCAAAAAGATTTTCTTATGAAAGAGTGAGGTGAAACGAGTTTCACGTTGTTTAGAGGTTTTTAAGCAACTGGTCTAGCGTCCGATGACTTAAAGACTGAAAGTTCATTTAGGACAAGTTTTTAAGCAATTGGTCTAGCGTCCAACGACTTATAAACTTGTATTTGATTATGAAAAGAACTTTTGAAAAGACACTCGACATTTGATCGAGGTTTGGAATTGTAATTATGAAAGTGTTTTAAATAGGGTTCGGTGACGGACCGGAAGAGAAAGAATGATTCGGGTTGGGATTTAACTAAAGCAACAAGGGCTTTAAGTAACCTCGTGAGGATGGCCCTGCCCATCCTCAAGTATGAAACCCTTTAAGAAATCGGCCTATGAGCCAAGAGGTTTTCTTTTTTAGAAAAAGTAGTGAAACAAATCTCATGTTAATTAGAAGTCTTTAAGCAACCGACCTAGCGTCCGACGACTTAAAGACTAAGAGTTCATTTGGGATAAATTTTTAAGCAACTGGTCTAGCGTCCAATGACTTAAAAACTTGTATTTTATTATGAAAACGGTTTTTGAAAATACACTCGACATTGGATCGAGGTTTGAAATTTATTTGCGAAGGTATTCTGTTACGCGTGCTTTGAGATGGAATGGAAGCGGGTTATGGTTAATCAAGTATATGGACTCAATTAACCTCGTGAGGATAGGTGCTCCTATCCCCAACCATGAGACCCTGGTGCATGGTGATTGGTATATAGACCAATGTTGTTTTCGGGTTATGATCGATTAAAGCAACAAGGGCTTTAACCAATCTCGTGAGGATGGCCATGCCCATCCTCAACCATGAGACCCTTTAAGAAATCGGCGTATGAGCCAATCAGGATGAAATCGAGTTGATTTTAATTTCCGTTGTGTGCAATGTGTACATTCGTGAATAAATACTGAATGAGTAAATAAACAGACAAAATACCATACAATACAATCGGAAATTTAAATAATTAGTAGAGACAATCTTTTCTGTTTGATGAAAAATCGGCTAATAGTTTAATCGATAAATCATCAAACAAAAACTATCATATCCAATAATTATCTAGTACATCGCAATGAGAATATTATTTACGATAAAATAAATAATTGAAATAGAATAAGTTCAGAAATAGCACGTATTGCGTTGATTCGGGACGATGCGAGAGAAATCCATCGAACTTTTGACGGTCCGAAATACTTCCATATCGCTAGTAACCGGGTGCAATGCTTCCACTCCAAATTACTCCACAGCCCAAGAATAATAATATTGCACTACACATATTTATTCATTCAACTATAAACTTTTTCCTAAAAATGAATTTACTAAAGAAAATAGTCCATTTTTTTATTGAAAATACAAGATGGTGACATTTGTCACCACCACATTTTTTCTAAGTAAAATAAAAGATTAATTATTTTTTATATTTTTAAGAAGTGAAAAGAAAAACAAAGGGGATCACTTAATTCAGAAAAAAGGAAAAAAAGGAAAAAATTGTTACAGGGGAAACTCTTATGCGTGTTCTCTCTCTGGCTCCTGGGTTTCTCACTCTCGCGCTCTCATCCAAACCCTCATCGCCCTCTCTCTCGCCGGACCTCACCGTTCCCTCACCGATTCATCACCGCTCTCTTTCTCACGCGATCGACCCATCTCTCTCCTTCACGGACGCGATTCGTCTCCCTCTCTCTCCGTCGGTCGCGATCTGTCTCACCGGAATTGAAAAATCTCTCTTTCTCCTCTCTGTTGCATGCTTCGATTTTTTGAGTGTTTGATTTTGTTTTTGATTATCGACTGTTTTTGACAGGTTATGAATGAAAAAGAAGAAGGATGGCGATAGAGATCGCAACCTCTTCACAAATCCCGGTATTACCTTTCCTGAACTTCTCTTCTTTCTCGTTTCGGAATGTAATTTCTGAGGAATTGTTATATCTGAAGGTTGTTAGGTTGGGAAGATGATGAGTTTATGTCATGATTTTGCTTTGTTTGTGTTTTCTGGGTTGCTGTTGCTTGAGTTTTTTCGGTTTTGTGGTTCTGGGATTAACTCATCTTCTTTCTCTCTTTTTTTTTGCTGTCTATATCGGTTTTTTGATAAGAATGGATACTACCTTTGTGGATTTTTTGGGTTGATTTTTGTTCTAGAACAGATGCTGCATTCTGGGTTTTTTTGTTTTTTGGGACAGATGAACTGATATTACACTTGTTGTTGCCTTGATATATGTTGCCTGTTGCCTTTTTTGGGATTAAAATGTATATGTGTATGCTGCTGCCCGGAATTGAATCTGTCTGCTTCGCATTGTTTGCTGCCCGAAATTGAATCTGTCGCTTCGTATTGCAGCCCGTCGTATGCTTGTTTGTGAACCGGGTTAGCCCGCGATTTGCAAGCAAGTCATTTTCCGCCGATGATTAATCTTTTTACAAGATTCTGAGGCCTACCACAAAACCTGATTCCCGCCAACGCCTAATGATGAGTCCCTCGACAAAAGAATAAATCTATGATGGTTTCGCATTTGTTTTAACTTTATGCTTGCTAACTTGATTTTGTTTCTTGTTTCATGTTGCAAACTGGTATGCTTGGACGGCACGACATGGAGATGAAGAGGAATGATCATACGCGAAGAAAAGCTTCGGAGGACGACAACAAGTTTGGAAACAACTTCGGAGATCGTAGCATTTAGGGAACCTTAGCAGCTTGTAGTATTTAGAATTGCTTTTTGTAACAAAATTGTAATTTCCATGACATGAATGAAAATTTAAATTCAAGTTTCCAATGTTGGTACAAACTTTTCCTTCTTTTCTCTTTTTGTGAAGAAGTTGGAACTAGAAATAGAAAGAAGCAAACTTGTTCTGAATATTTTTCGATCTTTGAATAAAATAACATAATCGTTCCATACTTGACGATCCTTCGAAATGTTGATGAAATGATCCTTGTATTAATCTTTGAATAAAACAAATTTTGGCGAAAATTTCCAAAACTTGTACGAAACTTTGAATGGACTCGTAACACGTTTTAGAACACTCGAATAAGATCCGCATTTGAAAAGTGTTCAAAATTCAACTTGCCAATGTTGGTGCAAACCTAGAATCTGAATTTATAATCTTGAACATTTGAGTTGCTGTAAAAATCCGATAATTCTATCTTGCCTTGTTCCAAAAATAGAATTCAAAATTTCCTTTGAACTCCAACTCGTGATCAATCTGCTACACCATGAACCAACATTCCAATTGGCTCGAGAATTTGAACTTCCTTTGGGCTTTAGGAAATTGCAATTGTGTACTGGAATTCGGATGGATTTGCACAAAACACAATCCTCGTACCTTGACAAATCATTCGTTTCAAATAATCTGGGTGGATACAAGAGAAAGGAACATGAACCCATATTCCCAAAAAGATTATGGAAAGGAGGGTAAATTTTGGGGTGCGACACTTTGTTTTCATCAAAACAAAATAGATGAAGAGTATTGACTTCACAAATAGCATCTCTCACCTTAAATTAAGATTTGCAGTATGAAATGATGAGATACTAGTATGAAATTTATAATAAATTTAACATACTAAACTAATGGGATTTCTCATAAATATCCATTACAAGCTAAGTTATGTACAACCTAACGTAAACAACTTCGATACAACAAACATGCCCAATTCGAAATGCTAACAACCCTTAATATTTTTGATATCTACACACTAGAACATATTTTGACTTCGATAACAGCATCTGAGCAAAGTTTGACGGCATGTTAAACTTTGTCGAATTGTCTAAACCAAGAAGCTATCTTCGACCATACTAAATTTTATTGTTACATTGTGGCATGATGTAACAATAACTTTTGTGTTGTCGCTATTAAATAAAATATTTAAAATTGATCTTATTGTATTCATTCTTGAATAATAATCAAACTTATGATAAGGTGTTTCTTTGGTAAAATTTGAGAGGACTCAAGACGTCCTAAAATAGTGAAAGAAAAGATAAATGAGTAGCCTATTAATGAGAATATTTTTTAGAAAAAATTGAGCCACTTAATCTTAAATAAACTTGATTACCCATTAATTTTTATTATTTTACAGTTACATACATTTCTTTAACTACTATTTATATTTTCTCTTGTTCTTGGCGCCTCTCTTATTTCTAACTACTTCTAAATTACTTAGGAGAAAAGGCTATTCAAGCATGAGGAATTTTAACGACATGCAAAAATATTGTTTTAATTTCTATATTTGTAGGAATATTTGATGACTTTAGTTTAGTTTTAGAAATTTTATGCTATCTTTAGTTGAAATTTGTTTTTAAGGTGTAAGATGCGAGTTTGAGGTGTTTCAAGACAAATAATAAATAAACAAAGTGTAAGATTGAAATGTTGAATTTGAGACAAATTGAAACTAGTAATAAATCAAGAAAAAAACATAGTACAATAGTGTAAGGGTAACAGAGACTTGTTGCATACACGAATGATTAAGAAATAAATAAATATTTTTTATTTTGTCACAATGAAGGAATGTGCTTTATACAAATAAAATAAAGTACCTCAATTATATGTTACATTTTATTTACCCTAGTAGGAATAGCTCGCAATGGTTGATTAATGTCTCTATCTCCATTTTCTTTTTTCCAGTCAAAAGAATTAATCAATGATCCTAACATCGTGTGTAACATTCGTATAGCGAGTGGTAAACCAGGACACATTCTTCTCCCACCACCAAATGGTGTAAATTGAAAATATTGGCCTTTGAAATTAATTTCTGACCCAAGAAACCTTTCAGGAAAAAACACATTTGGATTATCCCAAATGCTAGGATTTCTTCCCATAGCCCATTCATTGACTAGAACCTGTGAACCTTGTGGAATAGTGTATCCATGAATTTTTACATCTATCCTTGCTTTCCTTGGTAGTAAAAGTGGAGCAGATGGATGCAAACGTAGTGTTTCTTTTACTACTGCTTGCAAATATGGGAGTTTAGAAATATCTGATTCGTCAATTAAATTACCGATACCAATTACTTGTTCAAGCTCTTCTTTAGCTTTTGACATTACATGTGGATTGTGAATTAATTCAGCCATGGCTCGTTCTATTGTGTAGGAAGTCGTATCAGTTCCCGCAACAAATAAATCCTATAACAGTGAAAAAAATTAATATAAATATTTCTTTCAACAAATTTTATATATATATATATATATATATATATATATATATATATATATATATATATATTTAATAATAAAAAATATATATAATAGAAAAGTGTTTGATAGAAAATTACCAGAAACAAATGTTTAATCTTTGTGTTGTCCATCTTTTTGCCATCCTCTTTAGAGATGTTGAGAAGCATGTCTAACATGTCACCATTTGGGATGTAATTTTCGTCTTCTCTAAATTTCAATCTTTTGATAGTATATGAATCAATTATTTGCAACAACTTTTCAAGATAAGTAGCTGATATTCCTTTGATACCTTGTGGATCAAACATCCTTAAAACAGGAAAGAAATCAACCAAGTTTGGTGTTCCTATGACTCTCACAAGATTTTCAATGATATCTTTATACTCATCAGTTTTGCCAGCGGAATTAGCAAAATCCATAGAGAAAAAAGTGTTTGACAAAAAGTTCAATGTAGTCTTAAAAGCAGCTCTTCCAATATCTACTGCTTCACCCGTTATACTGCTTCTATTAATATCACATAAAAAGTCTTGAAGCTTGTTACACCTAAGTTGATAACTTGCATCAAGTGTTTTGCTGGAAAACAAATGATTTTTGCTTATTTTTTTAAGGTCTCTCCAAAGATCGCAAGCTGGCATAAATGGTAAGCTAAAATGCTGATGATCAAGAACTGCTACAGCTTGAGGAATTGTTCGGTCCGAGAGGAAGAGGTCATGAGTTTGAAGCACTTCTTGTGCAATTTCTGGTGATGAAATTACAAAGGTTGTTATTTGGCCTACCTTCAAACGCATTATTGGGCCATATATTTTAGAAAGTTTGGCTAGCGAGTGTTGTGGTTTCAGTTTTCCTAGTTCAGAAGCATTTAGCATAAGGGTAAGAAGTGAAGGCCCTGGTGGAAGATTGATATGTTTTTTGGTTGTACTAAATAGTGTTATAGCAATGTATGATAGAAAGAGGAGGAACATTGTGGTTGCAAAATACATTTCAGAATTCATCTTCTCTTATGAAATGATATTGCTTGTTATTACTGAATGTGAAACTGACTCATTTATACATAGACTCATGAGCATGGAAATATGTCATCTTAACTTAGTCGAAGTCAATAGTCAAAACATGTGCATGGGAAAGTATGTCATGGCAGGCGCTGGCTATGTTTGTTGGTGAAGATTTAACATGTTCAAATAATCAAGTCTAGCGAGACAAATTTTTGACTGTAGGAGTGTGAGTCACTATTAATTAATAATAACGTACACAATTAAATTTATTCTTCAATTAAATACAATACCATTAATTAGTCTAACATACATAAATTGTTTAATATTTAACATTGTGTAGTTATCGAATACGGCAAAATATTTAATAAACTAGAGTCAAAAAAGGAAGGATTGGTACAATTAATAATGATTTTCAACCGTGCGTATTTCTGATATTACGGCCAAAAGAATAATATAATTAAAATATGGATTAAATAAGTTTTTGATCTTTATAAATATTGTAATTTTTATTTTTAGTCTTCCTTGTCTTTTAGGTAACGGTTTTTACAAAAAAATCGTTGTTAAAACCAGTTAAATCCGTTGTCAAAACTTAAGAGAGACTAAAAATAAAACTATAATATTTATAGGATCAAAAACTTTTTAACTCTTAAAACAATTACTCTTATTTTTAATAAAAAAATAATAATTAGTACTTGTTTTGGGGATTAAATGATACAGTTAAATTTTTTATTTTATAGATTACAATATACAACAAAGTTCTCTTTCTCAAAAAAATTAATACTAATGTGTCTACAATTGAATTTGAACTCAATATCTTGGTTAAATTAAAAAGAGACTCTATCATCTCTTCCAAATACTCACTTTAAAAATATATATTATCTTATATTATTAAAAATGTGTTATAAAATTGTTATATTCATTTCACATATTAAGACCAGAGGAAATAATATAATTAAAATAATTACTTATGTAGCAATAAATGATGTGAGTTAAAAAATTTAGTATGAATTAAAATTTTTTTGACGTAATTGTAGACATTAATTTTTTAAAAAGTATAAAATTATATTTAACAGAAAATCTATCGCTTAAAAACTTTAACATTGTTGTGTATTCACGATAAAATTTGAATTAGTACCTCTCGTTAAATTGGAAGAAACTGTATTATCGCATCCAAGTTTCACTCGGAAGTATATATATTGTCTTACATTTTTTTACAAGAATAAGTTAACTCATTATATTAAACAAATGAAAATTAATACAAGGAGGTACATCATTAACGATACTACGTCTAGGCTGAGAATTGACCGCATTCACTAACGAGTCTGTAACCATATTCGTTTGATGCTTAATAAACTTAACCTCAAAGTTTGAAATAAGACTCAATAAAATTTTGATGGAATGAATAATAATACTTGTTGCACCCCAAAATTTGCCCTCCTATCTCGGTTTTATCTGGTTTAGGCTTTGCATTTATCATGACACTCACATGCATTCATATCACTGGGTTTATGGTTACGGATTGGAGTTGATTCCCAAAGATTTCTCTGTTGAGCAGAAAAGGCGTGGTGTTTTCGACCAATTTGAGGATATTTGAAAATGATGAGGTTTAATGTTAAATCTTATTCGTTCATATCTATCGGCTTTCGGGGCTTGGTGTTCGATTGTTGAATTGAATGGTCTGTTCTTGATGGAACTATGGAAGCTTTGTTATATTAAATATCATTACCTCCTGATTCAAGAGATCAATTCATCACGGGTTTAGGATTCGCTGTTGTTTCGAGTTCATTGTTCAAGATGTAAAAGTGTGGATTATGATTATCCGATTATTGATCAACAATTCAAGTTCTAGTGCATTTGGCTTGCTCATCAACTTTGTTCGTTCTTAGCAATAGTTGATATATGGCGTGTGTGAAAATATTCGTCCAGAGGGTTTGTTTGCAAGATTTAAGGATGTCCAAGTTGCCACATGTTTAGATCTTTTCTAGTTGTGTTCATACGAGATTCAAGGCATTCATTGAAAAATTAGAAGTTTCTTTATGAAATTCGTTTGATTTCAAATCTTTCTCTACTACCGAATATGTTTCGACTTGCAAATGCGGTGATAATCCCATTAACTTCAAGAGGAATCTATCACCCATTTCTTAAAGAAATCATGGAATCGCCAAGTTGACTAGGGTTTTGAATCAAGAACTTTTTTTTGAAACTTAGAGTTTCAATTTTTTGTTTCAAGTGGCAAAAGGCTCGGGATTTCTACATGAACGGATCAACATGAAAGCGTTATGACCGGGAAATTCAAAAGAAATTAAGTTTTGTTTATTTCTAAGTCATCAAACCATCTTCGCATTTAGAAGTTTAATTCTCAAGTTTCAATCAACATTTCGACATGGTTTGTTTAACCAAATTACTTTTGGTTCATGACAAATTTTTGGGAATATTTTGTTCACAACGAATTTCCAACTTTCATACAATTGTTACAACGATAAAGCTCACATTAGTAGTATTTGAAGATTTAGAACTAAAAATTCAAATTGGTACATAATCTCCAAATCTTGCATTCATAAAAATTCAAGAGTTTCACACTTCTCCAAGGTTTTATTTGCACAAGAATGTAAGAGCAAGTCTAGATACATATGTTATAATTCATCATATCTTACAATACAAGCTACAAAGTTTCTACAATGCAAGTATTTTCTAAAACAATATGTGGATTTTTCAAGCTGTAAGTCTTCATGATTGTGTTATTGACTTCATCTTCAAGCTTTCCCATCGATTCCTCCAAGTTTGCTTTTATCCATGTTTGATTGTTGTGCCAAGGCTTCACTAGGGTTCGTCCTCGCCACTTTGCTTTCATCAATCCAATGCACGAGTTACATGAAACAAGAAGAGAAATAATTAGCAAATGATCAAAGAATTCAAACATGAACAAGATACAAGATACACAATCTCATCATTAGGATTTTCTTTCCGGAATCAGGTTGTGCAAGGGTTTCAATCGTTCAAAACCGGCCTCATAGCGAATCATCGGCCATAAACTCGCTATTGCAAATCCTCAAGGGTGTACCCTTGGTTCACAACAGGAGGTGTGGAAAGAAGATGAGGAAAAGCAGTTTTCAAAACAGTTTTGGCATGACAGTACTGTGGTTTTATGCAGGGCAGCAAGAGTATACACCTTTTCGGGCAAGTTTTACCATAAACAATGCATCAAACAGCCAACATATCAGAAATGCAACACAGAACAGCCCACATATCAGAATTGATAACAATTAAACAGCATCAAAACTATCAGCCCAATACAAATTGATGCAAGCCCATCAAGCAAAAGCCTTGTTTTTTCCAAAGGGATCAGAATAACAAAACCCTAAGTTCTGGGTATATAAGGATGGAAGTTTATAACATAAGAAGCAACTGTTCACAAGCAAAACCCTAGCCGAAATTCCTCAAGAACCCTAACCGCATACTAACACTGTAAAGCCAAAATCACCAACAAGCCAAAACCAGAACAATATTCGACCAACCCAAAAAACCCAGAAAACTAACATCATTTCCCGCAAAAAAAAATCCTTCAGAAAGAGAAAACACGAGGCAACAGAGGCAAAACTCAAGGTAAACAGAAAGGTCTCACCGGGGTTGCGGCCGTAAACCGCCATCCTCCGCCGCCGTTTCGACCTTTGAATCATCACCATACCCTTTTGCTTTTCACTTTGTTGCATTTCCATCATAGGTTCTCCCTCTGACAGCGCCGATTTCACCAAATAGCAGTTAGGGTTTCGTTTTTCCCCTTTTCGTTTCCAGCGAACCTGTGAGTACGAAATCAAAGAAAACATCGATAAGTTGTTAAAGCCATAACAGATCGCGAGAGAGGTGAATACAATAGAGTGAGAGATCGGCGAAATCGCGGCGAGTTCCCGTGGGTGTCGCGGTGAGAGAACGGTGAGGATCGTGAGCAACGGAGCCAGGTTCCAACGGGATCGAGAGAGAGATGAGCATATCGACGGTGAGAGAGCGGCGTTTAGGGCTCGCAAGAGAGAGGATGACTCTGGGTGTAGAATAGTCTGTTTGTTTATTTCCTTTTGATAATTATAAAAGCTAATTAATTTTGGTTTTCAGATTAATACTAATACTAATTTTGTTTTGTTTTTCTTCATAATAATAATAACTTAAGAGTAGTATTAGTTTATGATTAGGATTTAGCTGTTGTCTTATAGGTTATTTTAACTTATAATAAAAGGATCTGTTTTTTTTTTAATATAAAAAACTGATTTGTTCCTTTTTTTTAATAAAAAAAAACTGTTTTTTTTTGTTGTGTTCACATTATTAGTATTAATCTTTTATTTTTATTTTATAGAGTTAGTACTATATTTTTTTTATAGTTTATAATATAAAAATGGATTTAGGGAGATGTTAGAATATTTAGCCTTGCTGGTTAGTTTAGGTGGTGACACTTGTCACCACCTGTTTGGTTCATTCGAAATCTGGTGTATCCATGTCCATGGTATATATTCTGCACCCTCCTGCATCAAACCATCAGATCTGTTGAAGCCCAGATCCAGCGATCCAGAATGGCAGACCATCATATGATCCATGGAAGCACCCACACAGGATCCAACAGCATTGTTTTGGGCTTGGGCTCAGATTTGCTGTTCACACCCTCTAGATTAAAGCTCCAATCAGGCCCATTTCTAAACTTTTCTCTTTAAAATTCAATATATTGCAAGTTTTTTTATTTATATATAATGATGTATTAAATAATATTTTGGCATATGGTAGTTTTTTATTTGTTGAATTACCAATTAAATTGTTAATTGATTTTTCATCAAGTAAAAGAATATCTATACTAATAATTATTTAAATTCCGATATTGTATTGTGTGTTAATTTATTTTCTTTATTTATCCGCTATTACATTATCCGCTTGCATGTTTATTACGCGATTGAACACTCCACTCTCACATTAATATAAAATCAACAACGCCTCCGCTCTTTCTCTTATTTTTGGTTACCCACACCAAATTCTCTAAGGGTCTCATGGTTGGGGATGGGCATGGCCATCCTCACGAGGTTAATTAAGGCCCTCGTTGCCTTGATTAATCATAACCCGAAAAATAATTGGTCCATATACCAATCACCATGCACCGGTCTCATGGTTGGGGATAGCACCTATCCTCACGAGGTTAATCAAGTCCATATACTTGGTTAATCATAACCGAAATATCATTTCTCGTCCAACATTTTCAACATGGTGTTATGGTACTTAATTAAATTGTTAGAACGATTTAATTTGTAAAGTAATTATGAAAATGACTCGAATACTTTATTCCCACAACGATTAAAACACTTTCAAATTAAATTAATTAATTGAATTTGTTTTCTAAATCAATTTTTCCAAAAATAAAAAAAATATAGTGATATGGAATTTAATTAAATTGTTAGAGGTTGACGATTTGATTAAGTATTTGGGCCGTTAGAGGTAACAATGACTTAAATACTTTATTCCATAACACTTAATAAAAAGTGAACTTTGTTTCACCTCACTCTTTTCATAATAAAGATTTTGGATGAGAGAAGATCGGTTGACCTCAATCACCAATCTCGAGTATCGAATCGTTAGAGGACCTCCCAACGTTTTGGTACTTGTCATCTACCACTAAAATCAATTCAACTCATTCAAATCCTTTTTCGCTCATATGCGATTATCAAAAATCAAAAACATTTTCTTCTAAAATCAATACAAACAATCCAAGACATTTTCAACAAGAACTACGGAGTTTTGACTTTCCCATTGCACAAGGGAATACGTAGGCACGCGGTTTCGAAACCGTGTCAAACTCAAAATAATAACAAACAAATCCCGTTTTCTTCTTTCTTAAATTCATTATTTAGAAATTAGCGATTACACACACACAAACACATTTTGAACTAAATGGGTCCCATCGAGTACGATGGACGTAAGGGGTGCTAATACCTTCCTCTTACGTAACCGACTCCCGAATCCATGCTTTTGGTCTTGTAGACCGCCTTATCCAATTTCTGTGGGTTTTATCTATATTTCCCCGTTCTTTCTAGAACAAATAAAATTAGGTGGCGATTTCATTGTTTTTGAAAATTCATTTTAAATGATTTTTTGAAAATCGAGTTGCTTCAATACTAAATTCAGAACTACTTGTACTAATATAATTTATTCCTTGAACCACCAGTTGAGAGTCACTCTCGAAAATCACATTGTTCAGGTTCATGGAAACAATATGTTGAACAATCTCTTTCAAAGCTAAGGCTTCAGTGTTGATAAGGGACATAATACCCATATCCAAAGCAACACATGCACTGATGAATCTTCCCAGGTTATCTCGAAGGAACCAACCCTTATTGGTGGTTTGATGGTTATTATTAAAGCCGACATCAATATTACATTTCACCCACCCTTCCCCTGGAGGGGTCCAAACGACCAGATACTGAGTTCCATTATTCGAATCTTGAATATCATGGGCATCATACCAATTAATCTAGGTATAACAAGCTTCCATGCCTAGTCTGGAGAGATCCTCCCTATCATTATTCCAAACAATATTATTCCAATTTTTCCAAAGCCCCTCTAACAACCTAGCGAATATACCAACAACCTTCTTATCTTCTTTACTACAAATGTGAATAATGAGAGATTTAGCATCATTAAAAGATTTTAAACACTGATCAATAAAGGTGGACAAACCTGCTGCTTGCCAACAATGATTAGTGGTTCTACAACCAAACAATACATGCCAATCATCCTCTTCCTCTAAATCGCACAAAAGACAAGACAACAGACATTCAACATAATGTTGCCTAAGCCTACGACACGACAGAAGACACCCTCTACAAATTCTCCAAAGCAGGTGTTTAACTCTAGGAGGAGCCTTGATACTCCACAAGCTATCCAAATTACCTTTCACTTTACTATTAGGTTGTTTAATATGAGAATTCATCCAAAGTCTATAACTCGTGTGAACACTATAATCCCCATTATTCTCTTCATACCAAACAAGCTCATCCTCTACCACATCCTCTATTAACGGAACATTCAGGACCTCTTTAGATACTACTTGATCAAGCAAGGAATTAATAACATGAGTATCCCATTGTTTAATATTAGGCAAGAGAAGATCTTGAACGAAAATATTGTACACACCTTGAGGAAACAGATTTACTACACATAAATATTTACTCTCACAAATCCAAGGCTCGTGTAAGACCTTAATCTTACCCCATTACCAATACTTTACCCACATGCCAAACACAAGACTCCTCCATAAATAACTCGGATTATAACTAATCTTAGCATCCAAAAAAGAGGAATTAGGAAAGTACCTTACTTTGAAGAATCTAGACACTAAGGATAGGGGTTTTGTCAACATCTTCCACCCTTGTTTTGCAACCATAGCCAAATTAAATTCCCTAATACCCCTAAATCCCAAACCTCCTTCTCTCTTAGGGAACACCAATTTATCCCACGCCATCCAATGGATTCCCATATTATTATCACCACCTCCCAACCAAAAGGAATTTAACATCTTTTCAATGTCACTTACCACCACATCAAGAATAACATACACGCTCATGATGTAAGAAGGAATATATTGCAAGATAGATTTAATCATCACCTCTTTACCATCCTTCGAAAACAATCGACCCCCTTCCCCAAATATTATTTCTTTTCCAAATACGATCCTTTATAAACGCGATCATCGGCAAGCCCAAATACGAGCTTGTCCCAAGAACATGACGAACTCTTATCATATTAGCAATATCCTCCTGGGCCGGAATACTAAGATTACGACTAAAGAAGACCTATGACTTAGTCATATTAATTTCTTGTGGAGACGCCATGGCATAGATCTTAAGTAAATCCATGAGGTGAGAAACCTCTTCTATAGAAGTGCTATAAAATAAAAAAATAGTTGTCCGCAAAAAGAAGATGGGACACACTAGGTGCCTATTTGAAATTAGGGATACCGTGAACGTCCCCTCGAGTAACTGCGCCTTTGATAAGGGCCGAAATACCTTCAGTGATAATAATAAAGAGATAGGGAAACAGTAGGTCCCCTTGTCTCAATCCTCTTCCTGGTTGAATTAGACCAACATTATTAGTATTGACTAGAACTAAATAACTCACACATGTCACACACATCATCACCCACTGAATCCACCTATATGCAAACCCTAGTCTTCTTAACATACCACTCAAAAACCCTAATACACCCTATCATAAGCCTTGTTGATATTTACCTTCAATGCCATAAGAGCCTTATTACCCATTAATCTACGGTTTAGAGTATGGAGTGATTTTCTATGAACACGGACTGCTCCTCAGACACAAACATTGGAAAGCACTCCTTCATTCTGTTAGCTAACAATTTTCCCACCAACTTATAAGCAACATTACATAAAGATTTAGGACAAAGCTCTTTCATGGTTTGGGGCTTAGCACAATTCGAGATCAGACAAATGTTTGTATCATTGAGTGAAAAAGCTCATTCTAACAAACTAGAGGATGCTAAAAATATGTCATCTCAACATATATGCCAATACGTTTGGTAAAAATCCGAATTGAAGCCTTCAAAAACCAGATATTTTTTAGTATAAATTTGATCAAGGGCTGCATATAATTCTTCTTTAGTAATATAAGCTAGCCTTTTAGTATTACAACCCATAGAAATAACCGGTTGAATGAGGTCTAGCATCGGGCATAAAAACCAACATTGACTTCAAAGAGGTTCTCAAAGTATCTTTGTGTTACGCCACATAAACTCTCCTGGTTGTAGACTTGGGGATTTCCTTCATCAAGCAACATATCTAACTTTTGGAAATTCTTTCTCACAGTAGTTGATCTGTGAAAGAATTTGGTGTTACGATCTTCTCTTCGAAGCCAGTGCATTTTTGCATGTTATTTCTAGAAGATCTCTTCATTGACTATCAACTTGTTAAAGTCACGTTGAGCTTCAAGATAATATGATGAGGAAATTGGATCATGTTTCCCTTGAAACATTTCAATAGTATCCATATTTCCTTCTATATCATCCTGCTGCTTACTATATTTCATCCTATTCCAGGATGATAATTCACTCGCACAAGAAGTGATACGATACGTAATCTCCCTGGAATTTCTACTCTGCCAACCAGTAATTACCACATCTTTAATGTCATCTTCCTTAAGACATTTCTTCTCAAATTTTTAAGAATAAGCAATATGATTTCGGTGCACATGATCGCAAGATGGAAGGATTGGACTATGGTCCGAATAAGGCGCCACTAATTTTGTGAGTTTCGCATTCGGAAATAAGTTTCACCACCCCGGGTTCACAAGAGTACCATTAAGGCGCTCCTCAATTCTATGCTCCCTTCCACGATTTTTAACCCATGTAAATGGATAACTATCCAAAGGAAGGTCCATAAGATTACAATCACAGTCTGCTTGACGGAACCAACACATAGCCAATTTGGGTGCGGATGGATGCCATTATTATCCTGCTGAGACAGTAAATCATTATAGTCATCAATAATACACCACGAAATATCTGACATATCTCTAAGATTACGAATCATATTCCACGATTGACGATTATTACTCATCTCCGGATAGCCATAGAAACAGGTTAGCCATCATTCACCTTAGGCTCATCTTGAATAAGAATATTGATAAAATTCCTAGAGAAATTAAGAATACACATACATTATCCTTACATAAAATGACAAGACCGCCACTTCTACCTTTGACATCTACTGATAAACACACACTAAACAGAAGCATCACTCTAATGCCTTCTAACCTCTGAGCCTTAGCCAATGTCTCCAAGGGAAAGATGACATCGGGTTGATGTTTTTGAGGCAGATTACGCAAATTCAGAATTTCTTTCAGATTGCTCAAGCCCCGGTAATTCCAGCTGAGTATTTTCATGAGTTTCGACAGTCCTGGCTACTAGGACTTGCTGATAAAAAAGGATACTTTGCGGACATATCAGTATTCAAATTATTTTCCCTCCTCCTCTTGCATTCCAATTGTTCCTCATCATGTATCTGGATAACAGGTTCTTTAATTATAGGGTTATGTTAGTTCTCTTGTTTTAAGATTGGCTTAATTTTTGTAAAACAAATAATAGCAGCAATAATTTAATGTAGAAAAGGATGTATAAACTTGTTAAGAAGAACAGGTACAACAAAAAATCCTATTGAAATGTCAGAACATGTTGTGTTGAACTTATTCCACAACTGGAACAACATGTCAAAGAAGATGTCCCATGAAGAAGCATTCGACATCATGCATGTTGAGCTGAATAACGAGATTTAGTTCTGATTTAAATTATGTAGAATATTTAGAGAATATTATGCGTTATATATGGCATATATTTAAAGGCATAATTAAAAGTCTAGAAGATTCAATCTGAAATCAAGGAGAATGAAGAATTCCTAAATAAGGAGATTATTTAGGAAACTAAAGACCTTTCTTGTTGTTGAAGTTTCTATAGTTTGTTACAGTTAATGATATTGTGATTGAAGGCCCAAATCCAGTTGGGTATAAGTTATAAATAGAACGGTTTATAACCTAGTTTAGACAGCTAGCCAAGAGTATCAAATGTGTAACCATTAGGGCTAGATGTAGTGAGCCACCCGGTTTGTGGGATGGTCACCATACCTCTTGAAACTTGTAGGTAAGAGGAAGTATGTATTATTCTTGGAGGAAGCTTTAAAGCAACTCCAAGTGTGTCCTAAGGTAGAAGCAAAAGTCTTTAAGACTTATCTAGGTTGTGATTGAAGTGTGTCTTCCATTCCTTGTCATTGATATTGTTTATCACTGTATGTGATTAAGGGGGGTGAGAAGAGTCTCATATCTAAGAGTTCTTAGGTAGAAGTTGAACTGGTAGAGATTAAGTGAGGAGTTGTAAACATGGTAGTTTAGCTATGAATTGATACTACTGATAGTGAATTTTATCTCTGGCTTGGCAGCCTCCAAGCGTAGGTGTGATTGTACCAAACTAGGTAAACAATTCTGATGTGTTATTTATTTGTTCAGTACTTATTCACTTTGCTTGTGTGTTTATGTCATATTAGATGTCTCGACATCCTTATAAGACATCTGAGTTTTCTATAACCAAATTTCAAGTCAGATTTAACGTGTTGAACCTCTCTATTATCATTCGGCTTAAAGTTCTGGATATGTTGAAAAACTATGGATTGAGACAAACTTAAGTTCTGCTTGTATGATTTTGCATATGCAGATTGTCTTAAATTTATGAGGTTTTGGGTTAAGAGCAAATGATGATGGGTTGCTAGCTTCGGAAAACATGTTTCCCTCAATATTACTAATATTGGAATTGGCGGCATGATCTTTTAAGGAAGTATAAGGATTGGGAAATATGATTGGGATTGATAACTTATTTGCATAAGTGGGCTTTAGGTTATTAAGGATAATTGGACCACTGATACTTTTATCATTAAGTGGGGAATAATTTTGCATCCAGCTAGGCAAGATAGGTTTGTTCAAATTGCTAGACACCACTTCATCAAGGGCATTAATATTCAAGAATATCCCTGTGACAGAGGGCTCAATCAAAGAATTAAGTATTGTGTTTGATTGTCCCCCAGATTTGATGGCTAGAAAAACATTCTCATTAATGACCAATATTGATGATGATTGCTGTAGCACCCCTTCTAATTACCCGCGTTTTTATAAATAATAATCAGAGTTTTTAATCACAAATCAAGAGGCGTCACAATTTTAATATTTCAAATCAACCAGAACAGTTGTCATGCTTTCACTGAAGAATAAATCATTAAATAAAACAGACTTAAAGTTATGTTTAACAGCGGAAATGAAACATAACAAATCCTGAATACATCATTCATAAGTATTCCAGGGTAATAAATCGATACATTAACTAAAACTATTATTTAATATCCATAAGGATCTCAATTCAAACGTTTCCCCAGTGTTACATCTACCAGAGCACGACACTGACACGCGGTTTAACTAAAAGACTCAACTCTAAACGCTATCCTCACCAATTCCAAGCAGCTAATCACTTCGGATCTGAAATCATTAAAGTAAGGGTGAGATCTCTATCCAATATAAAATGCATTATACGTTTTTAAATACAACAGAATAATTCGATGCGTTAGTCCATTATCAAAACACATACATAGTTCAGTTCACAAGAACATTATACACAATTCATTATGAAATTAAACAATCAATGGAAATTGCAACACTGGAAACCATCCTAGCATGTTACAATCCCATATGCAATGCAGACTCTATGCATGTGGTACCAAACGTGAACCGAGTTCACCCTCTGTTCCATCACACTTGGAAACAGCGGAAATCCATGATTCGCCCAGAACATTGAGTCAAGAATCTAGCCTCACTACCTCAAATCCTGGTAAGTCTATTGGCTCTGCAAGTTCACTTCCGCACAATGGGAATGAACCAATTAACAATGCTTATCCATGCATCATAAAAGCATGCAACATCAATTCACAGATTACGATATCACATAATTCACATAATGCCAATCACCAATGTATTCTATTCCATCACAATGATATCAAAACACAACATGGGAAGTGTCATACCCCAAAATTTGCCCTCCATCATCTCAAGACATTTCATATACTCATGCTCAAGGATTCCTCCAGGGTTGATCAGACAAACCCTCTCCTAGACAATCAACCCAAACTAGGGTTTGGTAATTCTCAGATCAAGATGGACTTCTAACATCTCCAATGGTCATCATGCCTCCTCATATGCTTCAAAGATTCTCCATGTCAAGTTTCAAGCCTCACAAGTCAAGTTTCCTCAGACAATTGCTCAGATGGTTGAAAATCAGTTGTATTGGACAAAAAGTCAACTGTGGTCAACATACAGCCAAACTTCATAATTTTTGGTCAACATCCTCATTTTGAAGTTACATTCATCATTTGATCAAGGGTTGATCATGATTCATCAAGAAAACTCAAGATTTGCTCAAAAGTCAAACTTTCTAAATTAGGGTTTCTTGAGGAAAAGTCAACCAAACTTTGACTGATCATAACTTCTTCATACTTTCTTAGAAATTTTTCCAACACCTTTTGTTTTGAAGGAAATTCAATTCTCTACAACTTCATGTCTCACAAGAATGTTCAAAAAATGCTTCATTTGGAAAGTATGGATCAAAACATTACAGGTCCTTTTCAAAGTCAACAAAAAGTCAACATTTTGTTTTGAAGATATATTGAGCATGAAAACTCCAATTGAGATGAAACAAAAGAGGTTGGTTAGAGGACTCTTAGAGCTTTCTAAAACGTCCAAGAACACTCAAAAATGTGGAAAATTGAGCAAGATACACCATTCACAAGTTGGGCAATTTTGAAGAGGTGCACAAAGAGAGATACTTCTAAAAATCAAATTTTTTGCAAATGGGCTTACTTTTTCTTCATCCAAACTTGTTCCTTATACAATTAGGAATATCCAAGCCCAATGCCACGAATTTTTATTTTATTTTTCTATTTAATTTGTATTTTATTCATTTAAATGCAAATTAAATTCAAAAATAAAGTATAAAATCTAAATTAAATGCAAATTTGATTTTTCTCTCTTCCTTGAGATCCAAGCAACTCAATAAAGCCAGCAAATTTCGAAATTTGATTGGATATGGCAAGAATTTGATTGAAATTGATCAAAAAAGAGAAAATTTGATTTGGTACAAAATCAAATATATTTTGCATTGATTGATGATTGATTCTTTCTCAAATCAGCTCTAATTTCATCTACTATATATATACAACACATGCCACACGAATTAGGGTAGAAAAACTGGCTGGAGAAACCCTATTGAAGCTCAAAAAATCCGTGCCTCTCAAGCAACTAGCAACCATCGATCCAGCTTGTTTCAATCGTTTTTGAGGATTCAAACACATTCCTTGATATCCCTGGAAGCATTCCAGACCTTCACATTGTCCAAAAGCATCAAGAATTGAGAAATCCGAATTTGGTTTGTTCTTACTTTTTCAAAAATCGAATTCTGTTTATCATGCATTATTAATGTGTTTTGATGATTGTTTTGTGTTTAGAACAAAGTTTGCAAGCTATCTGGGCAATCGAATTGAGTTTTTATGGCCTGAATCGAAATATGCCATTGTTAGGGTTTCTTGAAGCGAATTAGGGCTTCCTTAAATCGGTTAAATTGAACCAAACCGATGCCATCAGGATGTTCAGGGGATCGAGACGAATCGAACCATGGCTTTAGATTTCATTTATATTACTTGTGTGTGATTTTTGATTTAGCCAGGGCCATAGCGTCGAACCAAGGCCGACGTAGAATTTTCAAAAATTTGAAACGAAGAAGACGAAGTTTGTCACGTGAT
This sequence comes from Vicia sativa, assembly GCA_021764765.1. Taxonomy (NCBI): domain Eukaryota; kingdom Viridiplantae; phylum Streptophyta; class Magnoliopsida; order Fabales; family Fabaceae; genus Vicia; species Vicia sativa. The sequence continues at coordinate 16,001,215 of CM038797.1, forward strand.
CTGGAGCATCAGGGAGCGACACTTGTTCTTTCTTCACTCGCTCCGGTTTTCAAACAGTAATGTGCTCCAGCTCAGATGGCAAAGGCATGGGGGTTGTGAAGCCAAGGTCTCCAGTTCGAATCCTGGCAAGACCAATGTTTTTTCCTCTTTTGCAAAACTTCATATTTTCTATTTTCTATTTTATTTAATATTTTTCATGCATTTTAATTTCTTTTCAATATTTTTTATCATGCATTAAAAAACACCAAAAAATGTTTTTCTTTTTGCATTATTTTCAGAAAATGTTTATTTAATTTATAAAATTAAAAAATATTATTTTGCATGCATATTTAATTTTATTTCTAATTTATCATTTAAATCACTTTTAATTAGTTTTTAATTATTAATTTACCTCCAAAAAATCCCAAAAAATTATTTTAGCATATTAATGTTATTTCCAGCATGAAATATTTTCACAGGTTGTCCCATTTCGGACGATTTCTTTTTACTGTTTTCTTTTTTCCAATAATGTAATTGCTCATGGGATGTAATAGTTTAATTAGGGCTTTTATTTTCCGCAAGTTTAAATTATGTATCTGCCTCAAAGCCATGTAATAGCGTAGGATTTATCTTTCCACACTTTACATTTCCGCATTTTAATTTCCGCACCCTATAAACTGCTAGTAATTAGGCGTGTATGGCAAGATAAAAATCAACATAGCTCACTCTAATTTTCAAGATAATACATATCTGAATCAACACACTCGTTTCACACATGCACCCCTTAGGGTAATTCTCTCTCGTTGCCTTTACGAATTCAAATGGTCATGTCCCTCGAACGTAGAGGTATTCTAGCACCGTTGCCTTCAAAACAAATCATCATAGTCCCTTCAAAGATCATAAGACCCACGATGTCGCCTCCGAATACATGATCTTGACCCTCGATTGTCGCCTCGAAAATGATGATAGTCCCTTGAATGTGCTAGGATACTTCCTACAAGTTGCTTTCTATGACCATCGATGTCCCTTCGAATGTCCGCTTACATCCAACAAATGAGTTACCTACCAACTAATGGTATGGATAGCACTATTCTAAAAGAAAGTAAAATAACACGAAAACGACCAATTCTGAGTAGGTAATAAGACTTTTAGTTGCTTGCTCTATCAAAATACTTTTAACACCTCACACTTTTTTGTCAAAGTTCAAAACTCTTTTCAAAAACGAAACATTTCCGAACACTTTGTATACATTCCTACATGAATCATTACAAAGTCATAGTGAAATGCCTTTTCAAAACATTTTGTCAAACACACAGAAAGCACTTTTAAAAAGATGATCTAAGAGCAACTAAGAGCCCGTAGATAACTACGGATGGAAAGGGGTGCTAATACCTTCCCTTTTCATAACCTTCTCCCTTACTCAGAATCTAACGAAGGTCTTTTTCTGTACTTTTTACCTTCCCTTAATTGGATAAAAGAAAAGTCGGTGGCGACTCTTGCTATCCGCACATTTGCGATACAAAAAACTACAAAGTCAGTTCACCGTGTTACAGAACTGGCGACTCTGCCGGGGAATACCCTAAAGAGAGAATGCCTTAGGTATTTCTAGATCATTTTTACTGTTTTCTGTTTGATTTGTATGCTTTACTTTTAAGGGTTGCTTGGGTATTATATTGTTGGGGGATCCTACACCCGGATCCGGGTTTCCTTTTAGGTAAGTAGCAATAAATCGTCGCGACCGTTAGACGTATATCGAAATGGTCAACATGATGGCTACGTTAGCGTGACACTTTGGATGTCCTGATACTCTTCATTCCCAAGTTGAGGATAGTATTTGGCTTGCGTGGTGTCATCAGCTAACTAAACTTTTAGAACCTTAATTGACCCATCTTGGCCATTAGAAGGTTGAGATGGCCGACTTTGGTGTAGACCGAGGTTGGTCGATACTCGATGCTACGCTCATTAAGATCGACTTTTGGGATATTTTCGATTCGACCACTTGGTAGTCGTATTGAAATAAATGCCTACGAGAAAGATCAATGATATGAGATTCCTAGAACCGGTTACTATTATAGGACGGGATGAACCAACTCAAACTTTTGGTGGGGTAAACACCTATACCTCATGCAAGCCTTAAACCTAGGCTCATTGTGTGAATTGTTTGTGTGTGCTAAACATGACATCATGACATCATTTGCATTGCATATCATTTCTAACTATTTCAAGGACCTAGGGATTTATCTTTGCTTTTGTAGGGATTATGGCTTCTAGAAAGACTATCCGAATCAACTTCATGGGTATACCTTCTCACTCAAAGAATTGGTTTGAGATTCCGACCATGGTTCATCAAAAGACATGGTTATCTACTTGATTTGGTTATCTCCGGTTTTGAAGAAGATATTATGCATGTCCTATTCTAGTTCTTCGATCCGAAACACCATTGCTTTACATTCCCAGATTATCAGTTAGTTCCTACCTTGGAAGAGTTCTCTAAGCTACTTGGGGTACCTATTCTTGACCAAATGCCATTCACCGGTTTAGAAAAGGTTCCTAAGCACGAAGACATTACATCAGCGCTACATCTAAAACGCTCAGACATTGAAGCCAATTGGGAAACTAGAAGCGGAGTTAAGAGTTTACTTGCTAAGTTCCTAATTAAGAAAGCCCGAGAATTCCTCAAAGTTATGAGTTTCCATGCATTCGAAGACATTGTAGCCTTGTTAATTTATGGTTTGGTTCTATTCCCTAACTCGGATCAATTCATAGATGTCAACGCCATCAAGTTATTCCTTACCCGCAATCCAGTGCCTACTTTACTTGGAGATATTCTGCATTCTCTCCACACTCGTACCATCAAAAGACAAGGAACTCTCATGTGTTGTATACCGTTACTTTCCAGGTGGTTTATTTCGCACCTTCCTCTATCAGTTTTGAAGAACGAACAAAGATTGAAGTGGTCTCAAAGATTAATGTCACTCTCTCATTCAGATATCCGTTGGAGTCTTTTCTCTCAAAAGGACTTCACCTTCATTGAGCGTTGTGGAGAATTCCCTAATGTACCACTACTTGGTATAAGGGGAGGTATTACTTACAACCCTTCTCTAGCTCTACGTCAGTTTGGTTTTGCTCGAAGAGATGGCCCGCATGATATGCTTCTCCAAGACATTGTGTTCGACTACAACCACGATCTCCAGAGTTACCGACGAAGGTTTATACACGCTTGGGGCATGGTAAAGAAGACTGATACCAAGACTTTGGGGCACCAGAACTCCATTCCTTGGGATCCTTACCTCAAATGGGTGCGAGCTCGAGCTCAAAACCTCATGATGCCATTCACGCCTGTTTTACCCGTAATTATGGAACCTGTTGCTATAGGTGACGAATCCTATACTGTTCTCCATCCGGACATGCCTACTGATTTTGAAGACTTGAAGAGATCCTGGATTCATCTTAAAGAAGAAAGAGATACCTTTGAAGCTCAGTGTTATGCACGCGAGAAGAAAGTGCTAGAGTTGACAAAGCTACTTCATGAGGAGCGAAGCATCAACGCCTACCTCGGCACCAAGAGGAAGCGCCCATGGGAGACTTAGAGCTTTAGGATTTATATGTTTTTCTTTTATTGTTTTGAACTATCTATTGTACTTAAAAAAGAAAAGAATAATAAAAAGAGAACTAATAAATGTTTGTTCATTGCTTGTTTACCAAATTTAAATCTCTTAGGTCCTTGAAAACATTGCATTGCATTTGCATAAACATTGCATATCATAGCATAGCATTGCATCACAGGTACAATGAAGATTGGTTTTCTCATTTGCTCGCTATTTATTTTAGCAGAAATGGCTCTTGAACAGTCTGTCAAAGATCTCGGGCTCGAATGCTCGGTTTAGATGTTCACCAGCTTGGTCCAAGGCCAAGAGGATCTGAAGAAGCTCATCAACAAGAAGAAGAAGGTTGTTGGTCTTCTCAACATGGGCAGACACTACAAAGGTGGTCCTAAAGTGGTCAGCCGGATAGAGCTCTCTGAAGGAAGTGTTAAAAATTAGGGGAGTGTCAAGGGTGATGGCGAAGGCAGTCAGCCTGAGCCTGAAAAGGACTATGATAATGGCCAGTACTCTGATGAAGATGACAAGTACAAGCAACTTGAAGACCGTCTGAATGCTATGGAAAACCTGAAGATGTCAGGGCTGAATTTTGATGATCTGAGTCTTGTCCCTGGTGTGGTGATTCCTCCCAAGTTCAAAGTTCCAACTTTTGCTAAGTATGATGGCATGTCTTGCCCTAAATGCATTTGAAGTCCTATGTCCAAGATCAACCCCACACGATGATGAAAGTTGTGGATGCACTATTTTCAAGAGAGTTTGTCGGAACCGGTTGGAATGGTACTATCGGCTAGAGAATGACCGTATCCGTACTTGGGTGACTTAGCGATGCTTTCTGACGATATGAGTACAATCTTGAATTGACACCCACTCGCATGCAACTACAGTATGTCTATGGGTCGTGATGAGAAGTTTAAGGAGTATGCTCGAAATGAGAGATCTAGCGAGTTCACCACCCTTGTCCAATAGGAATTGGTTGATATGTTTATGGGAACACTGGCGGTCCGTTCTTCAATCATCGATTGGAAACTCTTGACCGGATTCAGTGATATTGACGACGTATCGGTGGTATCAAGTGGAAAGATTCGGAGAGACATCTTCAAATCTGCAAAGAGATCTTTTGGTGCTAAGAAAGAAGCCAATGTTGTGTATGGTCAGAAAAGCCGAGCCAAGACCGATCGCGCTCAATCTGTGGGGCGGTTGTGATCTCAATCCTACATCGGCAACCTTAGCGAGACAGCGCGTAGCGAGCGTGCCACGAAGGCGGTTTACAAGATCAACATGCCATTGTCGCAAGCCTTGCAACGCATGTTGAAAGCGGTGATTACCTTGAGGGATCCTCCTCAAAACATCAACACTTCCTCTCGAGATACAATCCTAATGCTAAGTGTGCTTACCATTCCAATAGCCGGGACATAATACTGATGATTGTTGGGCTCTGAAGAACAATATTCAAGATATGATTGAAGCTAAGCAGATTGAGTTTGATCCTCCTATTGAGACTCCGAATGTGATCAACGCGCCTATGCCTAATCATGACAAGAATTCCAATGCTGTTGGCGATCATACTTATGTTTTCAACATAGATGACTTGACCATTCCTCTTGATGACTGTTAAGAAGAATTTGCTACAAGCCGGTGTCAATCCAGGATGCCCAGAGAATTGCCGTTGGTGCCCATCTGCGCCTGATGGCTGTCCTTGGTTGAGAAGACGTGTTCAATGCATAATGGATAACCGTGAGATACTATTTCTGAAACCACCTGTGCAGAAGCTGTGTGAAGATATGTCTAAGCTGAAAATCGAAGATGTGAACGAAACTGCACCATCTGTGTGGGATACCTTGGGGCAGCCGAGTGGAAAGTATGATTACATGGTGAAGTACACTGTTCCTGAGAGCTACAAAATTCCTATTGAAGATGTTAAAGCAACCGGATGGGGTGACGATTTCCCAGAAGACTATGTTGATGTTAACACAATAAGGATTTCCTCTGCTGATCCTGTGCCTAGGGTGGCACCTCTCATCATTACTTCTCCACGACCAGTTCCATATTCCTCTGACAAGGCTATCCCTTGGAACTATGGAGCTAATATTTACTATCATGGCGTCAAGCAAGACCCTCGGACCATTGAAGTTCTTACAGTTGAAGCTACCATTCCTGACATCGACAACATCACCGGATCAAGTAAGGTGACTCGAACCGGAAGAGTATTCTCTCCAGAAATCTCTCCTCCCAAAGACACTGCGACTCCAGCTCGCATTCAAGCTATTCAACCCATTCCCCAAGCTAGAGGAAAGAACCGTTGACTCATCCCTTTCGACGAAGTGCCAAAGGAAGTTTGAAGACACCTCAAACAAGAAATGGAAATCACGAAGATTATCAAAAGAGTGACTACAATGTTGTGGAGCAGTTGGGACAGACTCCGTCCAAGATCTCCATGCTTGCTCTGCTCTTGTGCTCTGAGTCTCATGCTAACGCCTTGGTGAAGTTTCTGAAGAATGCCCATGTGCCGCAAGACACTACCACTGATCAATTTGAAGTTTGTATTGCTAGCTTGGCTGCCAACAACGGCCTAGGCTTCTCGATCTTGATTTGACCCTGAAAAAACACAACAAAGCCTTGCACATCTCTCGAATGCAAGGCGTTACATTGTCTCATGTTTTGGTGGATCTGGCTCTCTGAATATCCTTCGAAGGCGCTTTTGATCGGCTTGATGTCGAAGGGTTGGTTCGAGACCTAGTGACATTATTGTGAGAGCTTTTGATGGTTCTAAGCGACGATGCTTGGAAACTCATTACACTGTTAAAGTCGGTTCCCGGACTTTTGATTCCACTTTCTTTGTCATGGACATCCGTCCACACTCTCGCCTACTTGGGCGCCCTTGGATACATGGGGCGGTATTACCTCTACCACGCATCGAAGTTGAAGTACCGGTGAAAGGGAAGGTTGTTCGGTATGTGGTGAAGAAGATATGGTCGATCATCTGATCATTCCGATACCTCGAGGTGAGGGTGAATTCTTCGAGACTCCTGTCGATTTTGAAATAATCCCGAGTCATGCTGCGACTCTCTATCAATCTGGTTACACGGTTCCGCCTAGGATGGCCTCGCTGAAAGATGCTCAAGCTGCAGTTGAAGAAGGAGGTAATGCTATTTGGGGTCAGCTCCTTGATCTTCCTTTCAAATCTGACGAGACTGGTCTAGGCTTCACCATCAAAGGTCAGAAGATAATACGCCTGTCATACCCCAAAATTTTCCCTCCATCTTCTCAAGATATTTCATACATCCATACTCAAGGATTCCTCAAGAGTTGATCAGACAAACTCTCTAGACAATCAACCCAAACTAAGGTTTGGCAATTCTCGACTCGGATGGACTTCCAACATCTCAATGTTCATCATGCCTCCTCATATGCTTCAAAGATTCTCCATGTCAAGTTTCAAGCCTTACAAGTCAAGATTGCTCAGACAATTGCTCAGATGGTTGAAAATCAGTTGTATTGGACAAAAGTCAACGTGGTCAACATACGTCAAACTTCATAATTTTTGGTCAACATCCTCATTTTGAAGTTACATTCATCATTTGATCAAGGGTTGATCATGATTCATCAAGAAAACTCAAGATTTGCTCAAAAGTCAAACTTTCTAAATTAGGGTTTCTAGGTGAAAAGTCAACTGAACTTTGACCGATCATAACTTTCTCATACTTTCTCAAAATGTTTTCCACCACCTCTTGTTTTGAAGAAAATTCAATTCTCTACAACTTCATGTCTCACAAGAATGTCCAAAAAATGCTTCATTTGAGAGTTATGGCCCAAAACATTACAGGTCATTTTCAAAGTCAACAAAAAGTCAACATTTTGTTTTGAGGATATATTGAGCATGGAAACTCCAATTGAGATGATACCAAAAAGTTTGGTTAGAGGACTCTTAGAGCTTTCCAAAAAGTCCAAGAACACTCAAAAATGTGGAAAATTGAGCAAGATACACCATTCAGAAGTTGGGCAATTTTGGACAATTGCACAAAAGGACATTTTGGTCAAAATGCAAAATTTTCCAAATGGGCCTATAATCTTTTGATCCAAACTTGTTCATGACATTATTTGTGACCCATAAATGCTTGGCCATGGCAATTTTCTATTTTATTAATTTATTTTTGAATTTTAAACCATTTAATTCAAAATTAAATTATATAAAATATGAAAATAAAGTATTTTTTCAAAAGGAATGATTTTATATCATGCTTGAGGTCCAAGAAAGCCCATGAATCTTACCAATTTCGTGCTAGCCTCTACATTGATGAGAAAATCAAATTTTTGCCAATATTTGATTTTATTTGAAAAAATATAAATGCACATTGATGATCCAATCTTTTTCCTCTCACAAACTCTTCTATAAATACCAAGCAAGCTGTATCACAAGCCAAACGAAACCCTATCCCCATACACAACCCTTATTTTGCCAAAATTTCTCAAGAAACTTGAAAAATCGAATTTTGTTTTCACCTCTCGACCTCTTCGACCATCCAAACGTGCTCAGGGGGTAAGCTTGAGTAAGAATGCATCGTTGTTATTAATCAAAGCAAGCCAAATCGTGCCATATACATTCATACATATTTGAATTTTACTTGAAATTGCATTTTACTATTCTGCGTGTTTTAATCGTTTCTAATGGTTTGAATGTGTTCATGAGGTTCTACTTGACTGATCTAGGCAATCGTTTGAGAGGTTGAACGTAAGAATCATGGTTTGCCATGTTTAGGGTTTCTCAAGCTGTCCTCTTCGAACCGGCTTGTACAAGCCGTTTCAGCCAAAAATAACATCACCATTGAATTCGCCATGGCCGATTTAGGGGGACAAGGTCCTTCTTTCCTTTTTATTTCGCGTATTTTTGCAGATTGAAGAATCACGTGGCCGGAGAAGACGACCGGAGCTAGGGCTCCGGCGTCGCTGACTCGGTTTGACCGACGACGAGGTTGCGTGGCACGATTTCAAATATTCCCAGGACGCGTCATCATTCATATGCTATTGATTTCTGCTTTCCCAACACCAAACGCCACTTGGCCCAGTGGTTAAGACGTTGCCTGTTTCAAGATGCTCTTCCAGGTCCTCAGTTCGAACCATGCCTGGACCAGATTTGTGTTCTTTTACAAACTTTGCATTCTTTTCATATTTTTCATATTTTTCTAATTCTTTTAATATTTTGCATCAATTTTAATTCTTTTCATATTTTTATTTCATGCATTAAAAATCATCAAAATATTTTTTCCTTTTGCATTTATTTCCAGAAAATACTTATTTAATTTATAAAATTAAAAAATACAATTTTGCATGCATATTTGTTTTTATTCCTAATTTATCATTTAAATCACTTTTAATTAGTTTTTAATTATTAAAATGCATCCAAAAAATCCCAAAAAATTATTTTAGCATATTTATGTTATTTCCAGCATGTCATATTTTTCTCATTCAAAAATTTGCATTTTTACTAACATTTTTCTCTTATTCGATTTCATCATACACTTTTGTCAAGGAGGTAGTGCTGTTTGGGGTCAGCTCCCCGATCTTCCTTTCAAATCCGACAAGACTGGTTTAGGCTTCACCATCAAGGGTCAGAAGATGATACGCCGCGAACGTGCCGGCCAACTTCCTTTCCGCATCAGCGAGAGTGGAATCCATGCTATAGAAGACGACGACAACGACTTCGACATCAGCAAGTGGATCTTCCCAACTCCAGGCAGTGGGCTCAGCAATTGGAAGATCGAAGACGTCATACCAATCTCTTTTAGCCAGGAGTAATTACTTATGTTTTTGTTTTGCTTTTCGTATTTTTATGTTTCGAACAATAAACTCTAAAGCCTAGTGCCATGCCCGGGGCATCATGGCTCGTTTGCGAGGGTTATCGTCTGTCGTTTGCGTATTTTCATTCAATAAATTCGTTGGACTTTTGCATTCAATTGTTTGTTTTCTTTCTTTACTTTATCACCCCTCCAAAAAGCTATGTGTTTCTTACACACACGTGGTACAACTGCGAGAATCACTCCGAATCGTTAATACTATGCTATTGCTAAATATGACTTGATAATCCGATCTACCAAGCCGAAGGCGAAAGTGAGGAAGATTGTGAAGTGCCGGAGAACTTGCGCTTCTGACAAGAAGAAGCGAGTTATCTGACCACGAAGAAAGTTGAGGTTGTGAATTTGGTTACTGACGAAGGCAGAAAAGAGATCAAGATAAGAGCGGGTCTTGAGAACAGTGTGTCATACCCCAAAAATTTGCCCTCCATCTACTCAAGAGATTTCATACATCTATACTCAAGGATTCCTCAAGAGTTGATCAGACAAACTCTCTCCTAGACAATCAACCCAAACTAGGGTTTGGTATCCCTCAGGTCAAGATGGACTTCCAACATCTCCAATGGTCTTCATGCCTCCTCATATGTTTCAAAGATTCTCCATGACAAGTTTCAAGCCTCACAAGTCAAATTTCCTCAGACAATTGCCCAGATGGTTGAAAATCAGTTGTATTGGACAAAAAGTCAACTGTGGTCAACATACAGTCAAACTTCATAATTTTTGGTCAACATTCTCATTTTGAAGTTACATTCATCATTTGATCAAGGGTTGATCATGATTCATCAAGAAAACTCAAGATTTGCTCAAAGTCAAATTTTCTAAATTAGGGTTTCTAGGTGAAAAGTCAACCAAACTTTGGTGATCATAACTTTCTCATACTTTCTCGAAATTTTCCACCACCTCTTGTTTTGAAGGAAATTGAATTCTCTACAACTTCATGTCTCACAAGAATGTCCAAAAAATGCTTCATTTGAGAGGTATGGCTCAAAACATTATAGGTCATTTTCAAAGTCAACAAAAAGTCAACTTTTTGTTTTGAAGATATATTGAGCATGGAAACTCCAATTGAGATGAGACCAAAAAGGTTGGTTAGAGGACTCTTAGAGCTTTCCAAAAAGTCCAAGAACACTCAAAAATGTGGAAAATTGAGCAAGATACACTATTCAGAAGTTGGGCAATTTTGGACAATTGCACAAAAGGACATTTTGGTCAAAATGCAAAATTTTCCAAATGGGCCTAAAAGATTGATCCAAACTTGTTCATGACAATATTTTTGACCCATAAATGCTTGACCTTGGTGATTTTCTATTTTTATGATTTATATTTGAATTTTATAACATTTAATTCAAAAATAAATTATATAAAATATGAAAATTAAGTTTTTTTTCAAAAGGAATGGATTTATATCTTTCTTAAAGTCCAAGAAAGCCCAAGACTCTTGCCAAATTCGTGATAGCATGCATATGGAAAGAAAAAATCAAGTTTTTAAGGAAATTTGATTTGTTTTAAATGGAAAATATTGCACAATCAAGGATCAATCTTTTTTGCTTGATTTTTCTCTCCAAATCTCTTCTATAAATACCAAGCAATGCAGCCAGCCACAAGGAGGAAACCCTAGCTCAAGCCAAACCCTAGTTCTTGCAAATTTTTCAAGAAACTTTGAAAAAATCGAATTTTACTTCCAGCCTTTCTCAGCCTCTTCCAACCATCCAAACGTGCTCAGGGGGTAAGTATGAGTAAGAATGCATCATTGTTATTGATCAAAGCAAGCCAAATCGTGCCATACACATGCATACATCTTTGAATTTTTCTTGAAATTGCATTTTGCTATTCTGCGTGTTTCCATTGTTTCTAATGCTTTTGTTGTGTTCATGAGGTTCTATAAGACTGATCTGGGCCATCGTTTCATAGCTTGCACGTAAAAATCACAGGTTGCCATGTTTAGGGTTTTGTTTGTCTTCATCGAACCGGTTGATACATGCCTTTTCAGTTGAAACTAATACCACCATCGTGTTCGCAGCCCTCGATTTAGGGGGGTAGGGTACTCTTTTCCTTTTTATCTCGCGTATTTTTCAGGTTTGGAGATTTGTGTGATCGGAGAAGACGACCGGAGCTAGGGCTCCGGCGTCGTTGACCGATTCGGACTCCGGCGAGGCAAGCGTGGCACAATGGAGCCTTCTGATTCGTCCATCCAGTCAATCGGGGCCCACGCATAGCTGACTTGTTTTTCAAACACATCCATGGCACGTGATCATTCAAAAACATTTGATTTTCACTTTTTCAACACCAAGTGTCAAGTGGCGCAGTGGTAAAGGCTCTCACTGTTCCCAGATCCTCTCCAGGGTCATGAGTTCGATTCAGCCTGGGACCGGTTCTCTCTTTTCTTTTACAAACTCAAACTTTTTTCAATTATTTTCCTATTTTCATATTTATTTAATATTTACATGTTATTTTAATTAATTTCATAATTTTTATTTCTGCTTTAAAAAATTATCAAAAATTAATTTTCCTTTTGCATTTGTTTTCTGAAAATCTTTATTTAATTTATAAAATTAAAAAATTCAATTTTGCATGCATATTTATTTTTATTCATATTTTTGCATTTAAATCACTTTTAATTCATTTTTAATTATTAAAATGCATCTAAAAAATCCCAAAAATTTATTTTAGCATATTTATATTATTTTCAGCATGTCATATTTTTTCCAATTAAAAATTTGCATTTTTTCTAACATTTTCTCTTATTTCGATTTCATCATATTTTCCGATTTCTCGTTCGTTTCACAGGTTCTTCCAACTCAGACGTTTCTTTACCATTTTCATGTTTATTTTTTAAAATAATGTAACTGTATACGGGATGTAATAGTTTAACTTAGGACTTTATTTTCCGCATTTTAAATTATGCATCTGCCCCAAAGCCTTGTAATAGCGTAGGACATTTACCTTTCCGCATCTTTACATTCCGCATTTTACTTTCCGCACTCTATCAATTGCTAGTAACTAGGTGTGTATGGCAAGATAATAATGAACTTAGCCCACTAATTTTCAAGATAAAATGTCTGAAATCAACACACTTCTTTCACACACGCACCCCTTAGGGTAATTCTCTCTCGTTGCCTTACGAATCCAAAATGGTCATGTCCCTCGAAAGTAGAGGTATTCTATACGGTTGCCTTCAAACAAATCATCATAGTCCCTTCGATACAAAGATCATAAGACCCACGATGTCGCCTCCGAATACATGATCTTGACCCTCGATTGTCGCCTCGAAAATGATGATAGTCCCCGAATGTGCTAGGATACTTCCTACAAGTTGCCTTCAATGACCACCCGATGTCCCTTCGAATGTCCGCTTACATCCAGAATGGAGCTACCTACTAACTAATGGTAAGGCCGGCTATTCTAAAGGCGTAAAAGTATGAAAGCGACCAATTAAAGGTGGGTAAATAAGTCTTTTAGTTGCTTGCTCTAAACCAAATGCTTTTCACACCACACACTCTTTTTTTTCAAAGTTCAAATTCTTTTCAAAACGAAACATTTCCGAACACTTTGTATACACTCCTACATGAGTCATTACAAAGTCAAAGCGAAATGCCTTTTTTAAAACATTTTTGTCAAACACACAGAAAGCAATTTTAAAAGGTGATCTAGAGCAACTAAGAGCCCGTAGATAACTACGGATGGAAAGGGGTGCTAATACCTTCCCTTTTCATAACCATTCTCCCGTACTCAGAATCTAAAACGAAGGTCTTTTTCTGTACTTTTACCTTCCCTTAATTGGATAAAAATAAAAGTCGGTGGCGACTCTTGCTATCCGCACATTTGCGATACAAACACTAAAAAAGTCATTTCACCGTATCACACAGTGTCAGAGAAAGATTGGTTCAAATGCTACGAGACTATGTTGAGGTTTTTGCTTGGTCATACGAAGACATGCCGGGTTTAGACATTGATATTGTGGTACACCGATTGCCGACAAAAGAAGGTCTTCTCGGTGAAAGAAGGTTAAATCGCATCGTCCGAGATGTCAGAGAAAATCAAAGCAGAAGTTATGAAACAGTTCAACGCCGGCTTCCTAGCTGTTACTTCCTATCCACAATGGGTTGCAAATGTGGTGCCTGTACCTAAGAAGGATGGCAAGGTACGAATGTGTGTGGACAACAGAGATATGAACAAAGCGAGTCCGAAAGATGACTTCCCACTTCCTCATATTGATGTTCTGGTTGACAACACCGCTCAGCATAAGGTTTTCTCCTTCATGGATGGTTTCTCCGGTTACAATCAGATCAAAATGGCTCCTGAAGACATGGAGAAGACTACTTTTGTTACACAGTGGTGTTCGCGTTAAAAGGTGACGCGCCTGAGGATGCGAACGTGAGTTCGGATCTTCTGGTACGCAACGATTTAAATCTTTTGATTTGTTTATAAAGATGCCGCGAGCATCAAGCTTTATTATTTTCAACACAAGAAAGATGATTTAATGATTATGAAAAAGGGGAAAGCTGAAATACCCTCAATTGATATTGGTATGCGTAACGACTAGCGCAAACTAGACATAACGCATTGGGGAGATTCTGAGTAAGGGGGATTGTTATATAAAGGGAATAGATGGAGCACCCTAAATATATGTAGTTATCTGACTTTATATATGAATATATTTGATATGTTTGTGTGTTTTAATTGCTATTTCTATGATTGGGAAAGTTTCTCCTTTGGATTTTAAGAAGCATTAGATTATGTGGGATTCTAGGTTTTATTATTATTGTGCTCGCAAAGATGTGGATCTTACGCATACATATCCCTAGTGGGAATCGAGCATTTGTAGCTCGGATCTGAGGGTTCTATGGTTTGTTTGGTGGGAGATAGAAATTTGCTCGGCAAGGATGAGACCTTGTTCCTACGTATTCTCAAAAGGATGTTGAGAAAGTCAGAGCAATCGTAGTTCCCACTTATGCTAGTGGAAAGCAACGAGATGTTAGTAAGAGACAGACAAATGTCATTTTAATGAAAAATGTATCTAATCTATGTCATCACATACATTTTTGAAAAGTTTGATTGATTAAAATCTTTCGTCGTAAGTATTAGGTGTTTTGCTTGAGTATACAAGCGTTACCACTTACATGTTTAAGAAAGATGTTTGAAAAAGATGATTGAATCTTTTAACTGTAAGTATTGGGTGTTTTGCTTGAGTATACAAGCGTTACCACTTACTGTTAAGAGATGTTTTTTTGTTTGAAAACAGTTTGAAAAGTTTGAAAAGTTTTTGACTGTATGTGATATGATAGATGAGATACTTCTTCCATAGAGATGATAGATGTCTAAATCTCGAGGAGAAATTGATTGGATTAAGGGATGCTTTTAAGAAGCCCGTGGGTCCTTGTATTGTTAGCCAAAGAGGAGGCATTACGAGGGTCATCGAGGTCATCGAGGTCCTTGTATGAAGCTCAAGAGGAAGCTATAGGGTATGGTGTCTTTGGCTTGAAAGAGTTTCACAGAAATCATCCTTTTCGAATAAGAGCAATTTCAAGGAAATTTTACTCTATGGAATTTGAAAGTGATTTCACCGGAAACCATCCTTTGGTGTTCTATCTTAGCGGGTGATTCTTTGTATTGGAAGCCCAAGAGGAGGCATTAAGAGATTTCCTATCTCTTTCATTGTATGATGCCCAAGAGAAGGCTAAACTCAATGAGAGTTCTTTTGAGCGAAGCCCGAGGAGGTGACTCAGCAGTGTTGTCTTATCTGAAGCCTAAGCGGAGGCTAACTCGTGGGAGAGTTTCTTTGTACAAAGCCAAGAAGCTGACCCATCTTTGAGGATAAGTTATCTTGTATGAAGCCCAAGCGGAGGCTAAACTCAACTGGTAATGAGTTGTCTTGTATGAAGCAAGCGGAGGCTATCTTGTGGGAACCTATTGATTAGTCTAATTGTTATGTTATTATTAGGCAGTTGTATAAGCAGTGTGTGTGTGATATGTATTCACGAGGAGTTTATGAAGGAAATATAAACAATGCATGATGTTTATTTACAGAAGTTTATGAAATATAAACAAGTGTCTGTGAAACGAACGTTTGAAACGAGCATAACTTGATTATTCACAAGTTTGAACTGTGTACAAGGAAATCAATATGTACACGAATGAGTTTTTATGTACAGGGAAAGATGGATGTACATAGGAGGGTTGGGACTTACACCGTAAGGGAGGCCCGTTGATTTGAAAGCAGTTTCACAGGGAATAATGCTCCTTTCAATACCAATGGTATTCAGTGTAAAATGTACAGATGAAACAGAAATGATTGATCAAAGTTTATCTGTAAAAAGTATTTTCAAAAGAAAGAGTATCTGTATTATGTACAGATAAAAGATTTTGAAAAAAAAGAAGTATCTGTGTTATGTACAGATAAAAAGTTTGATATGTACAAGGAAATATTATGTACATAAAAGAATGTTATGGGACTTACACCGTGATGGAGGCCCATTGGTTTAAAAGAAATTTCGCTCAGGAGAAAACTTCCTTTAGAACCAATGGTTTCAGCGTATAGACAAACGAATGAAAACAAATGAAAGAAATTTGTTTACGTTTGAATATTAACAATGATGTTTTGAATATGTACAAATAAAGCTAAGTATGTACATAAAGGGTTGGGACTTACACCATAAGGGTGGCCCATGATCGATCGAGAAATTCGAGAAGAAACAAATTCAGTTTTATCGTTTTGAATTGGATCGATTATGGTAAAAGATGCAAGTTTTGATGAAAAAAGTTTTGAAGAATGATTTGAAAATGTTTTGAAATTTTAAGTTCATTTATGAGAAGTTTTGAAAAAAATCGGAAGTCGAAAACTTGAAAAATTCACCTTTTAAGGAAGTTTGAAAAAGTGTTCAGAACATCATTTTCGGCTCGATTAAAATTTAATCAGATGAAAATATTTTTGGATTTTTTTGACATAATCATAAAATATATATATTAAATGACAAGTGTGCAAAAAATCATCTCAAAATGAGAAGTTTTGATTGGTTAAAAATATTGTTGAAGTTTAATAAGAAAAACATGAAAATATTGAAGTTTTGTGAAAAATGAATGAAAAAAATGGTCTTGCTGGGTTTTGAACCCATGACCTTTGAGTGGGGGACGTGTCACAAAGAACTAAGAGCAAGCCAGGAACCACTAGGCCAACGCGCTTGAATGTGTTAGTGGATTAAAACACGCGTTAATATAATATTGGTTAATTCAAAAAATTTGAAAAATGAAGAACACATGAACACGCGCGAACCTGGGTTTATAGTTTTTGATTTTCAGAATCTTTGACCCAAGCTATCTCCCTCGTTTCTCAATGAAATTCAACGTTGTAAACATCAAAGTTACTCGTTTTTTCCTCACGAACATGATGGCATATGTTAATTTCATTTATTTTCAGTTAATCACGTTTTGATTTCTGGAAACTCGAAGAACCCTAGAAACTGATTTTTCAAATTAAATGATGTATTGTTCATGATTGTTTGATTTTATTGAGGGTTAATGTTCGTGTTAGGTGCAGAAAACAAATGGCCAAGAGCTTTTCTCAATTGGTGCAAGGAATATGGAGTTTGAAGTTCGTATGGATACCTGGAAAAATGAGAATCGAAGGAGCTCAAAACGCGTTTCCAGAATGGATTTCTTGATTGCTACACCTTCATCGGCATGTATGGAAGCTTTATGGATAGCCTGCTTGCTCTAAACTTGCTCCAATCTCTCCACTCAAGTCAACCTACAGTCAGCTTAAAAAAAAACTCAAAATCGAGGTTAATGGTGTTACAGTTCAGGTTTAATGGTTTGGATCATTCCTATGATGCATACTGATGATGTTTGAATGATTAGGTCACAGTTTGATCAAGCTCAACTCCAAATTCGATTGCTTGGGCAGTTTTGCAAGTTTATGAACATGGAAAATGCAAACTGATTTTGGCTTGATTTTATGTTGATTTTAAGTTTCAACTCAACTACATGTTAGTATTAGAACATGTTAGACACCAAAGAACTTCATGATTTTCATTGATTTTATAAATTGCAAGTTTTTCAAAAGTTCATCATGTTTCTTGATTTTGAAGAAAGAAAAGAGAAAACATGATTCTTGCAATGCTTTGGTGTGCATTTCTCTTGGATTTGTGATCCTTTTATAGGCAAGAGATTCTGAAAATGTTAGGCAAGTGTCCATGGCTTTTGGTGATTCAAAGTTACCTTAAGGGGTAAACATGACTTTTGCAAAAGAAAAGGAACCTTCCTTTTTTTTACCATGTGCAATTTTCACAATTTGATCCAATCTTCAATCATCACTTCTCACTGATGTTTATCAGTTTGATGAGTCAATTTGGCAAGGTGGCAAGTGTTTTAAATGGAAAAACACAAAATGACCTATAATTTTACAAGTTTGTACTTGAATATTATGGATTTTGGAGCTCTAAATTTCAAATTCAAAAGTGTAGCTAGACTCCATGGATTTGAGAGTTCTTGGACATTTTGGAAAGATTTTTCCATGATCTACAACTTTCATGTTTTGAGTTTTTTCAAATTCCAATTGGAACTAGGTGAAAAAATGGCTTGAAGTTTGGAAAAAATGTGAAATTTCAACACTTAGAAATTTTTCTAAGTTATAGAAATTTTGACTTTTTGTTGACTTTTCCAAATTCTTTGATTTTTTATGATCATGATGGATCATTTGAAGTATTTTGATGATTGAAAAAGTTTTGTTTTGAAAAATTTGACCAAAGTCAAAGTTTGACTTTTTTGAGATGAAATTTCATCGGATGTTTACAATGATGAATTCGAATTTTGTGATGTTTTGAATCCAGAAATTAGGTCAAGATGTTGTATCTAAGATATAATGACCAATCTCTATCCAAAAAAGTCAATCACTGCTCAAAAAATCAGAGAATGCCTATGCTCGACAAAAACCCTAATTGGTCGATCCTCGATTGATCTGTGAGAAAATTGGATATCTGAGGATTGAAAGCTGATGATTTGATCAAGATAGATCAAATGAAGTGAGAAAATCTCAAACCCTAATTGGTTAGCTCTTGAATCAGATGAAAATCTGATGAAACCCTAATTTTGACACATGAATGCTATACCGATTAATCTTTATGAGCTATTAGTTATGCAATGATGCAAATGTAAGATGATATGTTAGGTCAAAATTTGGGGTATGACAGATGCCCCTATTTAAGTTTCTTTAACCTGAAAGATGAAGATGAATATCTTTGTTTTGATAGGTGTAAAGAGACTTAAATATCAGAATACGCAAAATTTAGACCTAAGATACCAAAAGATGCGGATGATGCAAAAATGATTAAAAAAGTTTTACCTTAAAGGATATCAAAGAAATGACACAGTGAAGGGAAATTTGTGAATACGTCCCTGTTGGGGAAAGATTGATTCACAGAAAATGTGAACATCTGTTTCGTTTTGGGAAACAAAAAGATTACCTTCTGTCAGCCTTGTGACAATGTTTAAGGTAAATGGAAATGATATTACCAATTATCAGCCTTGTGATATAATATGGTAATGAATTTTGAAGATGTTACCAATTATCAGCGAAGTGATAACTATAACAAGGTAAATCTTTGAAGTAGGTTGCTGTGTACTCAGCTTTTGTGAGTAACAGACAGTGTTCTATCCAGGAATGAACTGGAAAGAAAAGAAGTTAATCAAGACATTGTTCCTGATGAGAGATCATCTCAGCTGGGGAATGTGATAGAGAGAAGAAAATGCATTTCTCTGTTTGGGGACTTTGCCCGGGAAAAAAGGAAGACATATCCTTTCCGTTTGGGAATACTCCGTTGGGGAAACAAAGAAAAAGTATCTTTTCTGTTTGGAGATATTCTGCTGGGAACAGACTTGTACTCGTATGAGTAAGTATGATTTATACCAGTGATTTGGAAGCAAACATTTTGAGAGATGCAAAAAATGCAATGAATGATGCTATTATGTATGAATGTCATGAATGTTATATGCATGCTAACAATACTTGACAAAAACACTTAAAGGGATATTTGAGAAAAGGACTACGTCACAGTTCGAACAAATACTTGGTGAAACTTGCAGCAATGGTGCAGATATTCACTAATGAAGAATTTGAGTTGCATGGTTTACACTTTCCGAGAAAGGTATTTCATTGGCAACTTGGTCGGGGATTCTTTTTTTGGATAAGAATACCGTCCTTTGATGATTTCTGATGAGGAGAAGATTTGGCGACTCAAGGATCGAAACACTCTTGGAGAAACGGTTGAAGTTATTTCCGTGTTCATGGTTTCAAAGGAGAATTTTGCTTTTGTTTCAAAATTTTGAAGTAAAAATTCATTTAAAACATTTTAGTTTCAAAAAGTGATTTTCACAATAAAAGCGCTATTTTGCAAAACAGAATAAAGTAGGAATTGCAAACAAAAGGCACAAGGCTCAAATTTATTGAAAATAATGGTAATCAGCCAAAGGCGTGATTCCATGAACTATTTACAAAAGTTGGAAATGATAATTTATTAGGAAAAGGCTACATTGAAAGCAAATAACCACTACTATCCTAACAACTTTGAATTCCAAGCTGTGCTTGTTGCTTGAAGAGTTGATTGAAGATCCGTTGATGGAAGATTCTTCATGTGGACAAAATCTGGACTGCGATTACTTTGTCGTTTTGTATCCTTGTTTTTGCCTAGATCGCCTTTTCAGGTTTTCGATCTATCAGGATAATTTCATTTATTGTCTCTAATTTTTGCTGGATCGCCTTTTCGGGTTTCAATCCACCGAGGCGCTCTTTTTGCCTAAGCGCCCTTTTGGTTTTCGACTTACTGTTCTTTTATTTTATTAGACAAAGTATTTCTTGGTATCGGCATTCACGGGATGCGGGAGTTCATCACCGTCCATGGTTGTGAGAGTCATAGCACCGAGAAGCTTCTTTTGACGATGTATGGGCCTTCGTAATTAGGAGTCCATTTTCCCTAGAATCTGTTTGAAAAACAGAATCTTTTTAAGCAGTCGCCTTCTCGGAATTCCGAGTCGGACTTTTTGTAAGCTTTTTCATTCTTCTTTGATAGAGTTGTCCGTGACACGAGCGGTCGCGTTTTCTTCAATTAAGTTCGGTTGGTCGTATCGCTTTGACACCATTCGACCTCGGATAGCTTTGTTTCCATGAGAACTCTCATTGCGGGATCTCAACTTCTACGGGAGCTTTGCTTCCATGCCGTATACTAGAGAAAAGAGTTGCCCTGTTGAAGTGCGTCTTGATACGATACCCATGCGAGCAAATGGCGGCATTTCATGCCGGTCTTTGTAAGTGATGACCATTTTACGGACAATCTTTTGATGTTTTTGTTGGCGGCTTCAATGCCGTTCATCTTTGGCGGTAAGGAGGCGAGTTATGATGCTCGATCTTGAATTCCTCACAGTTCTTTCATCATTTTGTTGTTCAAGTTAGATCCATTGTCGATAATGATCTTACTTGGAATTCCATATCGGCAAATGAGGTTGTTCTTGATGAACCTCACAACCACTTGTCTTGTGGCGTTGGCGTGAATCTTTGCTTGACCCATTTGGTGAAGTAATCAATAGCCACGGAATGAAGCGATGTCCGTTGGGCGCTTTTGGTTCAATCATTCCAATCATGTCAATGCCCCACATGGAGAACGGCCACGGAGAGGAGAACGTTGAGTAGAGTCGGAGGCACATGGATCTTATCTGCGTAGATCGGCACTTGTGACATCTTTTAACGTGTTTGCAGCAATCGATTCCATTGTTATCCAATAGTATCCTGCTCTTAAGATCTTTACGGACATTGCATGCCCATTTGAATGGGTTCAAAGGACCCTTCATGCACTTCATGGATGATCGTGTATGCGCTTCTTGTATCGGCGCATCGAAGCGAGAACCATGTCGAAGTTTCTTTTGTATAGAATATCTTCATTGAGGAAGAAATTCCTGGAAAGCCTCCTTAGAGTTTTCTTATCCTTGTACGATGCCCCGAGTGGGAACTCTCGTGTTTGAAGGAAACGTTTGATATCGTGAAACCACGGCTTATCGTCGAAGGCTACATTGCAAACACATATGGTCTTTCAAGGCGTCGATCTGGTCTGGGCATATCATTCCAATCATTGACTTTGAACATGAAAGATAGAGTAGCCAAGGCGTCTGCCATCCGATTTTGATCTCGAGGGATATGATGTAGTTCAACTTTGTTGAAAAAGGTCAACAATCGTCTCGCATAATCTCTGTAAGGAATTAGACCAAAAGGATGAGTTTCATACTTATCTTTGATTTGATTGATCACAAGGGCTGAGTCTCCATATATATCAAGGATCTTGACCCTCAAGTCGATGGCTTCTTCAATACCCATGATGCATGCTTCATATTCTGCTATGTTGTTGGTGCAATCAAATAGCAATCTGGCGGAAAACGGGATATGAGAACCCTCGGGAGTAATGATGGTGCCCCAATTCCATTGCAAAAACATTTCTGCTCCATCGAAGACTAGGCCCCATCGGGATTACGGATCTGGTCCTTCTCGTGTAGCGGTTCGTCACAATCTTTCATTTCAAGTACATAACATCCTCGTGCGAAATCAAACTTGAGAGATTGGTATTCGTTGAGCGGTTGATAAGCCAAGTGATCGGCGAATGCTTCCTTTAACGCTTTACGAGCACGGTATTGGATGTCATATTCGGATAGTAGCATTTGCCATCGGCGATTCTCCGGTTAAGCGGGCTTCTCAAATCGTACTTGATAGGATCCATTTTGGATATTAACCAAGTCGTGTGATTGATCATGTATTGGCGAAGGCGTTTTGAAGCCCATACCAAAGCGCAACATGTTTTCTCGAGCATGGAGTAGCGAGTTTCACGATCTGTGAATTTCTTACTCGGGTAGTAGATGGCATGCTCCTTCTTCCGGTTTCGTCTTGTTGTCGTCGCACCCATGGACTCTTCTATGCAGTAAGGTATATGATCAATGGTCTTCCTTCCTTTGGAGGGATCGGTATTGGTGGTTACGGCGGTATTCTTTGATCTTGTCGAATGCTCTTTGGCAATCTTACATCCATACTACCTTTTGATCTTTGCGAGAAGTTTGAAAATCGCCCGGTGTGATCATCGAGAGATAAATCGGAGATATAATTCAATCGTCAAGAAATCCTCTTACTTGCTTTTGCGTGGCGTAGGCATTTCTGAATAGCCTTGACTTTGTCGGGTCGACTTCAATTCCTCTTTGTGACGATGAAACCTAGGAGTTTTCTGATCTTACCCCAAAGGTACACTTGTTAGGATTCGGGATGAAACTTCCTTAGTCGTTGAAACAACTTTAAGAGATAGTCTATATGTTCCTCTTGATGTAGGACTTTGCTATCATATCGTCCACGTAGACCTCGATCTCTTTGTGCATCATATCATGAAGAGAGTAGTCATTGCCCTACGGTAAGTTCTGCATTCTTTAATCAAATGGCATTACCTTGTAGCAAAAAGTGCCCATGGCGTGATGAAGATGTCTTCTCCATGTCTTGGGAGCCATTCGATCGATTATAACGGAGAAACCATCCATGAAGGAAAAGGCGTTGAATTTGGCGTACTATCCACTAGCATGTCGATATCGGAAGCGGAAATCGTCTTTTGGACTAGCTTTGTTCAGATCTTGGTAGTCAACACACATTCTGACCTTTCCATCTTTCTTGGATACAGGTACTATGTTGGCTAGCCATTGAGGATACTCAGAAGTGACAAGGAAACCAGCGTCGTTGTTTTGGACTTCCTTTTAATTTTCTCGACCATTTCGGGATGAACTCTCCTCGATTTTTGCTGGCGGACATTACGGTTTTAACGGCAAGATGCTCTACTATCTTTGGTATCCAAACCCGGCATGTCCTGGTAGGACCAAGCAAACACATCAACGTATTCTTTGAGAAGACTTATCAGTTTGCCTTTGACACTGCTGTTGAGTGAAGCTCCGATATTTACTTCTTTTGCGTCTTCCTCAGAACCCAAGTTGATTGCTTCTAGAGGTTCTTTGTGAGGCTGAATGATCCTTTCCTCGTGCTTTAGCAGTCTAGAAATTTCATCCGGGATCTCTTCTTCAACTTCTTCTTGACAACTTGAGATTTCAAAGTTGAGAAGGCGTGGATTCTTGCTTTCAATGGGTTTGTCCATTTGTTTAATCTGCATTTTTGATTTATGTTCGATTAAAAAAGTTTTTATCATCATTTTTTTTTTGAAAGTTAATGTGAAAGTGTTGCAGATTAATTTTTCATTATGATGATTTTTTTATTTTATTTTTATTTTTGAAGATTTTTTTTTACTGTGTTTTTTAGGATTATCATTTCCAGAAAAGGGTAAAAATGAAAATAAACACAGTGGAAACAAAACAACGCATTTTATTTATGTTTCACAATATGAGCAGGGCCTAAAATACAAACTCATTTGTCTTGGGCAAGACAAAGAGAAATTATTTAAAAGCTAAACCCTATAAAACATCTCTTCGCTTTGGGCGGCGAGTTCAAAACAAAAAGCAAAGATAAACTACTTAGAGCTATGAACATTAGTCCTAACAGCGGGTTTCCAATAGTGGCGAACTCCTTGGAAATCGAGGTACTCAGGTAATTTTCCGCTTGGTTTAACCCTCGAGTAAACTTTGATTCTTTGGTGAGCGGGCTTTGAAGACTACGGGCGATGGCCTTTGCCTTTGGTCTTGCTAAAGCGATCTTCTTGATTAACGGATCGGGAAGTATGAGAGATAGCCTTTGTACTTCTGTTGATCTTTGTGTTGAATCTTGGGGATGTTCCTTCCGGTCTTGAGTGAAGAGATTCGTTGTCGTGACACTTTCCGCATCGTATCTGAATCATACTCTTGATCTTGATGATCATGTTAATGTAGTGGTAACGAGGATCGGCTTGGTGAAATCCACAGGCGTGTTGAAGCAGAGATCTTCATTTGGGACCTCGATCTTGATTAGTTTGAGAAGGAGTATTCCTCTTACGATTGACTAGGGTAGTCAAAGTCATCACCCCATCACGTGGGTTGGATATCTTCAATCCGGATTTTCGAGCTTTAGCGCGAGTATTTCACCATGTAGTCGTATTTGCCACTTGGTTCTTCCAAGGTATCCCAAATTCAGCGAGGGTGGTGGATTTTCATGTTCTTTGGGGACATGTCTTTGAATTGATCGATCGGTGCATATGATTCCTCTTGAGACACATACTCGGGGCTATTCAAATAAGTGCTCCACTCTTGATTCGGATGGATCATCTTCATCCTCTTCAATGGTTACAACATTAACCTCTTGCGGACGGGGTTTAAGAAACCTCCATTGTGAAATACTTCCTTGATCGGGAGCGCTTCATCTTTCTCTTGTTTTTGTAGAATACGGTGTGAACCGAGTCAGGTTCATTTCATTCTTGCGGGTTTGATAACTTGTCCCCATCCTCGAGTATTGCCATCTTTCACCATTTGTGCGCTTCTTTATCGAAGAGATAGATGATCTATTTTAGTAGATTCATCTTCTAGTTTACGGGAGATCGGCACTTCAATGTCATTAGCGATGATGAAGGAGAAAGCGGATAGATGACTTACAAGTAAAGCTTGTTCACTGATGGTCACCAACTTTCCATTTCTTGTGAATTTTAATTTCGATGGAAGTAGAAGTTCTTTGCATCGTGGATCCAAGGTCTTCCTAGCAAGCAACTATCTTGGGTGATACGTCCATGACTTGGAGCGTAATTTTGAAAGTGTGAGGGCCAATTGTCATTGGGAGATCAACTTCCCCAATAAGCGACTTTCTCGATCCATCAGCTCTTACTATGATGTCGTTGAACTTCATTGGCGTTCCTTTGTAAGCTAAGCAGCGAGCGTCGTTTTGGCATTACGTTTAAAGGCGAACTGTATCCACCAATACATTGGATAGGGAATCGGCAAATCATCGAGATGTGCAAGGCCAAGTTGATGATTTTCCCTTCTTAGGAAGTTCTTCGTCACTAAAACTCAGTTATTGCGGTTGTTATGTTGGAGCGATCCTCAAATTGGTGCAGTAGTCACATCGTGATCCACATAAGCTGGTCTAGTACTCTCATCAAAGCTTCTCGATGAGCTTGAGTTAAGGAGTAAAGGCGTATTGAAATTTTTGAAGAATGCGCATCAATTGGTCTACGACTCGATATTCGCTCTTCTTGATTAGTTTCGGGATCTCGTCAAAGTCGAGTTGATGTTGGTTCCATCGGTAGAACCAATGTTTGTACACAGGTTAACAATGGGAATCGTTGCAGGATTCTCAGAGGATATGTTAACTTGGTTTTGTTTAACAACAGGAGCTGAAGGCGATTTTGGTGGTAATGGAGCGTGTACTCGTCCACTTCGCGTTACTCGTCCGATTTCTGTTATATTGACATTAGTTGGAAGTGTAGGCATGGGTTTCTCCTTCCCATCCTCTATCAAGGTTGCATTGTACTGGTAAGGAATTGCTTTGGTAGGACTGTATGGAACAGGACCAGGTGGGCAAATCACCAAAGGAGATGTTGGAATGTTGGAACCAATGCGATCTCCACATGCTCGGGTATGTTGAAACAAGGGATCCAGCGTTTACTTGAGTTTTCGAGTTGATATACGAGACTAAAAGCTCATGCGGAAAATGCCCTATTGTATTTACGTCATGGTCATCTCGGTTTACGTAAATTTGTAAATCACCAATGTCTAACAAATCTTGAATATCGCTCTTATGGTGGGACATCCATGGATATTCTTGGAGCAGATATAGGCTGCATAATCATGCTTAGTGAAGGTGCTCATGGTCTTGTATGCTTCATGAAGATGCACCAAGTTTCCTTTGACTAAGTTTACATCGTGACAAGGTACTGTCGTATTCCTTAGCATTAGATTCTTTGAGTGTCCACTATGGTGGGAAGTGGATTGGCTTGCACATTCGGACTTGTGTTTACGAAGGAAAGAAGATTAGCCTTCACTAATCTTTGTATACGCCTTCAATGCTATGCAATGCTCAAGGTCATGGCACGGTGCCCCTTGGTGAAAAGGGCAAGACATGTCGACTTTGTACCACCATGGTAGTTTTCGGGGACGGAGGTGGTAACCTTATCGTATTAGATTCCTTTCTATCGGTCAGGGTAAAGTTACGTACGTCATGGGAATTGGGTCGATGGTGACCCGAGGCGTCGGTTTTGGTTGTGGCTGCTGAGCATTGACTGTTGAGTTTGTTGACTTTGTTGAAATTGCGGAGCAATTCACGGAGTTGTGTTGACGATGGGTGCTATGGCGCACACATCGTTGTTGAATGACATTCTTCGTGGTTTCCTCGGGATACCATTCCTCGTCATGTTCTTTTTCCTTGGGAAGCTGGTTCCAACTTTCTTGGTATTACTAGAAGATCCTACTTCCTTGGTTAGGCGTCTGTTGAACCCCTTCTTCTAGTCGCATTCCCATGCTTACCATTTCGTTGAAGTCTCGGGAGCGCTAGCGATCATTCGCTCATAGTAGAATGAGTTTAGAGTATTCAAGAACACCTTAGTCATCTCTTTCTCTTCCAAGGGCGGGTTGACTTGGGCAGCAATTTCTCTCCATCGTTGCGCATATTCCTTGAATGTCTCTTTTCCTTTTGAGACATGGGCGGAGTTGATCCCTATCGAGCCATATCAAGTTGAATTTGTATTCTGTCGAAGGCTTTGCCTAAGTCGTTGAATGTTTGGATATTCGTGCTGTCTAAACCCATATACCACTTTAGTGCGGCACCGGTGAGACTATCCTGGAAGTAATGAATTAACAGCTGATGATCCTCATTGTACGTAGACATTTTCCTAGCATACATTGTAAGATGACTCTGAGGACAAGAATTCCCTTTGTACTTTTCAAAATCAGGATTTTGAATTTCATGATATTTTACGAGGAACTAAGCAGAGATCTGGGCGCTTTTCCCAAACAATTCTTTCCCTTGAATCGTTTTTATCTCAAGCTGCATTTTGAGGAGTTGTTCCTGGAGATTCTCCATTGAACCACGAGCGTTCGTGCTATTTCCTGGAGTGTGATGAACTTCTTCGTCTGCGGTAGTGTGCACTACGGAAGCTGAATTCAACATGATCGGTTGAGAGACCGACATTGTTACTTGTGGAAAAGTTATTCCACGTTGTGGAGTGAACGTAGCGTTTTGCTGCAAAGTAGGTATTTCAAGCGAGGTTGTTTGAGAAGTCGGTTGGCGAACTCCAATGCGAAGTTAAAGGCATTCCCATGGATAGCCCTACGGCATCTTTGAAAGGTGAACTCTTGTGCGACAATTGGCTGGAGTAGTAGTATCCTCTGAAGTTGCTATTTGGTTATGGTATTGCTCGATCTTTGCTTGTTGACTTTCTTGTTGTGGGCGAGTTGACCAAAGATGTGAGTTTTCCACTTCTTCTTGTAGCGTAGTTACTGTACTACGAGTTCAACGTTTTCTTGCTCAAAATTCTCCATTACTTTTCTTCTTTTTGCTCGGTATCGTGCGTTCGAGGTTGGCTGCGACGATCGAGAAACTCTAAGGCGACGACTTGACAATTTTCTATCGGAAAATGTGGCGGTTCAAAGCGTGAATGATTAGACTCTAGATGATAGACTTAAATGCAAAGCATGATGCATGAATATGATTGTAAAGAAAAGAAAATTTCCAAAGAATTTACGCTAAACGAGATATTTCTGGCAAATATTTGGATGGAAAACACAAATTTTATTGATTAATGAAGGAAGATTACAACAATTGTTTTTGTTGGAGCATTGCTCACAAAAATTAACAAACTAATTTAAACTAATTAAACATCTTACGTCGGATGGCGATCAAAACTTGATGCGACTTGACTTGATTTCCTTCCATAGTGAGCTTTTAGTTTGGCTTTCTCGGCTTTTAGCTTGCTAATGACTCTCTTCCACTCGTTGGGAGGCGGGCTTCTTGATTGTCATTTCCTCGAGCTTTCTTTTCCTTTCCTTGGCGTATTTACGGATGGTGTTATCCATACGCGAATCTTCTCATCTTTCTCCATGAGCCATTCATCACGGAAGTAGGCGTCTTTTCATGATCTTTGACTTGCTTCTTGAGCTTTTATTCTCAAGGTTAGTCTTAAGAATTTGCTTTCAAAGCTTCTTTCTCAAACCTTATCTTGGTCAAGGCTTCTTGGTATTCTCCACGACTTCAATGGGAAAATTTGTTGATTTGGGCGGTAGAACATGGGATCCTCATAAGCGTAAGGCATTGAATTCCTTCACTCTTTCTTTATCCAAGTGTAGGTTTCCATGGCTACACAATTCTTTGCCTTACCTTTTCCTTTCTTTCGGATGTGATGCCAAGCTTTGATCATCCTAGCCTTCAATCCTTGGGAATCCTCTCCTTCATGATAAAAGTAGCTTTCTCTTGTAAGCGGAGGTTTACGAATTTCGTATCGAGTGACGTTTTGCTAGGAATGGGTTGTAGTTGATTCCTCCTTTCGTACCAATGAGAATGCGTTGGCAAATTCTCCACACTCTCAATGATTTCCATCTCATTGTTTGCCAAGGTATACCAATGGATATAAATCGTTTGTAAGAGACATGAGTCTTACGGACCAATGCCACTCGTCTTTGTTTCGCGGAAGATAGGAGATTTAGGCGGGTGTGAGACAATCCATTTGAAAAGCAGTACACAACACACGATAGTTCCGTCTCCTTGGCGATTCCTATGATGAATAGAGGCGTCGTATCACCAAGCATGGTGGGAGCAGGTTTCAATCGGAAAGATCCTTATGGCGTTGATATCAACGAAATTTGGGACGTTGGGAAACAACACCAATCCATAGAGGAGTAAAGCTAAAATAGCTTCAAAGGCTACCATACTACCGACTTGAGAGAATTTAGAGCCTTCTCCATTAGGAACTTTGAAGTTAGTCCTAAAGTTTTCCTCGGTAGTTAGGTTTTGTCTATCTCGATTTCTTTAAATGAGTCATTGTTGCAATGACTTGTGACTTAGGAATGGCTTCAAACCATTGAAAGGCACTTTGTCCGATCTTGAGATTCCTAGGATATCGCATACTCTTCCAAAGTAGGCATCAGCGATAATCGGGAAAGTGAAAGCGATAAATGGATCGTAGAAGCGAGCGAAGGTTTTGAGAAGTCCTTCATCGACATTAGCGTTCATCCTCTAACCTAAAATATTTTACAAAGAAAACATCTCTAAATTCTTTGGAAATGGAGAGAAAATGAAGTTTTTGTTTTGAATGAATGAATGAATGCATGAATCGACAAACATGGTTAGTAGTTATACACACGGTCAGCGTTCGAAGTCACGAGCATGAAGCCAGCGATAAGAATCAAGCGGGTTAAGTTCTAAGGGCTTATTCATCGTGAATCGGGTTCTACGATATCTGAGCTCAACACTCCCCTTCAAAACATTATTGGATTTGTTGAATACTCGATGGTCCAATAATATTTTCAAAAGAAACTACTTTGATCGTAGTATCGCATGACAATTACTCTAGGCTTACACCGAATAATCTACACTACATCCTAATGGTCGGGATGGTTTATGTGTTCTCTGATCCACTCGACTTCTTAAGTTCTCCGAAAATCTGCGTCTTCGCAATTACTTGCTTAGACACAATACCCTCAAGACAACCTCCACTACACGGGAAGTATTAACTTCGAAAGCATTGAACTGCTCACGTATTAATACCTCCACCTAGATCTTAAAATGTTTCTTAAATCCGGGTTAGGATTTCTTTCCATCAAGTGAAATCGCGAAACATACAATAAAGAAAAACAGATATATGCAAAATATGAAAAGCTTATCCCCTTTCTTTTCTTTTTGAAAAAAAAAAGCTTGGTGCTCTCGGACAGAGTAACGCGTTTTCTTTTTTTAAAAAATCAAAGTTTCAGCGTTCTCCCCAGAGTCGCCATTTTCTGTTCGCGTTAAAGGTGGCGCGCTGAGGATCTGACGTGAGTTCGGATCTTCTGCATAGCGATTTAAATCTTTTGATTTGTTTATAAAGATGCATGAGCATCAAGCTTTATTATTTTCAACACAAGAAAGATGATTTAATGATTATGAAAAGGGAAAATGAAATACCCTCAATTGATATTGGTATGCGTAATGACTAGCGCAAACTAGACATAACGCATTGGGAGATACGAGTAAGGGGATTGTTATATAAAGGAATAGATGGAGCACCCTAAATATATGTAGTTATCTGACTTTATATATGAATATATTTGATATGTTTGTGTGTTTTAATTGCTATTTCTATGATTGGGAAAGTTTCTCCTTTGGATTTTAAACGATAGATTATGTGGGATTCTAGGTTTTATTATTATTGTGCTCATAAAGATCTATGGATCTTACGCATACATATCTAGTGGGAATCGAGCATTTGTAGCTCGGATCTGGGGTTCTATGGTTTGTTTGGTGCAGGGAGATAGAAATTTGCTCGGCAAGGATGAGACCTTGTTCCTACGTATTCTCAAAGGATGTTGAGAAAGTCGAGCAATCGTAGTTCCCACTTATGCTAGTGGAAAGCGGGATGTTAGTAAGAGGCAGACAAATGTCATTTTAATGAAAAATGTATCTAATCTATGTCATCACATACATTTTGAAAAGTTTGATTGATTAAAATCTTTAAATCGTAAGTATTAGGTGTTTTGCTTGAGTATACAAGCGTTACCACTTACATGTTTAAGAAAGATGTTTGAAAAAGATGATTGAATCTTTTAACTGTAAGTAATGGGTGTTTTGCTTGAGTATACAAGCGTTACCACTTACTGTTAAGAGATGTTTTTTTGTTTGAAAACAGTTTGAAAAGTTTGAAAAGTTTGAAAAGTTTTTGACTGTATGTGATGTGATAGATGAGATACTTCTTCCATAGAGATGATAGATGTCTAAATCTCGAGGAGAAATTGATTGGATTAAGGGATGCTTTTAAGAAGCCCGTGGGTCCTTGTATTATTAGCCAGAGGAGGCATTCCGAGGGTCATCGAGGGTCATCGAGGTCCTTGTATGAAGCTCAAGAGGAAGCTATAGGGTATGGTGTCTTTGGCTTGAAAGGATTTCAGAAATCATCCTTTTACGAATAAGAGCAATTTCAGGAAATTTTACTCTATAGAATTTGAAAGTGATTTCAGGAAACCATCCTTTCGGTGTTCTATCTTAAGCGGGTGATTCTTTGTATTGGAAGCCCAAGAGGAGGCTGTTAAGAGATTTCCTATCTCTTTCATTGTATGATGCCAAGAGAAGGCTAAACTCAATGAGGAGTTCTTTTGAGCGAAGCCCAGAGGAGGTGACTCAGCAGTGTTGTCTTATCTGAAGCCTAAGCGGAGGCTAACTCTGTGGGAGAGTTTCTTTGTACAAAGCCCAAGAGAAGTGACCCATCTTGGGATAAGTTATCTTGTATGAAGCCCAGCGGAGGCTAAACTCAACTGGTAATGAGTTGTCTTGTATGAAGCCAAGCGGAGGCTATCTTGTGGGAACCTATTGATTAGTCTAATTGTTATGTTATTATTAGGCAGTTGTATAAGCAGTGTGTGTGTGTGTATGTATTCACAGGAGTTTATGAAGGAAATATAAACAATGCATGATGTTTATTTACAGCATTTATGAAATATAAACAAGTGTACGTGAAACGAGCGTTTAAACAGCGTAACTTGATTATTCACAAGTTTGAGCTGTGTACAAGAAATGAATATGTACGAATGAGTTTTATATACGGGAAAGATGGATGTACATAGGAGGTTGGGACTTACGTAAGGAGGCCCATTGATTTGAGCAGTTTCAGGGAATAATGCTCCTTTCAATACCAATGGTATTGATGTAAAATGTACGGATGAAGCAGAAATGATTGATCAAAGTTTATACGTAAAAGTATTTTCAAAGAAAGTATATACATATATACGGATAAAGATTTTGAAAAAAGAAATATCGTGTTATATACGGATAAAAAGTTTGATATGTACAAGGAAATATTATGTACATAAAAGAATGTTATGGGACTTACACGTGATGGAGGCCCATTGGTTTAAAGAAATTTATCGGAGAAAACTTCCTTTAGAACCAATGGTTTCAGCGTATAGACAAACGAATGAAAACAAATGAAAGAAATTTGTTTACGTTTGAATATTAACAATGATGTTTTGAATATGTACAAATAAAGCTAAGTATGTACATAAAGGGTTGGGACTTACACCATAAGGGTGGCCCATGATCGATCGAGAAATTCGAGAAGAAACGAATTCAGTTTTATCGTTTTGAATTGGATCGATTATGGTAAAAGATGCAAGTTTTGATGAAAAAAGTTTTGAAGAATGATTTGAAAATGTTTTGAAATTTTAAGTTCATTTATGAGAAGTTTTGAAAAAAATCGGAAGTCGAAAACTTGAAAAATTCACCTTTTAAGGAAGTTTGAAAAAGTGTTCAGAACATCATTTTCGGCTCGATTAAAATTTAATCAGATGAAAATATTTTTGGATTTTTTTGACATAATCATAAAATATATATATTAAATGACAAGTGTGCAAAAAATCATCTCAAAATGAGAAGTTTTGATTGGTTAAAAAAATTGTTGAAGTTTAATAAGAAAAACATGAAAATATTGAAGTTTTGTGAAAAATGAATGAAAAAAATGGTCTTGCTGGGTTTTGAACCCATGACCTTTGAGTGGGGGACGTGTCACAAAGAACTAAGAGCAAGCCAGGAACCACTAGGCCAACGCGCTTGAATGTGTTAGTGGATTAAAACACGCGTTAATATAATATTGGTTAATTCAAAAAATTTGAAAAATGAAGAACACATGAACACGCGCGAACCTGGGTTTATAGTTTTTGATTTTCAGAATCTTTGACCCAAGCTATCTCCCTCGTTTCTCAATGAAATTCAACGTTGTAAACATCAAAGTTACTCGTTTTTTCCTCACGAACATGATGGCATATGTTAATTTCATTTATTTTCAGTTAATCACGTTTTGATTTCTGGAAACTCGAAGAACCCTAGAAACTGATTTTTCAAATTAAATGATGTATTGTTCATGATTGTTTGATTTTATTGAGGGTTAATGTTCGTGTTAGGTGCAGAAAACAAATGGCCAAGAGCTTTTCTCAATTGGTGCAAGGAATATGGAGTTTGAAGTTCGTATGGATACCTGGAAAAATGAGAATCGAAGGAGCTCAAAACGCGTTTCCAGAATGGATTTCTTGATTGCTACACCTTCATCGGCATGTATGGAAGCTTTATGGATAGCCTGCTTGCTCTAAACTTGCTCCAATCTCTCCACTCAAGTCAACCTACAGTCAGCTTAAAAAAAAACTCAAAATCGAGGTTAATGGTGTTACAGTTCAGGTTTAATGGTTTGGATCATTCCTATGATGCATACTGATGATGTTTGAATGATTAGGTCACAGTTTGATCAAGCTCAACTCCAAATTCGATTGCTTGGGCAGTTTTGCAAGTTTATGAACATGGAAAATGCAAACTGATTTTGGCTTGATTTTATGTTGATTTTAAGTTTCAACTCAACTACATGTTAGTATTAGAACATGTTAGACACCAAAGAACTTCATGATTTTCATTGATTTTATAAATTGCAAGTTTTTCAAAAGTTCATCATGTTTCTTGATTTTGAAGAAAGAAAAGAGAAAGCATGATTCTTGCAATGCTTTGGTGTGCATTTCTCTTGGATTTGTGATCCTTTTATAGGCAAG
The DNA here is from genome assembly GCA_021764765.1 of Vicia sativa. Classification (NCBI taxonomy): domain Eukaryota; kingdom Viridiplantae; phylum Streptophyta; class Magnoliopsida; order Fabales; family Fabaceae; genus Vicia; species Vicia sativa. The sequence goes on from CM038797.1 coordinate 16,035,326, forward strand.
AGATTCTGAAAATGTTAGGCAAGTGTCCATGGCTTTTGGTGATTCAAAGTTACCTTAAGGGGTAAACATGACTTTTGCAAAAGAAAAGGAACCTTCCTTTTTTTTACCATGTGCAATTTTCACAATTTGATCCAATCTTCAATCATCACTTCTCACTGATGTTTATCAGTTTGATGAGTCAATTTGGCAAGGTGGCAAGTGTTTTAAATGGAAAAACACAAAATGACCTATAATTTTACAAGTTTGTACTTGAAAATTATGGATTTTGGAGCTCTAAATTTCAAATTCAAAAGTGTAGCTAGACTCCATGGATTTGAGAGTTCTTGGACATTTTGGAAAGATTTTTCCATGATCTACAACTTTCATGTTTTGAGTTTTTTCAAATTCCAATTGGAACTAGGTGAAAAAATGGCTTGAAGTTTGGAAAAAATGTGAAATTTCAACACTTAGAAATTTTTCTAAGTTATAGAAATTTTGACTTTTTGTTGACTTTTCCAAATTCTTTGATTTTTTATGATCATGATGGATCATTTGAAGTATTTTGATGATTGAAAAAGTTTTGTTTTGAAAAATTTGACCAAAAGTCAAAGTTTGACTTTTCTGTGCAGATGAAATTTCATCAGATGTTTCTGAAAACGACTGATGAATTCTGTGAATTTTTGTGATGTTTTGAATCCAGAAATTAGGTCAAGATGTTGTATCTAAGATATAATGACCAATCTCTATCCAAAAAAGTCAATCACTGCTCAAAAAATCAGAGAATGCCTATGCTCGACAAAAACCCTAATTGGTCGATCCTCGATTGATCTGTGAGAAAATTGGATATCTGAGGATTGAAAGCTGATGATTTGATCAAGATAGATCAAATGAAGTGAGAAAATCTCAAACCCTAATTGGTTAGCTCTTGAATCAGATGAAAATCTGATGAAACCCTAATTTTGACCTGTGAATGCTATACCCGATTAATGCTGTCTGAACTGTTAGTTATGCAATGATGCAAATGTAAGATGGCATGTTAGGTCAAAGTTTGGGGTATGACAAGTGGGGCACTTTCTGCTACAAGGTTATGCCGTTCGGACTGAAGAACGCAGGCGCCACTTATCAGCGTGCTACGGTGACATTATTTCATGACATGATTCATCACGAGATAGAGGTCTACGTCGACGACATGATAGCTCGATCACAGACTGAAGAAGAACATCTTGATCATCTACAGAAATTGTTTGATAGGTTGAGGAAGTACAGACTGAGACTCAATCCTAACAAGTGCACCTTTAGAGTCAGATCCGGTAAACTCCTAGGGTTTGTCGTCAGTGGAAAAGGTATTGAAGTTGACCCTGCCAAGGTTAAAGCTATTCAAGAGATGCCGGCTCCGAGAAGGAAGTCGAGGTTTCTTGGGCGATTGAACTACATTGCAATTCATTGCACACTTAACGCTACTTGTGAGCCAATCTTCAAGTTACTAAAGAAAGATCAAGTAGTGGAATGGAGCAGCGATTGCGGATCGCTTTTGACAAAATCAAGGAGTACCTACGAATCCTCCTATCACGATGCACTTTGCCGAAGGAAGACCTCTTATCATGTACTTGGCGGTGCTAGAGAATTCAGGGGAATGTGTTGGGGCAACATGATGCGGCGAAAAAGAGCATGCAATATACTACCTTAGCAAAAGTTTACCGTGTGAAACACGATACTCATCGAGAAAACTTACAACGCTTTGCTTGGGCTACTACGACTAAGGCAGTATATGTTGACTCACACTACCTTGTTGATTTCTAAGATGGATCGAAAAAATACATATTTGAGAAACCACTCTCTCGGAAGAATAGCAAGATGGCAAATGATCTTAACCGAATCGACATCGGTACACTTCTCGAGCGATCAAAGGAAGTGTAGTAGCCGATCATTTGGCTCATCAAGCCGTAGATGACTATCAATCTATGCATTCTAATTTCGAGCGAAGATGTTTTGCTAATTCTGATTACGAAGAACCGGCCCGACGAAAGGCACGAACAAGGATCCGATGGACCATGGTCTTTGATGGAGCCTCAAACGCCTGGCAATGGCATTGGCGCCATCATTACATCCCTACAGCGGACATCGCCTTTCACCGCCGATTATGTTTGATTGCACTAACAACATGGCCGAATATGAAGCGTGCATCATGGGTATCAAAGCTGCTATTGACTTAAGAATCAAGTTCTTACAAGTGTATGGAGACTCGGCTTTAGTGATCAGTTAGATTAAGGGCGAGTAGGATACGAAGCATCCGAATCTTATTCCGTATCGAGAGCATGTTCTGAGTTTGATCCCCTACTTCGAAGAGATCACTTTCAAACATATTCCACGAGAAGAGAACCAGTTAGCAGACGCATTAGCTACTATGTCATCTATGTTCAAGGTCAGATGGGACAACGAGGCTCCCCAGATCATCATTGAGAAGTTTGACGAACCAACATATTGTTATGAGCTTGATACAGAAGAGAAACCTTGGTACTATGGCGTGAAAAGGTATCTTGAGACTCAGGAATATCCCGAGGGCATACATCAGCGATAAGAAGTTCTTGAGAAGATTTGCTTCAAATTCTTCCTCGACGGCATCTTATACAAGCGCAACCACGATTTGTGCTTACGCTTGTAGATCGAGAAAATCGCATCATGGAAGAGTTACGAAGGCGTTTGGTACTCACTCCGTGGACACACCATGGCTAAGAAGATTTTGAGAGTTACTATTGGTCCACCATGGGCGATTGTCACCTTCACTCGATCTTGTCACAAGTGCGGTTATGCCGACAAAGTGCACGTACCTCGGTACCTGAATGTTCTAACACTCCTTGGCCTTTCGCAATGTGGGGCATTGACATGATCGGAGAAATCAAGCCCTGACTTCCAATGGACATCGTTTCATCCTTGTGGCAATTGATTACTTTACCAATTGGGTAGAAAGCGACCTCGTTCATTACCAAGAATGTTGTGGCTCGATTTATCAAGCATAATCTTATCTGTCGATATGGCACTCCCGAAAGGATTATCATAGATAATGGCTCCAATCTCAACAATAAGATGATCGCCGAACTCTGCACGCAGTTCAAGATCAAGCATCTCAATTCTTCTCCATATCGGCCTAAGATGAATGGCGTTGTGGAAGCCGCCAACAAGAACATTAAGAAGATTATACAGAAGATGACAATGACTTACAAGGATTGGCATGAGATGTTACCATTTGCTCTTCATGATTATCGCACTACAGTACGGACATCAACAGGGGCAACCCCCTTCTCTCTTGTGTACGGTATGGGCATCCTACCCGAGGTTCGGATACCCTCAACGAGTCCTCCGGGCGAGTTAGCGAGCGATTGGGTTTAGACTCGCGACCAGTTAATTTGATTGATGAGAAACGACTCACATCTATCTGCCATGGACAGATCTATCAGAAGCGAATGATCAGAGCATTTAATAAGAAGGTCAAGCACCGAGTCTACCAAGTCGGTGATCTAGTGGTCAAGCGCATTGTTCTTCCACAAGGTGATCCCAGGGGCAAATGGACTCCCACCTACGAGGGACCATTTGTAGTCAAGACAGTATTTTCGGGCGGAGCTATGATACTTAGCACCATGGATGGTGAAGACTTCCACACCACAGCGAGACATAGTCAAAAAATACTACGCATAAATGAGACCCGCTAGGTCGATGGACCTAGGCAAAAATAAGGGCATCTTGGCGAACCAAAAGGGTTCGGGAAAAAGTTAAGGATATATACAAAACATGTACACCCGGCAAGTCGAAAACACGGCGGCTTGGGCAAAAAAGGGTATCCCGGTAGACTAAAACCCCGAAAGGGAGGTCTAGGCAAAAGTTAGGGATTTAAGCGTACGACTATGTCTCTTCCAGATCACCCACTTCCAGATTACTATCAGCATTCAAGATTCAAATGGCGAAGATCAATTCACTCACTTTCTCGACGAGGAGATGAGATAGTTGAAATATATGAGTACTAGCATAGTTGGAACTTAACGAGATTGCTTCCGCATAGCTTTTTACTTTTCTTGTGTATAAACTACTTGGCCATACGCCACCTTCCAAATAAATACAGATCCTTTCTTTGCAATTTTTACTATTGTCGTTTGCAATAAGTCCAACGTTTGTTTTGAATGACTATACGCATTTGACAATAAGAATCTAATCACAAACATACGAAAAGTGAACGAACAAAAAGTAATTACTACAGGCTCCAGGAATTGAGATGACAACAAAGGTCACCAAAACATTCCCCGAACATAATCTCATGCGGTGTCACTCACAACAAACCTTCCCAGTGAGTATATGTTAATCCATGAGCGATGATTCCACTCAATTGAGCAACGTTACATCAGTCTCAAGCGGTAACACTTCATCCCCGAGGTATTTATCATCGAGAATATCTCTCAACAATTCCCTTTTCTCCGGTAGTATCAGACTTGAGACTTGGTCGGATAGTGCACGGAGAAAATCTACATCTTCTATTCCCCGGTCGGAGATTCCAGCGGGCCAACCGGTCTCCAGAACCATCAAGCGCTCTCCCAAGATCTATACTAAAATCCCGATGGGCGCCTCTAATTTTTCCCAACAGGATCTACATACAAGATCCCCAACAGATTCCCTCCCGGACTCTCCCCAGCAAGGTCTATGCATGAGACCTCCAACAACGAGTTTCTCAATCTCTACCTTCCTCAACAATATCTAGGCCCAAGACTTGGTCAGATAGTGCATCGGAGAGATCGAAGTTCTTTTCTTCTCAGGATCTTCATCCCCAAACAGAAGTCAGGAATCCTTAAGCAGAACATCCGCATCTTCTTCGAGATGGATATGTTTTGAAATACCACAACATCTATCATTCATACATTACTCATAAAGTCATAATTCATGCATATGTCATTCATATACATTTTCATGCATCATACTTTGCATAAGACTAACAAATATTCTATCAAAGTTTGTTTTGTTTTCTCCAAAACAGGTGAAAATCACTTCTGACGCAAGCAGGTCCAGGATTAAGCCCCGAATCTCGACGGGAAAACTATCTGAAAGACCGCCCCTAGTTTTCCTCCGACAGCTGGTCTAGGATTAAGCCCCGAATCTCGACGAGAAAACTATCTGAACGACCACCCTCGTTGTCCTCCGACAACGGATCCGAGATTACGAAGCGGACGGAAACCCTATCCAACGATCACAAGTTATCCTCCGATAACGAGCGGTGGATCAATACCGATGCACAAGGGACGATATCCACACTTTGCCAAATTACTATCCCTCGAGTAATCGGACGAAGATCTATTCGAATCCTTCTTATTATCAGCAACTACAGTGCGACTCGGTTGCTGGATGGCATCTTAAGCCCATCTCCGACTACTTATCAACATTTCTCCACTTTCAGAATGCTGCATATTTGGTTAAAAATCAATACAAATCAATAAATTCATTCAAAGATGAGCACGAAGTCTAACGTACGACTCCCTCCGGATGGCATCTTAAGCCCATCTCCATGCTCCTTCCAGAAACGACTATAGAGCCTAGGGTACGGCTCACTCCCCAGCATCAACCTTCCCAGATGGCATCTCAAGCCCATCTCCGGCGATTCTCCTCCTATCAACAACCTCGAGTCTAGCATACGACTCATCCCCCAGCAAAGTCTCCACTTTCTCCAAATGGCATCTGTAAGCCCATTCTCGCATCATCGTCCAACAGCGAGTGCAAATTTTCAGGTGTACTCGAGTGTTCAATCATCTTCTACCTCCAGGTCACGAAAGACAGGCGTGTCAATCTAACCTTCCAGTACAAGAAGATTGAACAGGGCAGCATCATACCCCAAAATTTGCCCTCCATCTTCTCAAGATATTTCATACATCCATACTCAAGGATTCCTCGAGAGTTGATCGACAAACTCTCTCTAGACAATCAACCCAAACTAGGGTTTGGCAATTCGACTCAGATGGACTTCCAACATCTCCAATGTTCATCATGCCTCCTCATATGCTTCAAAGATTCTCCATGTCAAGTTTCAAGCCTTACAAGTCAAGATTGCTCAGACAATTGCTCAGATGGTTGAAAATCAGTTGTATTGGACAAAAAGTCAACTGTGGTCAACATACAGTCAAACTTCATAATTTTTTGTCAACATCCTCATTTTGAAGTTACATTCATCATTTGATCAAGGGTTGATCATGATTCATCAAGAAAACTCAAGATTTGCTCAAAAGTCAAATTTTCTAAATTAGGGTTTCTAGGTGAAAAGTCAACCAAACTTTGACTGATCATAACTTTCTCATACTTTCTCAGAAATTTTTCCACCACCTCTTGTTTTGAAGGAAATTCAATTCTCTACAACTTCATGTCTCACAAGAATGTTCAAAAAATGCTTCATTTGAAAGGTATGGATCAAAACATTACAGGTCCTTTTCAAAGTCAACAAAAAGTCAACTTTTTGTTTTGAAGATATATTGAGCATGGAAACTCCAATTGAGATGAAACCAAATAGGTTGGTTAGAGGACTCTTAGGGCTTTCCAAAAAGTCCAAGAACACTAAAAAATGTGGAAAAATGAGCAAGATGCACTATTCAGAAGTTGGGCAATTTTGGACAATTGCACAAAAGGAGATTTTGGTCAAAATGCAAATCTTTCCAAATGGGCCTATAATCTTTTAATCCAAACTTGTTCATGACATTATTTTGACCCATAAATGCTTGGCCATGGCAATTTTATATTTTATTAATTTATTTTTGGATTTTAAACCATTTAATTCAAAATTAAATTATATAAAATATGAAAATAAAGTATTTTTTCAAAAGGAATGATTTTATATCATGCTTGAGGTCCAAGAAAGCCCATGAATCTTACCAATTTCGTGCTAGCCTCTACATTGATGAGAAAATCAAATTTTTGCCAATATTTGATTTTATTTGAAAAAATATAAATGCACATTGATGATCCAATCTTTTTCCTTGGTTTTCCCTCTCACAAACTCTTCTATAAATACCAAGCAAGCTGTATCACAAGCCAAACGAAACCCTAGCCCCATACACAACCCTTATTTTGCCAAAATTTCTCAAGAAACTTGAAAAATCGAATTTTGTTCAGCCTCTCTCAGCCTCTTCCAGCCATCCAAACGTGCTCAGGGGGTAAGCTTGAGTAAGAATGCATCGTTGTTATTAATCAAAGCAAGCCAAATCATGCCATATACATTCATACATATTTGAATTTTTCTTGAAATTGCATTTTACTATTCTGCGTGTTTTAATCGTTTCTAATGGTTTGAATGTGTTCATGAGGTTCTACTTGACTGATCTGGGCAATCGTTTGAGAGGTTGAACGTAAGAATCATGGTTTGCCATGTTTAGGGTTTCTCAGTGTCCTCTTGAACCGGCTACAAGCCGTTTCGATAAAAATAACATCACCATTGAATTCGCCATGGCCGATTTAGGGGGACAAGGTCCTTCTTTCCTTTTTATTTCGCGTATTTTTGCAGATTGAAGAATCACGTGGCCGGAGAGGACGACCAGAGCTAGGGCTCCGGCGTCGCTGACTCGGTTTGACCGGCGAGGAGGTTGCGTGGCACGATGGCGCTTCCTGATTCGTTCTCTCGTTCCAGATGGGGTCCACGCGAGCTGACTGTATTTCAAATATTCCCAGGACGCGTCATCATTCATATGCTATTGATTTCTGCTTTCCCAACACCATACGCCACTTGGCCCAATGGTTAAGACCTTGCCTGTTTCAAGATGCTCTTCCAGGTCCTCAGTTCGAACCATGCCTAGACCAGATTTGTGTTCTTTTACAAACTTTGCATTCTTTTCATATTTTTCATATTTTTCTAATTCTTTTAATATTTTGCATCAATTTTAATTCTTTTCATATTTTTATTTCATGCATTAAAAATCATCAAAATATTTTTTCCTTTTGCATTTATTTCCAGAAAATACTTATTTAATTTATAAAATTAAAAAATATAATTTTGCATGCATATTTATTTTTATTCCTAATTTATCATTTAAATCACTTTTAATTAGTTTTTAATTATTAAAATGCATCCAAAAAATCCCAAAAAATTATTTTAGCATATTTATGTTATTTCCAGCATGTCATATTTTTCTCATTCAAAAATTTGCATTTTTACTAACATTTTTCTCTTATTCGATTTCATCATATTTTCCGATTCTCTTATCTTTTCACAGGTTATCCCGTTTCGGACGATTTCTTTTTATCGTTTTCTTTTTTCAATAATGTAACTGCTCATGGGATGTAATAGCTTAATTAGGGTTTTTATTTTCCGCAAGTTTAAATTATGTATCTGCCCCAAAGCCATGTAATAGCGTAGGACATTTATCTTTCCGCATCTTTACATTCCGCATTTTAATTTCCGCACCCTATAAACTGCTAGTAATTAGGCGTGTATGGCAAGATAAAATTGAACATAGCCCATTAATTTTCAAATAAAATATCTGAAATCAACACACTCTTTTCACACATGCACCCCCTTAGGGTAATTCTCTCTCGTTGCCTTTACGAATTCAAAATGGTCATGTCCCTCGAACGTAGAGGTATTCTAGCACCGTTGCCTTCAAACAAATCATCATAGTCCCTTCGATACAAAGATCATAAGACCCACGATGTCGCCTCCGAATACATGATCTTGACCCTCGATTGTCGCCTACGAAAAATGATGATAGTCCCTTCGAATATGCTAGGATACTTCCTACAAGTTGCCTTCTATGACCATCCGATGTCCCTTCGAATGTCCCGCTTACATCCAACGAATGGAGTTACCTACCAACTAATGGTATGGACAACGCTATTCTAAAGGAACGTAAAACAACACGAAAACGACCAATTCTGAGTAGGTAATAAGACTTTCAGTTGCTTGCTCTATCAAATCAAATACTTTTTGCACCACACACTTTTGTCAAAGTTCAAACTCTTTTCAAAACAAAATATTTCCAAACACTTTGTATACATTCCTACATGAATCATTACAAAGTCAAAGCGAGATGCCTTTTCAAAACATTTTTGTCAAACACACAGAAAGCACATTTTAAAGTGATCTAAGAGCAACTAAGAGCCCGTAGATAACTACGGATAGAAAGGGGTGCTAATACCTTCCCTTTTCATAACCTTCTCCCTTACTCAGAATCTAACGAAGGTCTTTTTCTGTACTTTTACCTTCCCTTAATTGGATAAAAATAATAGTCGGTGGCGACTCTTGCTATCCGCATATTTGCGATACAAAAATCCTACAAAGTCAGTTCACCGTGTTACAACGCCGCGAACGTGCCGGCCAACTTTCTTTCCGCATCAGCCAGAGTGGAATCCATGCTATAGAAGACGACGACACCGACTTCGACATCGGCAAGTGGATCTTCCTGTGACACCCCAAAATAATTCAACAATTAAATAAATTATGATTTTTAATTATTAAATTAATTGAGAACATAATTTATTAATACATTGGATTATTAAGATTAATGATGGAATTAATTGAGGTGTGAGAAGTAATATTTATTTTATTTATGTGATAAGGAATAAAAAGGAATAAAATAAGGAAAGAAGGAAAATAGAGTCATTTTTGGAGAAAACAAGATACGTGAAGTTGAGAAGAGGAGAAAGAAGGAAGAAGACCTAGAAGTGTCAGAATTTGAAGAACCCACAAGGTAAGGGGTGATTTCGATTGATTAGTTCGTATTATAGGTTTTGATTTTGATTCTATAGATCATAGCATGTTAGGAAATCTTAGTTTGGGGATTTCTAGGTTTCCATGGGTGTATACCTAATGGTGTCAGATTGTGTCAGAATGTATAAATTCATTGATTTGTATGATATAGGATCATTACTGACGAATAAAACATGTTATACTGTATGTTATTGATGATGAATGAGTGGATTTATGGTGTCGTAATATGAGGCACGTTTTGGGATGAAGAGAAAAATGGTTTTGGGAAATAATGCTGTCAAAACTGAGTTTTTGGGTCTGAAGGTCGTGGGAACCGGTTCCCCAGTGGGAGAACCCGGGTTCTAGCTTTTAAAATGGTGAAAAATGGTATTTTTGAACTCAGGAACCGGTTCCTGTGTGGGAGGAACCGGGTTCCACGTTAATTTTTCCAGAAAATGTGATTTTTACTTCTGGGAACCGGTTCCCTACCTGGAGGAACCAGGTTCCCCATACATTTTTCCAGGGGCGCTGATTTTTGGAATTGTGGGAACCGGTTACTCCCAGGGAGGAACCGGGTTCCACTGAAATATTTTTGAAAATTTCAAAACTTTAAAAATTCATAACTTTCAAACCGTAAGTCCGTTTTGAGCGCCGTTTTGGACGTTATTTCCTAAATTTAATGCTCTACCTTATAAAATGAAAATATTTTAGAAAACTTGAAATTATTTTGGAAAGGGGTCGAATTTCGAAATAAATGATTATTAACTGACACATAATGATGTATGTGTAGTAGAGGACCTTTGGTGATGGAGATATTGGTAATGTGTAGATGTAATAGAATGTTTATGCTGATGTTAGATGTATGCATGATTGGTTGATATATCATGTTGATTGGTTTGATTCAGTTATGTTGGATGAATGTATACATAGACTGATTGATGTTGCATGCTAGTGATGTGAGTGCATTTGCATTATTTGGTGAAGTTAATTCCCATTGTGCGGAATTTGACTTGGATTACCGATAACTGATACCCGAGTGAGGATGGGTGGTTAGGCTGGATTCGTATCCGGGTGGTTATGGACGAATCGATGGTACTGTATCCGATTGATGATGGATCAGTGTTGGGTGACTTGGTCACGTGTCGGTACCGCATGCATTGAGTCTGCATTTGTGTTTGCATGGAATTGTAACATGTTAGGATGTCTTCCAGTGTTGCAATTCTTTTGTTGTCTATTGATTATGCATGATGACTCATATGAATATGGTTGTGTGTTGGATTCTGAATTGTGTTAAGTGGGTGAAATAATATGCTTGTGATATATTGTTAAATGAGAAGCTTATAATATGCTTTAATTATGAGAAGTCTCACCCTTACTTTACAATTTCAGATTAAAAGTTAGCAGCCGAGGAGTTGGTGAGGATGGCTCTAGAGCTTATCTTTTAGGTCTACGTGTTAGTGTCATGCTCTGATTAGATTGTAACACTGGGGAACGTTTAGTTAAGAGAATTGTTATTCGTTTAACTGTTTATTGGATTCTTTGAGAACCATGATGGTTTATTAAATTTTGGTTTTGGTATTTCCGCTGTGTAAGACATGGTCTTAAATTGATTGAATTATTTGGATAATGATCCTCAGTGTAGCATGGCTACTGTTTGAATGAAGTTTTTATTTTATCTATTAATTGTGACATCCCTCATTGCCGTGTTAACTCTGATTAAAGATGATTTTGATATTAATTTAATTAATATTATTCGGGGTATTTAGATGGGGTGTTACACTTCCCAACTCCCGACAACGGACTCAGCAATTGGAAGACTGAAGACGTCATACCAATCTTCTTTAGACAGGAGTAATTGCTCTTGTTTTGTTTTTCTTTTCGTATTTCTCTATGTTTTGAACAATAAACTTTGAAAGCCTAGTGCCTTGCCCGGGGCATCATGGCTCGTTTGTGAGGGTTAATATATGTCATTTGCATATTTTCATTCAATAAAATCGTTGGACTTTTGCATTCAGTTGTTGTTTTCTTTTACTTTATCACCCCTTCAAAAAGCTATGTGTTTCTTACACACACCCACGTGATACACTGCCAGAATCACTCCGAATCTCGTTGATAACAGCTATGCTATTGCTAAATATGACTTCGATAATCCGATCTACCAAGCCGAAGACGAAAGTGAGGAAGATTGTGAAGTGCCAGGAGAACTTGTCAGACTGCTACAGCAAGAAGAACGAGTTATACAGCCACACGAAGAACAGGTTGAGGTTGTGAATTTGGGTACTGACGAAGACAGAAAAGAGATCAAGATAGGAGCGGGTCTTGAGAACAGTGTCAAAGAAAGATTGATTCAGATGCTACGAGACTATATTGAGGTTTTTGCTTGGTCATACGAAGACATGCCGGGTTTAGACATTGATATTGTGGTACACCGATTGCCGACAAAAGAGGGTTTTCTCCCAGTGAAACAGAAGGTCCGTCGCATGCGTCCTGAGATGTCTGAGAAAATCAAAGACGAAGTTATGAAGCAGTTCAACACCCGGTTTCTTAGCCGTTACTTCCTATCCACAGTGGGTTGCTAACGTGGTACCCGTACCTAAGAAGGATGGCAAGGTACGAATGTGTGTGGATTACAGAGATCTGAACAAAGCAAGTCCGAAAGACGATTTTCCACTCCCTCATATTGATGTTCTGGTTGACAATACCGCTCAGCATAAAGTTTTCTCCTTCATGGATGGTTTCTCCGCTTACAATCAGATTAAAATGGCTCCCGAGGACATGGAGAAGACTACTTTCGTTACACAGTGGGGCACTTTCTGTTACAAGGTTATGCCGTTTGGACTGAAGAATGCGGGCGCCACTTACCAGCATGCTATGGTGACATTATTTCATGACATGATCCATCATGAGATAGAGGTTTACGTCGACGACATGATAGCCCGATCACAGACTAAAGAAGAGCATCTGGATCATTTGCCGAAACTATTTGACAGGTTGAAGAAGTACAGATTGAGACTTAATCCTAACAAGTGCACGTCAGATCCGGAAAACTCTTAGGGTTTGCAAGCTATCTGGGCAATCGAATTGAGTTTTTATGGCCTGAATCGAAATATGCCATTGTTAGGGTTTCTTGAAGCGAATTAGGGCTTCCTTAAATCGGTTAAATTGAACCAAACCGATGCCATCAGGATGTTCAGGGGATCGAGACGAATCGAACCATGGCTTTAGATTTCATTTATATTACTTGTGTGTGATTTTTGATTTAGCCAGGGCCATAGCGTCGAACCAAGGCTGACGCAGAATTTTCAAAAATTTGAAACGAAGAAGACGAAGCTTGTCGCGTGATCTGGAGCATCAGGGAGCGACACTTGTTCTTTCTTCACTCGCTCCAGTTTTCAAACAGTAATGTGCTCCAGCTCAGATGGCAAAGGCATGGGGGTTGTGAAGCCAAGGTCTCCAGTTCGAATCCTGGCAAGACCAATGTTTTTTCCTCTTTTGCAAAACTTCATATTTTCTATTTTCTATTTTATTTAATATTTTTCATGCATTTTAATTTCATTTCAATATTTTTTATCATGCATTAAAAAACACCAAAAAATATTTTTCTTTTTGCATTATTTTCAGAAAATGTTTATTTAATTTATAAAATTAAAAAATATTATTTTGCATGCATATTTAATTTTATTTCTAATTTATCATTTAAATCACTTTTAATTAGTTTTTAATTATTAATTTACCTCCAAAAAATCCCAAAAAATTATTTTAGCATATTAATGTTATTTCCAGCATGAAATATTTTTCTCATTCAAAAATTTGCATTTTTACTAACATTTTTCTCTTGATCGATTTCCTCGTATTTTTCCGATTTCTTATCTTTTCACAGGTTGTCCCATTTCGGACGATTTCTTTTTACTGTTTTCTTTTTTCCAATAATGTAATTGCTCATGGGATGTAATAGTTTAATTAGGACTTTTATTTTCCGCAAGTTTAAATTATGTATCTGCCCCAAAGCCATGTAATAGCGTAGGATTTATCTTTCCGCACTTTACATTTCCGCATTTTAATTTCCGCACCCTATAAACTGCTAGTAATTAGGCGTGTATGGCAAGATAAAAATCAACATAGCTCACTCTAATTTTCAAGATAATACATATCTGAATCAACACACTCTTTTCACACATGCACCCCTTAGGGTAATTCTCTCTCGTTGCCTTTACGAATTCAAATGGTCATGTCCCTCGAACGTAGAGGTATTCTAGCACCGTTGCCTTCAAAACAAATCATCATAGTCCCTTCGATACAAAGATCATAAGACCCACGATGTCGCCTCCGAATACATGATCTTGACCCTCGATTGTCGCCTATGAAAAATGATGATAGTCCCTTCGAATGTGCTAGGATACTTCCTACAAGTTGCTTTCTATGACCATACGATGTCCCTTCGAATGTCCCGCTTACATCCAACAAATAGAGTTACCTACCAACTAATGGTATGGATAGCACTATTCTAAAAGAAAGTAAAATAACACGAAAACGACCAATTCTGAGTAGGTAATAAGACTTTTAGTTGCTTGCTCTATCAAAATACTTTTCACACCTCACACTTTTTTGTCAAAGTTCAAAACTCTTTTCAAAAACGAAACATTTCCGAACACTTTGTATACATTCCTACATGAATCATTACAAAGTCATAGTGAAATGCCTTTTCAAAACATTTTGTCAAACACACAGAAAGCACTTTTAAAAAGATGATCTAAGAGCAACTAAGAGCCCGTAGATAACTACGGATGGAAAGGGGTGCTAATACCTTCCCTTTTCATAACCTTCTCCCTTACTCAGAATCTAACGAAGGTCTTTTTCTGTACTTTTTACCTTCCCTTAATTGGATAAAAGAAAAGTCGGTGGCGACTCTTGCTATCCGCACATTTGCGATACAAAAAACTACAAAGTCAGTTCACCGTGTTACAGTAAGCATTATTCCTCACTCAATAAATGAGACAATCCATATCCTATTCCCGTTATCCTTAAACTAATAACTTTTCAAAAATCGGAAGCTCGACTCTTTTTAAAATAATTTTCATAAAATAATATTTTTCTCTTTTTAAAAGATAGTATTTTTAATTTAAGAAATAATTCCGAAAACGGCACTCAAATCGTAGTTACGGTTTAGAAAATATGAATTTTTGAAGTTTTAAGTATTTTGAAAATTACGGTGGAACTGGTTCCTACCACAGTACAACCGGTTCCCACTTTTGAAAAGTCATACAGAATTTTGTATGGCAACTCGGTTCCTACCTACTGGAACGGTTCCCATCAAAAATGCCCAGTTTTTGAAAATTCACACTGGGAACCCGGTTCCTCCCCACAGGGAACCGGTTCCCACGACCTGCAGAATCAAATTCTACTACTTTTGACAGCATTATGCATTACAAACCATTCCCAATCATTCCCATACGAATTCTAACATGAGGAACACTAAAATACATCCATTTTACACCATTATAACATCAAACAACATTATTTCATCATTCCTATTTATTATTTGACACACTAATGGTTTCCGACCTACAATCCGACACAAATAGGGTTTAATCCTACAAACCTATAAATCACCTAAATCAAATTTCTTAACATACCCAATCACCCGGTTGATTCCCAAAACCCATAAGGCATTAAAACCGAATGAAATTACCCCTTACCTCGCGATGATCTTCGATTTCCTCGGTGTTTGCTTTTTCCTCTCTTCTCTTCTCTTCTCCAATTCTACGTGAAAATAACTTTTTCCAAAAAGACTCCTTTTCCTTCTTTTCCTTTTTATAATCCTTGTTGTATTCCTTATTATTCCAAATAAAATACATCAATTAATAATTAGTAAAAGTAGAGTGATTTACTCCTCACACCCATTATTTACTCTTCACACCACCAACCCTTCTTTCTTCAATTAATCCGATTAAATCCAAAAATATTAATACCTAAGTCTTTAATTAAATAAATAATTAAATTCCTTATTATTTAATATTCGAATTAAATCGGGGTGTCACAATTGCTGCCAGAACCGTTGTTGAGAGAGTTTGGAGCATCACAAACAATCAAAGTGTGTGGAGCCCCAAATAAATTATTCTGATTTGGATAATCACAAACAATCACGCGCCTGAGATTCCTCGGGATTAGAAAATTGCACGACTGCCACTAGTTTCACTATTCAACCACCACGATTTAATTCCTCCACTGCTTTGTCTCAACTCTGCCCTTAACCCAGTCGACCAACCTCTGACCCCGTCATCCTCCATAGAAAAATGAACTTCATACTTTTGCTTGGAGTGTCCAAGAATACCACACACAAAACAAAAAGGCCAAAATATTTCATATTTGAAAATCACCATACACCACTCTCAGCCTTTATTCTTAATTGTTATTTATTTCTTCAAAGGTTGTTGGACATCGATCTTCACCCGAAGTCTCATATATTGTCTCCAAAAGCTTGAATTATTGTTCTTGTCATATTCCACAAAGGCTCCTATGAAATTTGCAATTGTTTTTCCCACTCTCTCAAGCATCAATCATGCGGGAAGATTATGCACTTGGATCCAAAACTCCATGGTTAAAAGATGACCATCAAACGTCCAGGGTCCTCCCTTCATAGCCGAGTCCATATCCAATTTGTGATCAAACTATAACAAGAATAACCATTCTTTTTATTTCTTAATTGTAGCACCTTTCACTGGTCTCTAGATATCCATAATCTTTTTCTTCAACGAGATCAAATGGATAGACCGATCACACAAGAATCTACCCATTAAGCACCATCGTAACCCTCCCACCTCTTCACTATCTTCCTCCACATCAACACAGAAACCCTCTTCGGCACCATTGAGAGATCTTCAAGATTTGGTGTAGTCATGAGTTATAGCAATACAATAAAAAAAGGATAAATAATCAAGAAAAGATAACTAAACTTATCACAAGAGAAGAAATACAAAACCCTAACAAAAGCTAGGAAAACTCTATGTAACAGTTCAACAATTCTTCTATCTTAAAATTATTAACATTTTAAACTATATGTTACATTATTTATGTTCCATAAAAGTGTTATATTCATAATTCGTCTGTCTCAAGATTATTACCATTTTAAAATAATAATGCAATATGAGTTTTTCTACTAATATATTACATTAATTGAATTTTAATGTATTTAGTTATTTAACTAATTATAATCGATAATTTTTTTTTAATAAATAATACTAATTATGTCATTGATCATAATTTCATAAATGATGATAATATTGTTGTTATTTTTTATTTTTTATTTTGACCATTAGTACCACTCTAATAATAATAACTTTCTTAATTTTCATACATATTAAAGAATTTAATTAAAAAAAAGAGTGAAGATCCACTTTAGTACCTCGCAAAAATAGTAGGGTCCAAATTAATTCTTGTGAAAAAAAAGTCTATATTTAATCCCTTACAAAATTAAGCTGAATCATGTTAGTTCCTCTATTAATAATTTTTTTAAACTGGTTTATTTTTTATTTTTTAAAAGTGACTGGATTGCCACGTGTATTACTTATGCCACATGTATTATTTACAAAAGAGACATTTGGGTCCCTACATTAATTTTTTTGGACAATTTGGTTCTTAACAAAAATAAAGATCATATTTATTCCTTTACAAAATTTAATTGGACCATATTAGTCTGTTATGTTCAATCATACTCTCATTATATTAAAACTAAGAAGCAAAAATTTTATATTATCATCACATGCATTATAGATATATCATCAAATTTAAAATATTATAGCACCATAAAATTTTGAAACATTTTACCAACAAATAGAACTTCAAAATTCAAAATCCAACACATAGCTACAATGACATGAAATATGTGCATCAATGGCTTACAATGGAATCTTTGAATGCTACTTACAATCACTACATTTGACTGGTCAACAAGCAAGAATATTGGAAAATTACAAAATATCCTAAGCTAGAATCACCAAAGTTTTAAAAACCTATCGGGAGACCAAAGAAGCATAAAAGGAAAGATGTAATTCCAGAAGATATGCCTAGGATCAAAACACACAAGATTAAAAGAAGATATCAAGTGATTTGTCTAAAGTGTGATGAAGCTAGTAATTATAAAAAGACGTGCAAAGGACCCCCAAAATTGAGATGTGTGAAAAAGAACAAAAAGGTAGTAAAGAAAACAACAACACTGGAGAATTTGTTACGAAGACAACCTCAACCGCAAAGTTTGTCAACGATAAAAATTTGTAACTTCTATTTTTGCTTATAATTTATTGCAATCTAATGTCTTGTTAATCTTTAGGTATCATGAATGATCACAATCATCATTTGTAGGAGCTCCTCTTATTAGACCACCACCACCTCCTTCTGTTAGGCCATCACCTTCTTATGTTGCACGCCCTTCAACAGTTGGGACTTCATCGATCCGACCACCAACACCTCCATTTCGCCCTCCACAGTCATCTCAAGCTCAACTAGTTGGACCTACTACTCCTGGATTCATGCTACTCATGGATTTATACAATGGCAATCAACTTAAAGATATCTTCTACTTTATTTAGTTTTGTCTCAATAATTCTATGGCACTTTGTTTATTTTGTTGACTTAAATTTAATGATACTAAATGTTTTGGATTTTGAAGTTCTATTTGTTGGTACAATGTTTCAAATTTGATGGTACTAAAATATTTTGAATTTGATGATATATCTATAATGTATGTGATGGATAATATAGATTTTTTTCTCATTTGTTTTAATGTAATGAGAGTATGATCTAACATAAGAAACTAATATGGTCCAATTAAATTTTATAAGGGAGTAAATATGGTCTTCTTTTTTTTGCTACGAATCAAATTGTCCCAAAAAAATTAAGGTAAGGACCTAAACGCCACTTTTGTAAATAATACATATGGCATAAATAATACACGTGGCAGTCCAATCACAGTTAAAAAATAAAAAATAAACCAATATGAAAAAAATATTAATAGAGGGACTAACATGACCCAATTTAATTTTGTAAGGGATTACATATGAACTATTTTTGCACAAGGATTAATTTGGATTCTATGGTTTTTATCAGGGACTAATGAAATTCTAGTGCAGCAGACTCAGATGTCCTATAAGGATGTCGAGACATCGAATATGACATTTAAACACACAAATAAGGTAAAATTAATAGTACATGAAAACATAAAGAGCACAGAGAATTGTTCACCCAGTTCGGTGCTACGCACCTACATTTGGAGGCTTCCAATCTAGGGATGAAATCCACTATTAGCAGTATTAATTTGGATCTAAACTCCCCGTTTACAACTCCTCATTTAATCACTACCCAATGCAATTTATACCTAAGAACCCCTCTCACTCCCCCTCAATCACACACGGTGATTATAACAAAAAAACAAACTTGAAGACATTCTTCAAAGACACATAATTAGAAGATCCACTTTTGTCACAAACCATCTAAGACTTAAAGCAATATGCTTCTAACTTAGGACGCACCTTGGAGTTGTTTCATAGATTCCTCCAAGAATAATAACTTCACTCATTGCCTCACAACTTCTGAGTGAGGACAACTTTCCTCTTGCCTATAGGCTTTGAGGTAAACATTCAGTGACCATCCCATACACAAGGTGGTTCACACGACTAACCCTAATGATTACATATTTACTAAACTTAGCTAGCTTCCTAAACTAGGTTACAAACTCTTTATTTATAAACTTCTCCTAAACTGGACATCGACCTTCAAACAACATCATATCAGCTGTAACAAACATCAAAAACAAACTGCATAAAACAAACTACATAAAACGTTTGCTACAATCAAGGTCTTCAATTTTAAGTCTCCTGATATTTCTCTTTAGCTTCTGATTGAATCTTATGGACCTTCACATATGCCTTTAAGAACATGCCACATAGGATGCATAATACCCTAAATATTCTGCATAACTTAAAATAGAATTGTAACTAATTTAACAGTTCAATAGGCGTGAATACTTATGTCACGACATCTCTTTCGACATGTTGTTCCAGTTGTTGATTTAATTCAACGCAACATGTTCAGGAATTTCTATAGGATTACATGTTCTTTTTATTTAAATATCCTATTGTATATTATACTATTACTGTTATTATTTATTTTACTAAAATTAATGCCAATCCTTAAAAACAAGGAACTTACGATCTCCCCCTTTGGAAAATTTTGGCTAAAAAAATTAATTATAATCAAACATTACATTGAAATAGAAACAACAATTTACAATTAAAAATTTAAATTTCTTCATGTTGTACCCCAAAATTTACCCTCTTCCTTTCCGCGCTTCTGGCTTATATTCCGGCTGCATAAGCATACATGTAATCGCATGTATAAGCATTGATCATGCGGATTACCAGGTTCATGGTGTTCCTGAATGGAAAAACGAAAGAAGTTTACTCGCCTTTTTCTAAATAAAGCAGACTTCGGGTTTCTGGTGTGTTTTGGGCACTCCCGAAGGCGTAACTCTCATCTCCTTGGGTATTTTCCGTTGATTTTCGACGAGTAGCTCCCTCCCATTATTGTCTACGACTTTCGTTTGAAGGCCAAGAGCAGAATTAGTGAGGAAGGTCCTCAAAGAAACAGTTTCCCCAATGAATCACGCTGAATTTTGGTGCTGAACCGTGCGTTTTGCTCAGTAAAAAGTCTTTATCTCTTAGATGGAAACTCGGAATTGAGTGAGACCGATTTCTAAAATTCCTGACCAATCAATACTAGAATTTTGTTCTTCGAAGTTGATTTTTGAGTTGAGCTGAGCAATTTTCATCTGATACATGAGCTCCGGAAAGTCATATCTCGCTCGATTTTCATCGAAACGAGATGGGACCAATGCCAAAGGTTCATAAATTTCTTCAGCTTCATTTGTTTGACAAATACTTATTTGCAAATTTTGATCAGAGGATCCTCGTTCGAGGCATTTTCTCAGAAACACACCAATAAAATTTTGCATGTGTCAGTTGTTCTAAATTGGTGCTGAAACTTCCAAAATTCTTATTTCCTTGACCGTTCACTGGATCAAGTCAGGATTTTGATTCAAGCAAGCAAAATCGCATTTCAGACACTTTTCGTTTACAGTCCGCCTCCGAATTTCGCACGAATTTGGCAATTTTGGACAAATTACGAAAATTATTTGCATAATCTTGATTTAGGCTTGATTATGGTTCTTAGGCCTAATTCCTAGAAACTATAAATAGATTCTCTCTTCACAATAAAAAAACTTTTTTCTTAACACAATCATTTTGCAAAATTCCCACTACCAATCACACTCTAATTCTCTCTCAACACACAAAAAGCAAAAATTCAGAAAAACTTCAAATTATAACTTTCCCTCCAAGCAACCACCACAGGCCGCCAACGGATCTCCGTCCAGCACCTACTTCAGCCACAGACCGCGCTAAGCGCACCATCCGTGCCCTGTGATTTCTGGTTTTCTTCTTCGCAGCATCACTCCACCCAATCTAGATCTTCCTCTACTTCTTCTGCACGTGTTTGACATGAAAGGAACAATTTCATCTTGATTTTCTCTCCAATTGCAAGATTCAAGGATTTCTCCTTCATCTTCTTCAATTCACCATTGAAGACTTCAAGTTTTCTTCACAAATTCAAGGTTAATTCCGAAGATTATAATCAATTCATCACTGATTTGGTTTTTTCTTTGAAGAGCACAAGGAATTCCTCTTCAATTTGGCTCAAACTTCAAGTTCAAGTAAGTGTTAGGTTCAAATAATCACTTATTTTAAGTTGTTCTTAACTTTCAGCTTTTCTTGAAATTGAATACTGAAATTGCATGCAAATTCAATGTAGATTCTGGATCTTGAACTTGTATTCTTGAATTCTTTGATTTGAATTGGATTTTGCCGCCTTATTTGTGTCAGAGTGAGGATTTTGTACATAGCATGCATAAATCCTTGTGCATTTGTGTCCCCTTACATGTGAGCCATAAATTCATACATCTTGCATCATCTATCATATGCTCATGCATTAGAGAGCATTTAGTTTGATTTAATTGCATCGATTCATGATGATTTGAGGCATAGGTTGCATTCGACATGTAGACATCCAAGTATCTCGATCATTAGGCACCGCATGCATTTGTACATGAATCCCTTGCATGTGCATTCCACGTGTTTGTGTTAATGTATGACCTAGAGTTGAAGGAAAAATTCTAGATATCATGACTAGCTTGCATTGCCTTACACATGAACATTAGAGTTGTGAATTTCACTTGCATTCTTGGCATGTTCATGCATTTACTCTAGACATGAACATTTATAATTGTGAATTTCACTTGCATTCTTAGCATGTTCATGCATTTACTCTACACATGAACATTAGAATTGTGAATTTCACTTGCATTCTTGGCATGTTCATGCATACGCTACTTCTCACATGAGCATTAGGATTGTTATCGTAACTCGCATCCTTGACATGGTCATGCAATACTTCTACACATGAACATTTAGAATTGTGAATTTCACTTGCAATCTTGGCATGTTCATGCATACTCTACTTCGCACATGAGCATTAGGATTGTTATCGTAACTCGCATCCTTTGCATGTTCATGCATCCTTGACTTTGCACAATGAACATTGGTTTTATCGTTCGATTTGCATTCCTTGCATGTTCATGCATCTGTGAACATTGGTTTTATCGTTCAATTTGCATTCCTCGCATGTTCATGCATCTATGGACATTGGTTTTATCATTCGATTTGCATTCCTCGCATGCTCATGCATTTATGAGCATTGGTTTTATCGTTCGATTTACATTCCTCACGTGTTCATTTAAACCTTCACTTGCTATGGGACTGTGGCCTAATGATATGGATAGAATTTTGGCATGACAACATCATGAACAGGTGGTCCACTTCAAAAATAACATTTTGGCAGGTTGTAGGTTGCAAGTCGCGCTTAGCGCCTCCAGGAGTGCGCTAAGCGCCAAACATTCTGACTTTGGTTTTGCAGGTCGCGCTTAACGCGGTCCAGAGCACGCTAAGTGTGCTGGCCACTGTTTGGGTCGCCCTTAGCGCGATATAGCAGGCTTAGCGCGGTCTGTGCTGGTGTATTTTTCTGTTATTTCTTGATTCTAACATCAAACAGTAGGTTCTCTAGTCATGCTTAGCTGTTGTTTGTGCTCTATTTCAGGCAGGGGCTTGTGTCGCATGTACATACGACACATTTTTCCGATGTTCACATACTTTTCTTCTACTTGCTTTTCGGGTCTAACTCCCTTCTTGCAGGTGTTGTGTGCTTGTACACCCACGTGTACGGCTCTCCTGTTTTGCTTTTTCAGGTCTTAATCTCGTTCTCTCAGGCATTGTTGCATCGGATATGTATCGACACGTATTCCGCTTGTTTTGATGCTTTGAACAATTCTCACCGGTTTACTCTTATTGCATGGCTGCAGTACTTGAATTTTTCCGGAGTATTTCTATAGCTTGCAGTGCTCTTCGGATTCTATATCCGTTCGGTAGTTTCTACACCATTTATCGCATTCTCTTACAGCTTTCCTAGATATCATGAGAAGTAGAGTTTACAGCTTTCTTTTGCCATGAGAAGTAGGAATAGAGATGCATGATGGGGCTTCCGTAGTTCGAGCATGTTCAAGAATCCCTCTGGTTTATTTAAAGACCCGTTTAGGGCAATTCTACTTGTGGATTGTGTTTGTTTGTTTCTTGCAGGTTCCCTTGGTTAGGATAGGTTTTTTAGCCTAGACATTAGGATCCGCATCCTTTGCATGTCAACATAGGTAGAGATTCCCTTGCATCCTTAACCATAGGTCCAATCTTTGCATATCAACATAAAGGTAGTACCTAGTTAGCTCCCCTTTTGTTTTTCTAGTTCCTTTTGCATCCACGCATGTAATAAAACTAAAACTTGCTTTTCTTTTCCCTTTGAAAATAAAACACTTAATAATGGTTTAAACCCCTTTCTCAAGGTAAAAACAACCAACCAACACAAACTCTTTTCGCCGTTGCGCGCTCCCTTTTCTTTTGTGTTTAAAACCCTTTTCACAAGTAAAAAACACAAAATCCACCAAAACAAGTGAGCTGAACTACGACGCTCTGACTTTCCCATTGCACGCGGGAATACGTAGGCATCTTGTCACGGGGCTTGATCGAGCAAACTTCGTAAATACTTCCGTCTTTTCCCCGTGGTTTCTTATTTTCTCTTTTCTTTTGCATTGCATGATAGAGATTAAGCATAGATAGATATAATACACCCTTTAGCTAGAAATAGAAAGTGGATACCGTAGAGTACTATGGGCGTGTGGGGTGCTAATCCCTTCCCCTCGCAGAACTAACTCCCTTACCTAGATTCTCTTGATCTCTCGGTCTTAGGACCGCGATTTCTCCCTTCAGGTTTACTCGATGTTTTCCTTTCTCCGTCGTGAGATAAAAGACATTCGATGGCGACTCTATTGATACACCAGATATCAGTCGGAGGTTCAGTCGGGTGATTTCAGCTGGCGACTCTGATGGGGATCATACAGACCTCTTGCTGGTCCGATCAAGAGTTGATCCTAGCTTTATTTTTCATGTCTATTGGGTGTTTGTATGCTTACTCGCTTTATCATCCTTTGTATGCTTTGCATTGCATTCTATGTGGCATCTTTACTGCTTTTATATATTCTGTATCTGGACTGCTGCTGTACTGGTTGATCTCTTGATTTGGGTGGGAGTTACTTGAGGTAAAAGGCCCACTACCTCGGTCAGTGACACATAGGCTATATGGATTTCCATGTTGAATCTCGCATCCCGTGGTGCGTGTGAGGAGGCATGGAGTACCGAATTCAGACGAGATTCGATTGACGGTGCTTTCGCCCTACACCCTACTATGTAGTTAGCAGAGTACTCGATAAAGGATCATCGACTCTGATTATCATTAGGGACCCCCGTTGATTTAGAATCACCCTGTGAGTTGGGGCGAGATATCATTACTACAGGTTCTGTTGGTGACTGTTGGTGACTTGTTACTGCCAGTGACTTTGTTATTGATGGTGACTTGGTATTTTCTGGTATTTTCTATGGGATTCCAGTTTGACGCCGGACCTTTGAACCTGTGATATTTGGTTTCTACTTGATATCTCGATTGGGTGACAAACCTTAGACCTTGAGACATTTGTCCGAGATTTCAGTACAACAGTGGTCTCGCATACACAGGACATGGTTCCAAAACATTACATTAAAAAAAAAAACTTTTAATTTTCATATTTCTAACATGCATATTTGTTTATTTCCAGGATTCCTTACCTTTGAGTCTAGTTGTCGGGCTGTTTTTGGAAATGGATACTGAAAAGAAGAACAATCAGAGACGTCATCCAGTGTACAAATTTCCCACTCTCGCTCTTGAGAATCTCCTCTTGATGGCTAACAAGTCTACACCAGAGAATGTTGTCGCGTTTACCAGGGATTATGTAAAAATTTTGACATGGTTGAAATCTCCTTTGACCGAATACCAGAAGAACGGGCTCCAGGCCCTTTTCCAGTTCTATGATCGTGAGTTGAGATGCTTTGTATTCCCCGATTATTTGTTGATGCCTACATTGGAGGAGTATTCTAGCATCCTAGACATTCCTATTTTGAATCAAGTGCCTTTTCATGCCTCCATGGAGAGACCGACCGATGATCTGATCGCCAAAGCTCTTCATTTGGAGACATCTATGGTGTCCGCCAATGTTGCATACAAGGGTGCCGTGAAAGGCTTTCATTTGGGTTTTCTTCTACGGGAAGGTAATGCCAAAGTTTCCAAGAAAGATTGGAGGAGCTTCAATGCCATTCTAGCCTGCTGCATCAACGGGATGTGCTTATTTCCGAATGAGCCCAAATTTGTTGACATGAATTCCGTCTACGTTTTTATCCAACGGAACCCGGTTCTGACGTTGTTGCGAGACGTTTATCATTCTATACAATCCAGAAGTTTCAAGGGGAAAGGTGGAGTTGTAAACTGTTGTGCACCATTGTTATACCACTGTTTTGGGGGTTTTCTTCCTCGGAACGACGCTTTCGTCGACACTCAGCATACTATGAGGTGGGTTCCAAGATTGATGGGCCTCACATCTCACGATATTAGCTGGAGTCGACGTGAGGTGTCTAAGACCGAGAGCGAGAAGATTATCATTCGATGCAGAGACTTCCCTAATGTCCCTCTCATGGGTATAAGGGGAGGTATCAATTATAATCCGACTCTTTCTTTGAGACAATTGGGTTATGTTTTGATGGGACCTCCTGATGCGAGTTTTGTGCGGGAAACTCTATACTACGATGTGCCTGATGTTACCAGGATGATGATTAAAGTTGTTCAAGCGTGGAAAAGCATCCGTCTTGAAGAAGGACAATATTTTGGTAAGAAAGGTCCCACGGCCTATGCTTCTTACATCTAATGGATCAAAGACAAGAATAGAGATCGTCAATGGCCTTCTCTTACTGGAGCAGCGGCTTTTTATTCTCAAGAGTCAATTCCAGATGTTGTTTCTAAAGGAGATTATGAGTGAGTGCTTTCTCAAAATCGACTTTTGCTTGAAGAAAAGGAAACGTTAGCAGTGAACTGTCTTGTTGCAACTCAAACAAAGAACCAGTTGACTCATGAGCTCAAGTATTTTAAAGGAGAAGCGTCTGATTCAGCAAAGAAGAGGTCTAGAGTTGAAGATTCCTCCATTCCCATGGAAGAACATCGGAAGGTCGTCATCGGTTTGGAAAAGAAGTATCAGGCTCAGATTGAAGACTTGAGGAAGCAAATGCATAATCAAAAGTTGGCGTATGAATCCCGTATCCAAGAGAAGGAAGCTCAATTATTCCTTGCTGTCCAAGAGTTGGAGCGTCTCAAGACTCAAATGGGTGTGACAGATATGGGAGGATTTCCTATGTCTAATTTTTAGATTTATGCTTTGTGTAGAAATCACCATC
Source organism: Vicia sativa (assembly GCA_021764765.1). Classification (NCBI taxonomy): domain Eukaryota; kingdom Viridiplantae; phylum Streptophyta; class Magnoliopsida; order Fabales; family Fabaceae; genus Vicia; species Vicia sativa. The sequence goes on from CM038797.1 coordinate 16,061,966, forward strand.
AAGCTTGTTGATGGGATTACTTCTTTTTTCCTATGATTTGCAAACAATTGTTCGATTGCTTGTAAACTTCTATGATTTAATGATGATTAGCTTTTCAGTATCCATTATCTTGTTAAATCCTAAGACTCGAGCCAAAATGTTAAGATCCTGGAAATGTTCAAATATTCCATTACATGTATAACATGCATATCATTCATATATGTACATCACATGCATAACAGGTTATGTCCGGAGTTCTCATCCTCGGTGTCTGCTTTTATTTAGCAGAAAGATTACAAATTTCCACCATTACCTGACTCGGAGCAATGATAAGCATCAGATGGAGCAACTTCAAGTAGAAATGGCCGCGATGAAAGCGCAGATGGAGGCGCAAATGGCTCAATTCATGGAGGTTATCACTAATATGAATCAAGGACAACAAGAGCTGAGGGCTTTGGTGGAGAGGTCTCATCCAGAAGACGACCGTCACAATCCTTTTGATGATGCTTCAGTGGGTCAGCCACGGGTTGAACATGGGGCACGTAATGCTGATTTGGGTGTCAACGACCACCTTCGTGGTCCGAGTCTACATCTCAACGGTTGGTTTCCGCCTCCACCACCTACCCCGCCTCATGGGCCGTATTTCTTTGTTGATGGGATGCAAGGGCATCGTACTCGAGGTCGTCCTCATTCCCAAGACCCAAATTTTGATCAAAATGAAGAGGCTTATTCTGTAAATGGCAGTGAAGTAGATTTTTCGGCCGATGATCACAGATATCGTTTGCTTGAAGAGCGGTTGAAGGCTATTGAGGGTCATAAATTGTTAGGGCTGGATTTATCTGATTTGGGGTTGGCACCTAGAGTGAGACTTCCACCGAAGTTTAAGGTACCTGTGTTCGATAAGTACAACGGGGAAACATGTCCCAAAACTCATATCACTGCATATTTCTGCAAGATGGCGGTTTATACCGAAGATGAGAGGTTGCTCATGCACTTCTTTCAGGAGAGTTTGACCGGAGGATCACTAGAATGGTATATGCATCTGGAGAGAGGTCACATCAGGACATGGCGTGATCTCGTGAATGCTTTTCTTCAACAATACTAGTTCAACATTGATATGGCTGTGAATCGCACGCAGCTTTTGGGTTTGTCTCGGAAATTGGGGCAAACATTTAAAGAGTATGCTCAGAAGTGGAGAGAACTTGCTGCTAGAGTTCAACAACCCATGGTCGAGCGGGAAATGATTGATATGTTCACCAGTACTCTGTCTGGATATTACTATGTTGCGTGTAGTACTTCTGCAAGTTTTGCTGAGATGGTTCGTTATGGTGAACGGATCGAGAGTGGGCTGGAGTCTGGAAAAATCCAACAGTTTGAAGAAGGAAGTTCCTCCGGTGCTAAAAAGGCATACAACGGCTAACCCAAGAAGTAAAAGGGAGAATCCAGTGTTGTATATGTTGGTAGAAGCAAAGCTCAAGTCAATGCAGTGACTATATCCGCTTCTCAACCACAAACTCAGCAAGCACCTCGTCAGCAAAGTTAGAGGCAACAAGAGAATCATTTTCCCAGGAGGTTTGATGTCGTCCCTATGAGTTATGCAGATTTGTTTGCTCGTCTGAATGATCTGAAGCTGGTAGTGCCGAAGCCTGCCATTGCAACTCCTCCTCTGGATAAGCGGCACATAAATTATGACGTTAATGCCAGTTGTGAGTTTCACTCCGAAATGTTGGGGCATAGCATTGAAAACTGTTACGCATTCAAATGCAAAGTGAAAGACCTTATTGATTCAAAGACTATTGAATTAGAGGCTCGACCACAGGCTACAAGACCTAACGTCACCCAAAATACGATGCCGCGCCATGGGGCTATTCAAGCCGTGATGGAAGATGGGGAGGTCCTTAATCTGATAATGGATGCTATTTTGGTGAAGACACCGCTGCCTTTTGTCAAAGAGTACCTGATCAAGAGAGGGGTCTTTCCTGGTTGTGAAGTTGTTTGTGAAAGGTGTGAACACTGTTTGAATGGTTGTGCAAATCTGAAGGTTGGCATTCAGTGTTTGATTAATGATGGCCAGTTGCAAATTGATCGGATCAGAAAGGATAAGAAGGTTGAGACATGTGATGTATCAGTGATTACTATCCCTTATTCTCTGATCGTGATATCTGCACTAACAAAACCTGTTCCGTTGGCAATTACTAAACCCGGTCCATTGCCATATGAAAGTGACAAAGTTATGACATGGCATTATGGGTCGGATGTTTACTATCATGGTGTGAAATAGGAAGATGTCTCCTCCTCTGCTAAGAAGGATGACGTGTTGGACATTGCAAATGTTGATAACATTGCTGGAAGTGGTGGTATGACCCGAAGTGGGCGAGTTTTCTGTAATCCAGCAATACAACTCAATGCAGAACCTATTGCTAAAGCTAAGGGCAAGCAGCCCATGAAACAACCAAATTTGCAAAATGCTAATCTGGACCTAGAGAAGGATATAGAGGAGGTCATGAAGTTCATCCGTAGGAGCGAGTTCTGAGTGATTGATCAACTTGCTCAGACACCTGCAAAAATTTCCATTCTCTCTCTACTGCGAGATTCAAAAGTGCATAGAAATGCTTTGATGAAGTTGATGAGCACTGCTTTCGTACCGCAAGAGATATTTGTGGGGAAGTTTGAAAATATGTGTGCAAGCATATCAGCCAACAATATATTGGGGTTTACTTATTGTGATCTTCCTCCGGAGGGTCGGAACCATAATAAAGCGTTGCATATCTCTATGGAATGCTGGGGCACTACTTTGTCCCGGGTGTTGGTTGATACTGGTTCCTCTCTCAACGTGATTCCCAAATCAGCATTCATGAAGATTGACTATGGCGGTCTTGAACTCTGGCCTAGTGATCTAATTGTGAAAGCTTTTGATGGTTCTAGACGATCTATTTTGGGAGAAGTGGACCTCCCCATCAAGGTCGGCCCTCAGCTTTTCGTTACAACATTCTTTGTCATGGAAATTCAACCTGCCTATTGTTTCCTCTTGGGCCTTCCATGGATCCATAAAGCTGGAACGGTCACGTCCACTCTTCACCAGAAGCTGAAATACCCTGTTGAAGGGAAAACTATCATAGTTTGTGCTGAAGAAGAATACATAGTGAGCCACCTCACTTCCTTTCGATATGTTGAGGTTGATGGTGAGATTCATGAAACCCCGTTTCAAGGCTTCGAGATGGTGCACATGCTGAAGACCCCTCAGCAGGAGGAGGTTAAGAAAGACAAGCCGGAATCTTCCATGGAATCTTTGAGAGATGCAAAAGCCGTGGTCGAGGCCGGGCGCCCTGAAGGATGGGGCAGTGTGGTGGAGGTAGCACCCAAATTCAATAAGTTCGGGTTGGGCTTTGACCCTGTTCTGCGTCGTCAGATTCTAAAAGCACCCAACTTGGCTACTTCTATGAGGTTTTCTAGTGCCTGCATCAGTCCCGGAAAAGAAAACGCCGTGGATGATTCTGATAATGAGTTTGATGTTGACAAGTAGATATGCCCCAGTGTCCCTAGCATTGAGCTCAACAATTGGACCTCGGAAAACTGCGTCCCAGTTGTAATACGGTAAACTGACTTTGTAGGTTTTTGTATCGCAAATGTGCGGATAGCAAGAGTCACCACCGACTTTTCTTTTATCCAATTAAGGGAAGGTAAAAAGTATAGAAAAAGACCTTCGTTAGATTCTGAGTAAGGGAGAAGGTTATGAAAAGGGAAGGTATTAGCACCCCTTTCCATCCGTAGTTATCTACGGGCTCTTAGTTGCTTTTAGATCATCTTTTTAAAAGTGCTTTCTGTGTGTTTGAAAAATGTTTTGAAAAGGCATTTCGCTTTGACTTTGTAATGATTCATGTAGGAATGTATACAAAGTGTTCGGAAATGTTTCGTTTTGAAAGGAGTTTGAACTTTGAAAAAAAGTGTGAGGTGTGAAAAGTATTTTGATAGAGCAAGCAACTAAAAGTCTTATTACCTACTCAGAATTGGTCATTTTCGTGTTATTTTACGTTCCTTTAGAATAGCGCCATCCATGCCATTAGCTGGTAGGTAACTCCATTCGTTGGATGTAAGCAGGACATTCGAAAGGGACATCGGATGGTCATAGAAAGCAACTTGTAGGAAGTATCCTAGCACATTTGAAGGGACTATCATCATTTTTCGTAGGCGACAATCGAGGGTCAAGATCATGTATTCGGAGGCAACATCGCTGGTCTTATGATCTTTGTATCGAAGGGACTATGATGATTTGTTTTGAAGGCGACGGTGCTAGAATACCTCTACGTTCGAGGGACATGACCATTTGTATTCGTAAAGGCAACGAGAGAGAATTACCCTAAAGGGTGCATGTGTGAAGAGAGTGTGTCAAATTCAGATATTTTACCTTGAAAATTAGAGTGAGCTATTATTCAATTTTTATCTTGCCATACACGCCTAATTACTAACAGTTTATAGGATGCAGAAAGTAAAATGCGGAAATGTAAAGTGCGGAAAGATAAATCCTACGCTATTACATGGCTTTGGGGCATATACATAATTTAAACTTGCGGAAAATAAAAGTCCTAATTAAAACTATTACATCCCATGATCAATTACATTATTGATAAAAGAAAACGGTAAAAAGAAATCGTCCGAAACGGGATAACCTGCGAAAAGATAAGAAATCGGAAAATACGAAGAAATCGAATAAGAGTAAAATGTTAGTAAAAATGCAAATTTTTGAATGAGAAAAATATTTCATGCTGGAAATAACATTAATATGCTAAAATAATTTTTTGGGATTTTTTGGAGATAATTTAATAATTAAAAACTAATTAAAAGTGATTAAAATGCAAAAATTGAAATAAAATTAAATATGCATGCAAAATAATATTTTTTAATTTTATAAATTAAATAAACATTTTCTGAAAATAATGCAAAAAGAAAAATATTTTTTGGTATTTTTTAAATGCATGATAAAAATTATTGAAATAAATTAAAATGAATGCAAAATATTAAAAAAATAAGAAAATATGGAAAATAGAAAAATAGTTGAGTTTGTGAAAAAGAAAAACAAATCTGGTCCTGGCATGGTTCGAACAGGGGACCTGGAGGAGCATCTTGGAACAGGCAACGCCTTAACCACTGGGACACTTGGCATTTGGTGTTGGAGAAAACAAAATCAATTGTTTTTGAGTGATGACGCGTCCTGGATGTGAGTCAAACCGAGTCAGCACACGTGGGGTCCATTGACTTATGAACAAACGAATCAGAATGCGCCATCGTGCCACGCAATCCCTCGCCGGCCCAAGCGAAGTCAACGACGCCGGAGCCCTAGCTCTGGTCGTCTTCTCCGGCGATCTCAATCCCTGAACCTGCAAAACACAAGCAATAAACGAGAAAGGAAGACCTTGTCCCCCTAAATCGACCCTTCCGAGTCCAATGGTGATCTCAGTTTTTCCTGAAAGTGCCTATAGCTATCAGTTCGAAACTCAACAGTTCAAAAACCCTAACTATGGCCAATCCTTATTTTTACGTGCAAGCTTCAAAACGACGGCCCAGATCGATCACATGGAGTCTCATGAACACAATGAAAGCATTAGAATCAATGGAAACACGCAGAATAGTAAAATGCAAAATCAAGAAATATTTGAATATGTATGCATGTATATGGCTCGATTTAGCTTGCTTTGATCAATGATAAAGCTGCATTCTTACTCAATCTTACCCCCTGAGCACGTTTGGATGGTTGAAAGAGGCTGGAGAATAAAATTCGATTTTCACCAATTCTTGAAATTTTTTGACAAAGTTTTGTTTGTTGTAAGGGCTAGGGTTTCGTGTCCTTTGTGCTACAGCTTGCTGGCCTTTTATAGAGTGATTTGAGAGAGGAAAAACAAGGCAAAAAGATTTGATCTTGAATGCATTCAATGATTTTCAAATAAAATCAAATTTTTGAAAGAAATTTGATTTTCTCTTAAATGGATGATCATGCACGAAATTGGCAAGTTGTATGGGCTTCCTTGGACCTCAAGTTTGATCAAAATCCAATCCTCTTGAAAAAATATCTTATTTTCATATTTTATATAATTTAATTTTGAATTAAATGGTTTAAAATCCAAAAATAAATTAATAAAATATAAAATTGCCATGGCCAAGCATTTATGGGTCAAAATAATGTCATGAACAAGTTTGGATTAAAAGATTATAGGCCCATTTGGAAAGATTTGCATTTTGACCAAAATCTCCTTTTGTGCAATTGTCCAAAATTGCCCAACTTCTGAATAGTGCATCTTGCTCATTTTTCCACATTTTTTAGTGTTCTTGGACTTTTTGGAAAGCCCTAAGAGTCCTCTAACCAACCTATTTGGTTTCATCTCAATTGGAGTTTCCATGCTCAATATATCTTCAAAACAAAAAGTTGACTTTTTGTTGACTTTGAAAAGGACCTGTAATGTTTTGATCCATACCTTTCAAATGAAGCATTTTTTGAACATTCTTGTGAGACATGAAGTTGTAGAGAATTGAATTTCCTTCAAAATGAGCTTTGGTGGGAAGATTTCTGAGAAAGTATGAAGAAGTTATGATCAGTCAAAGTTGGGTTGACTTTTCCTCAAGAAACCCTAATTTGGAAAGTTGACTTTTGAGCAAATCTTGAGTTTTCTTGATGAATCATGATCAACCCTTGATCAAATGATGAATGTAACTTCAAAATGAGGATGTTGACCAAAAATCATGAAGTTTGACTGTATGTTGACCACAGTTGACTTTTTGTCCAATCTGCGATTTTCAACCATCGAGCAATTATGCGAAGAAACTTGACTTGTGAGGCTTGAAACTTGACATGGAGAATCTTTGAAACATATGAGGAGGCATGATGACCATTGGAGATGTTGGAAGTCCATCTGGATCTGAGAATTGCCAAACCCTAGTTTGGGTTGATTGTCTAGGAGAGAGTTTGTATGGTCAACCCTTGAGGAATCCTTGAGTATGGATGTATGGAATGTCTTGAGAAGTATGAGGGCAAATTTTGGGGTATAATGACTTGCCTGTTCAATTTTCTTGTCTTTGGAAGGGTTAGATTGGCATGTTAGCCTTTGTGACACGGAGGTAGAAGATGATTGAACACTCGAGTACACACAATTTGCACTGTTGGTGATGATCTGGGAATGGGCTTATAGATGCCATTTGGAGAAGTTGGAGACTTCGCTGGGGAATGATTTGTATGCTAGACTCGAGATTGTTGTATGGATAGGAGAACTGATGGGGATGGGCTTAAGATGCCATCTGGAAAGATTGATGCTGGGGAGTGAGCCATACGCTGGGCTCTGTAGGCGTTCTGGAAGTGAAAGGAGCATGGAGATGGGCTTAAGATGCCATCCGGAGGGAGTCGTACGTTAGACTTCGTGCTCATCTTTGAATGAAGTTATTGGTTTGTATTGGTTTTTTAACCAAATATGCAGCATTCTAAAGGTGGAGAATTGTTGACAAGTGATCGGAGATGGGCTTAAGATGCCATCGAAACGGCGAGTCGTCGCTAGACTCGATGTCGTTGATAATAAGAGAGTCGAATAGATCTTGTCTTTGATTACTACGAGGGGTAGTAGGCGGCAAAGTGTGGGCAGCTTCCTGTTGTGCATCGGTGTTGGTCACTACACATTATCGGAGGATAACGGTGATCGTTCGGATAGGGTTTCCGTCGGCGGGTATTAATCACGGATCCGTTGTCGAGAGGACAACGAGGGTGGTCGTTCGAGATAGTTTTCCGTGCGGATTGGTCTTAATCATGGACCCGGTTGTCGGAGGACAACAGGCGGTCTTCGAGATAGTTTTCCGTTTGGATTGGGTCTTAATCACGGACTGTTGTCGGAGGACAACCGGGCGATCTTCGAATAGTTTTCCGTGCGGATTCGGTCTTAATCTGGACGGTTGTCGGAGGACAACTAGGGTGGTCTTCGAGATAGTTTTCCGTGCGGATTCGGGTCTTAATCTGGACGATTGTCGGAGGACAACTAGGGTGGTCTTTCAGATAGCTTTCCCGTCTGGATTCGGGTCTTAATCCTGGACCTGTTTACGTTAGAAGTGACTTTCACCTGTTTTGGAGAAAACAAGAGAAAATTTTGATAGAATATTTGTTAGTCTTATGCAGAGTATGATGCATGACGATGCGTATGAATGACATATGCACAAGTTATGACTTTTATGAATAATGTATGAATGATAGATGTTGTGGTATTTCAAAACATATCCATCTTGAAGAAGATGCGGATGTTCTGCTTGGAGATTTCTGACTTCTGTTTGAGGATGGAAACCCTGAGAAGAAAGATAACCTCGATTCCTCCGGTGCACTATCTGGCCAAGTCTTGAGCCCAGATATCGTTGAGGACGGTAGAGATATGATGTCGAGGATCTTGTGTGGAGACCCCGTTGGGGAGAATCTTGGAGGTACTCTACCGGGGATTTTGGCGTGTAAATCTTACTGGAGAGTATTTGGTAGTCGCTGGGAGACCGGGATAGAAGGATCTGGAGCCCTTTGTAATCTCTGACTGGGGAACAAAAGGGGTAGGTTTCCTCCGATGCACTATCTGACCAAGTTTCAGGTCTGGTCGCTGCTGCTGGAGAAAAGGGGAATTGTCAAGAGATATCTTGTTGAGGATAAATACCTCGGTTGGGGATGAAATGTTATTGCTCGAAGATGAGTGCAATTCGGTTAAGTTGAGTGGAATCACTGCTTGGGGACCGATGCGTACTCCACTGGGGAATATTTGTAATGAGTGACATCTCTGTGGGGGATCATGCTCTACGGGGAAAATGTTGGTGACTTTCGCCGTCATCTCGATTCCTGGAGTCTGTAGTAATTACTTTTGCATGTTCACCTTTCGCATGTTTGTGAATAGATTTTTATTGTCAGATGCATATAATCATTCAAAACAAACATTGGACTTTATGCAAACAACAACAGTGGAAATTGTAAAGAGGAAGAACTTGTATTTATTTGAAATGTGGCGTATGGCCAAGTGGTTTGTACACAAGAAAAGTAAAAAAGCTATGCGGAAACAATCTCGTTAGGTTCCAACTATGCTAATACTCATATATTTCAACTATCTCATCTCCTTGTTGTCAGTGGAAAGTGAGTAAATTGATCTTCGCCATTTGAATCTTGAACACTGATAGTAGTCTGGAAGAAGGTGATCTGGACGAGACATAGTCGTACGCTTAAATCCCTAACTTTTGCCTAGACCGCCCTTCGGGTTTTGATCTCTGGGATACCCTTTTTAAACCGCCTTTTCGGGTTTTCGACTTGCGGGTGTACATGTTTTGTATATATCCTTAATTTTTGCCGAACCCTTTTGGTTCTCCGGGATGCCCTTATTTTTCCTAGGTCGATCGACCTAGCGGGTCTCTTTGTAGTATTTTTGACTATGTCTGCGTTCACGGGGTGTGGAAGTCTTCACCATCCATGGTGCTAAGTATCATAGCTCTGGGAAAATCTTCTTGACTAGCGGTCCCTCGTAAGTGGGAGTCCACTTGCCCTGGGATCACCTTGTGGAAGAATGATGCGCTTGACTACTAGATCACCGACTTGGTAGACTCCTTGACCTTCTTGTTAAATGCTCGATCATTCGTTTCGATAGATCATCCATGGCGGATGGGCGATCGCTTCTCATCAATCAAGTTAATCGGTCAAGCGATGCGGACCCAATCATCTTCGCCTAACTCTGCGTCTGGAGGACTACGGTTGAGGTATCCCGAACCTCGATGGGTGGGCTGCTTCCATACCATATACAAGAGAGAAGGGGGTTGCCCCTGTTGATGTCCGTATTGTAGTGCGATAACCAAGAAGAGCAAATGGTAACATCTCATGCCAATATTTGCAAGTCACTGTCATCTTCTGTATAATCTTCTTAATGTTCTTGTTGGCGGCTTCCACTGGGCCATTCATCTTAGGACGATAAGGAGAAGAATTGTGATGCTTGATCTTTAGCGCATGCGAGTTCGGTGATCATCTTGTTGTTAAGATTGGAGCCATTTTGATCTGATTGTAACCGGAGAAACCATACATGAAGGAGAAAACCTTATGCTGAGCGATGTTGTCAACCAGAACATCAATATGAGGCAGTGGGAAATCGTCTTTCGGACTCGCTTTGTTCAAATCTCTGTAATCCACACACATTCGTACCTTGCCATCCTTCTTAGGTCACCACATATACAACCTTTGTGGATAGGAAATGTGACTAAGAAACCGGCGTTGAGGCTGTAACCGTCTTTGATTTTCTCGACATCTCGGGGCCGCATCTGACAGACCTTTTGTTTCAGGGAAAACCTTCTTTCGTTGGTAGTCGGTGTACCACAATATCAATGTCTAACCACAGCATGTCTTCGTATGACCAAGCAAAACCTCAATATAGTCTTGTAGCATCGAACCAATCTTTCCTTAACCATTCTCAAGACCGCTCCTATCTTGATCTCTCTTACATCTTCATCGATTACCCAAATTCACAACCTCAACTTGCTCTTAGTGTTGTATAACTCGCTCTTCTTCTTTGTGCGATCGACAAGTTCTCCGGCACTTCACAATCTTCCTCACTTCGTCTTGGCTTGGTAGATCGGATTATCGAAGTCATATTTAGCAATAGCATTTGTTATCAACGAGATTCGGAGTGATTACTGCGATGTATCACGTGGGTGTGTGTAATAAACACATAGCTTTTGAAGGGTGATAAAGTAAAGAAAACAACAATTGAATGCAAAAGTCCAACGATTTTATTGAATGAAAATATTCAAATGACAGATAATAACCCTCACAAACGAGCCATGATGCCCCGGGCAAGGCACTAGGCTTTAGAGTTTATTGTTCGAAACATAGAAAATACGAAAAGCAAACAAAAACAAGAGCAATTACTCCTGTCTAAAGGAGATTGGTATGACGTCTTCAGTCTTCCAATTGCTGAGCCCATGATCTGAAGTTGGGAAGATCCACTTGCTGATGTCGAAGTCGTTGTCGTCGTCTTCTATAGCATGAACTCCACCCTGGCTGATGCGGAAAGGAAGCTGGCCGGCAAGTTCGCGGTGTATCATCTTCTGACCCTTGATGGTGAAGCCTAAACCAGTCTTGTCAGATTTGTAAGGAAGATCAGGGAGATGACCCCAAATAGCACTACCTTCTTCAATAGCAACTTGAGCATCCTTCAGTGATGCCATCCTAGGCGGAACTTGTGTAACTTCAGGAGTGACAGGAGAGTCAGCAGGTATGACTCTGGGCATTGTTTCAAAAGCTTGACAGGGAGTCTCGAAGAATTCACCTTCCATCTCAAGGTATCGGACATTGTAGATGATGACCAGTATTCCTCTTCACCACATCTGTAACAACCTTCCCTTTCACGGGTACTTGACTTCTTATGCAAGGTAAAATATGGCCGCCCATGTATCAAGGCGTCCAGTAGGCAAGAGTAGGTGGACGGATGTCCATGACAAAAGTGGAGTCAAATGTCTCGGAACCGACTTTATGAGTGAGTTCTCAAAACTTCGCTTAGAACCATCAAAAGCTCTCACAATTATATCCTTTGGGTCTCGGAACCAACCCGATATCAAGTCGATCAAAGCGGTCTTGATGGGATATTGAGGCGAACGGTATCAGCAAAACATGAGATAATGTAGCCTTGCATTCAACGGAGATGTGAAAGGCTTTGTTGTGTTTCTTTCGTGAGTCAAATCCATCGAAGCCTAGGCCATTGTTGGCGGCCAGGCTAGCAATACAAACTTAGTGGTGATAGTAGTGTCTTGCGGTACATGAGCATTCTTGAAACTTCACAAGGCATTAGCATGAGCCTCGGAGCACAAGCGAGCAAGCATGGAGATCTTGGACGAATGTCCCTAGCATTCCACAACATTGTAGTCACTCTTCTTGATAATCTTGATTTCCTCCATTTTCGTTTGGAGGTGTCTTGATAACTTCCTTTGGTACTTGCTGGCGGGATGAGTCCTTGGTTCTTTCCTCTAGCTTGGGAATGGGTTGAATAAATTGGAATGCAAAATTGAGTCATGATGTCTTTGGAGGAGAGATATCGGAGAAAACCCTTCGGTTGGTCACCTTACTTGATCCGGTGATGTTGTCAATGTTAGGAATGGCGGCTTTGTAAGATCTTCAATGGTCGGTCTTGCGCGCCATGATAGTAAACATCGGCTCCATAATTCCAAGGAATAGCCTTGTCGAGAATATGGAACTGGTCTTGGAGAAGTAATCTTGAGAGGTGCCACTCTAGGCACGAGGATCGCGAGAGGAAATCCTTATAGTGTTAACATCGGCATAGTCTTACGGAAATCGTCACCCCATTCGGTTGCCTTAACATCTTCAATAGGAATCTTGAAGCTTTCAGGAACAGTGTATTTCACCATGTAATCATACTTACCACTTGGCTGCCCCAAGGTATCCCACACAGATGGTGCGGCTTCATTCACATCTTCGATCTTCAACTTAGACATATCTTCACAGCTTACGCACGGTGGTTTCGGGAATAGTATCTCACGGTTGTCCATCATGCCGAACCGTCTTCTCAACCAAGCACAACCATCGGTGCGGATGGGCACCAACGACAATTCTCTGGGCATCACGGATTGACCGCTTGTAGCAAATTCTTCTGCAATCATCAAAGGAATGGTCAGTCATTTATGTTGAAAACATAAGTATCGTCTCCAACGACATTGGAACTCTTGTCATGGTTAGGCATAGGCGCGTTGATCACATTTGGAGTCTCGGGAGGTCAAACTCAATGCTTGGCTTCATCATATCTTGAATTTTGTTCTTCAAGGCCCAACAATCAATACTATGTAAGGGGCTATTGGAATGGTAAGCACACTTAGCATTAGGATTGTATCTCGGAGAGAAGTGTTGATGTTTTGAGGAGGATCCTCAAGGTTATCACTCTGCTTTCAACATGTGTTGCAAGGCTTGCGACAATGGTATGTTGATCTTAAATAGCTGTCTTCGTGCGCGTTACGCTCTGCGTGTTGTCTCGTGTTGTCTTGATGTAGGATTGGAGATCACAGCCCCCACAGTTGAGCATGGTGGGTCTTGGCTCCTTTACGACCATACACAACATTGGCTTCTTTCTTACCAAAGATCTCTTGTGACATTAGAAGATGACTCGAATCTTCCCACTCTTGATACCGCTTAATCGCTGCTTTGTCAATATCGCTCGGTGAATCCGTGAAGAGTTTCAATCGAGATGATTGAAGAATGGGCCTATCGGTTTTCCATAAACATATCAACCAACTCGCTATTGGACAAGGGTGGGCGTGTACGGTGAAGCGACTTTGTAGGATTTTGTATCAAATGTGCGGATAGCAAGAGTCGCCACCGACTTTTATTTTATCAATTAAGGGAAGGTAAAAGTAGAGAAAAAGACCTTCGTTAGATTAGTAAAGAGAAGGTTATGAAAAGGGAAGGTATTAGCACCCTTTCCATCCATGATTTATTCTGGCTCTTAGTGCTCTTAGATAACTTTAAAAATTGCTTTATGTGTGTTTGACAAAGATGTTTTAGAAAAGTCATTTCGCTTTGAATTTGTAATGACTCATGTAAGTGTATACAAAGTGTTGAAATGTTTTGTTTTTGAAAATAATTTGAACTTTGAAAAAGAGTGTGGTGTGAAAAGCATTTGATAGGCGAGCAACTAAGAGACTTATTTACCCACTCGAATTGGTGGTTTATTGTACTTCTACATTCCTTTAGAATAGCGCTAGCCATACCATTAGTTAGTAGGTAGCTCCATTCGTTGGATGTAAGCGGGACATTCGAATGGACATCGGATGGTCATAGAAGGCAACTTGTAGGAAGTATCCTAGCATATTCGAAGGGACTATCATCATTTTGTGGCGACAATCGGTCAATATCATGTATTCGGAGGCGACATCGTGGGTCTTATGATCTTTGTATCGAAGGGACTATGATGATTTGTTTGTGAAACAGCGGTGCTAGGATACCTCTACGTTCGAGGACATGACCATTTGAATTCGTAAAGGCGAGGCGAATTACCTAAGGGTGCATGTGTGAAGAAGTGTGTTGATTTGAATATGTTATCTTGAAGTTAGTGAGCTATATTCATTATTAGTCTTGCTATACCGCCTAATTACTAGCAATTGATAAAGTGCGGAAAGTAAAAATGCGGAATGTAAGCGGAAATGTAAAGGTGCGGAAAGATAAACCTACGCTATTACAAGGCTTTAGGCGAGATACATAATTTACAATGGAAAATAAAGTCCTAAATTAAACTATTACAACCCATGAGCAATTACATTATTGGAAAAATAGAATGATAAAATGATAAAGAAAATCGTCGAATCGGATCAACTTTGTACAAAAAGAAGAAATCGGAAAATACAATATGAATCGAACAAGAGAAAAAATGTTAGAAAAATGCAAGTTTAATATGGGAAAATTACTACATCTGGAAATAAGATAAATAAGCTAAAATAATTTTTTGGGATTTTTTAGATGCATTTTAGTAATTAGAAACTAATTTACAATGATTTAAATGCTAAAATAAAAATAAAATAAATATGCATGCAAAAAGATATTTTTAAACTTATTAAATTAAATAAAGGTTTTATGAAAATAATGCAAAAGAATAAAATATTTTGGTAATTTTTAATGCGAACAAAAATTATGAAAACAATTAAAATATAATGCAAAAATATTAGAAAATAAGAAAAATATGAAAAGTTTGTAAACTTGTAAAAATACTGCCATGGTGGGAATCGAGCAGGACACCAACTTCAAACCTTGAAAACCAGTAGCTTTGACCAAGCCGAGCTAGCACGTTCTCTTGTTTGGAAGCGAGCAATTGAAAATAACAGCGTCGCTCCATGGCTTCGTCATGGCAAGCTTTGTCTTCAACCTTTTGAATTTTTGAACATAAGCGTCGGCCTCGGTCTTGACGCTATAGCCTTTACCACGGATTATTTCGTAGCTACATCCTAGAAATCAAAAGTCCAAAAATCATAATATAAATTTGTTATGGGGACCCGGATCGATTGCTTTCAACCTCACAATTCGAATATGGCTTCGGTTTTGTAATTTTCACAGATAAATCGATCCCAATTCGAACTCGAGAAAACCTAGCAATGGCGATTACGATTACGGTACTTAAATCAAATCGATTTATCACGAAACATTCTAAACATCAACACAAACAAGAATATGCAATCAAAATGTATTTACAATGCGTGAATCATGGAAATCGAGTTTTGATAAAAGTGATGCAAACTGTGATTGTTCTTTCGTGATTCTTGATGGATTTATGATCTGTAAGGGTCTGGAATGAATCAATGGACCTCTAGGAAGTGATTGGCAGGCTTAGAATTGGTGGAATCGAAACAAAAACAAGACTGCAAGTGTCATGTAACCACGGTTTTTCTTGAGTTAGGTTAGGGTTTCCAAGGCAATTTTTTCGTTTTTTTGCAATTGGTATGCATCAAGTATATATGCTGGATGGATTTGGGATTGATTTGGGAAAGAATTGCTCAATATTCAATGGAAATCAATTTTGATTTTTGTCCAAAATCAAATTTTCAAAATTTGATTAATTCTCAATCCAATCTTGCCAAATTTGATTTAATTTCGAAAATTGCTGGCATTGGTGAGTTACTTGAGTCCCAAGAAAAGCATAAAATCAATCTTTCAATTAATTTTGATTTTATAATTTATTTTAAAATTTAATTTGTATTTAAATGAATAAATTCAAAATTAAATAGAAAAATAAATCAAAAATTCATGGCATTGGGCTTGGATATTCCTAATTGTATGAGGAATAAGTTAGGATGAAGAAAAAGTAGGCCCATTTGCAAAAGATTTGATTTTTTGAAGTATCTCTCTTTGTGCATTCTTTCAAAATTGCTTAATTTGTGAATGGTGTATCTTGCTCAATTTTCCACATTTTTTAGTGTTCTTGGACTTTTTAGAAATCTCTAAGAGTCCTCTAAACAATGTCTTTGGTCTCATCTCAATTGGAGTTACCATGCTCAATATATATTCAAAACAAAAAGTTGACTTTTTGTTGACTTTGAAAATGACCTGTAATGTTTTGAGCTATACCTCCCAAATGAAGCATTTTTGGACATTCTTGTGAGACATGAAGTTGTAGAAATTGAATTTCCTTCAAAATGAGCTTTGGTGGGAAAATTTAAAGAAAGTATGAGAAAGTTATGATCGGTCAAAGTTGGTGACTTTTCACCTAGAAACCCTAATTTAGAAAGTTTGACTTTTGAGCAAATCTTGAGTTTTCTTGATGAATCATGATCAACCCTTGATCAAATGATGAATGTAACTTCAAAATGAGGATGTTGACCAAAAATTATGAAGTTTGTTGTATGTTGACCACGTTGACTTTTGTCCAATTGATTTTCAACCATCGAGCAATTGCACGAGGAAACATGACTTGTGAGGCTTGAAACTTGACATGGAGAATCTTTGAAGCATATGAGGAGGCATGAAGACCATTGGAGATGTTGGAAATCCATCTTGACTTGAGAGATACCAAACCTAGTTTGGGTTGATTGTCTAGGAGAGAGTTTGTCGATCAACTCTTGAGGAATCCTTGAGCATAGATGTATGAAATCTTTTGAGAAGATGGAGGGAAAATTTTGGGGTATGCAGCTGCCTGTTCAATCTTCTTGTCTTGGAAGGTTAGATTGACACGCTTGTCTTTCGTGACACAGAGGTAGAAGATGATTGAACACTAAATACAAAATTTGCACTCATTGGTGGATGATGGGGAATGGGCTTCGGATGCCATTTGGAGAAGTTGGAGACTTATTTGAGGGGAGCGTCGCTAGACTCGAGGTTGTTAATAGGAGGGCGGAGATGGGCTTAAGATGCCATCTGGAAAGGTCGATCGGGGAGTGAGTCGTATGTTAGACTCTATAGATGTTTTGGAAGGAGAGGAGATGGGCTTAAGATGCCATCAGGAGAAGTCGTACGTTAGACTTACGTGTTCATTTTGAATGAAGTTATTAGTGCATATTGATTTTTAACCATATATGCGGCATTACGAAAGTGAAGAAATGTTGACAAGTAGTGGAGATGGGCTTAAGATGCCTTCAAAACAAGCCGAGTAAATGCGCTAGACTACTGTAGTTCTTTGTTGATAATAAGGAATCAAAATAAATTTTCGTCTTGATTACTACGAGGGAGATTGTAGTTGGAAAAAAATGTGGATAGCTTCCACTGTTGTGCATGGTGTTGATCCATTGCACATTATCGGAGGATAACGAGAGGTGGTCTTCGGATAGTTTTCCGTCGGTTCGGGGCTTAATCACAGACCGATCGTCGGGAGGACAACCAAGGCGGTCTTCGGATAGTTTTCCGTCGGTTGGGGCTTAATCTGGACTGTTTGCGTCGAAGTGACTATTACATTTTGGAAAACAAGAGGAACTTTGATAGAATATTGGTTAGTTTTATGCAAAGTATGATGCATGATGGTGTATATGAATGACATATGCATAAATTATGACTTTATGAGTAATGTATGAATGTTGATGTTGTGATATTTCAAAACATATCCATCTTGAAGAAGATGCGGATGTTGAAGATTTCGACTCACCTTGGGGAATTGAGTAGGTGAGATCCCGCTTTTGAAGGAGAAGAAAGATATCTGGATTCCTCGATGCACTATCGACCAAGTCTTGGGCCAGATATTATTGAGGAAGGTAGAGATTGAGAAACTCGTTGTTGGAGATCTCATGGACCTATTGAGGAGAGTCAGGGAGGCGATCTATTGGGATTAGAGGTAGATCTCATTTGGAGAATATTTGATGGTTCTTTGAGACCGGGTTAGAAGAGTCGGAGCCGTTGTAATCTCCATTGGGAATAAAGGTGTATGTTTCCTCAGCACTTTCTCGACCAAGTCTTGTGTCGGATACGGCTGGAGGGAGAAGGGAGGATTGAGAAATATCCGGGATGAATATCTTAGAGGGATGAGGTGTTCGCTTGGGCGGCGTATACTCATTTGGGGAAGGCGTGTTGTGGTGACACCTGGGGATCATGCTACGTGGGGAACTGTATTGGTGACTTTCGTCGTCGTCCAACTCCTAGAGTCTGTAGTAAGTACTTTTGCATATTCACTTTTCGTATGTTTGCGATTAGATTTTATTGTCAAATGCATATAATCATTCAAAGTGGACGTTGGACTTATTACAAGCGACAACGATGAAAATTGTAAAGAGAAAGAACCGCATTTATTTCAATATGGCGTATGGCCAAGTAGTTTGTACACAAGAAAGGTAAAAGCTATGCGGAAACAATCTCGTTAAGTTCCAACCATGCTAGTACTCATATATTTCAACTATCTCATCTCCTTGCTATCGTGAAAGTGAGTAGTGATCTTAGCCATTTGAATCTTGAATCGATGGTAGTGCAGAGCGGGTGATCTGGAAGAGACATAGTGCGCTTAAATCTAACTTTTGCCTAGACCGCCCTTCGGGTTTTGATCTGGGATACCCTTTTTGCCCAAACCTTTTCGGGTTTCGACTTGCCGGTGTACATGTTTTGTATATATCCTTAACTTTTGCCGAACCTTTTTGGTTCGAGGATCTCCTTATTTTTGCCTAGGCGATCGACCTAGCGGGTCTCTTTTATCGTATTTTTTGACTATATCTGCGTTCACGAGGGTGGAAGTCTTAGCCATCCATGGTGCTAAGTATCATAGCTCCGGAAAAATCATCTTGACTACAAATGGTCCCTCGTGGGTGAGTCCATTTGCCCTTAGGATCACCTTGTGGAAGAATGATGCGCTTGACTACTAGGTCACCGACTTGGTAGACTCGTTGCTTGACCTTCTTGTTAAATGCTCGATCATTCGTTTCGATAAATCATCCATGGCGGATGGATCGATCGTTTCTCATCGATCAAGTTAATCTGGTCAAGGCGATGACAATCGTCTTCACCTAACTCTGCGTCTTGGAGGACTACGGTTGAGGGTATCCCGAACCTCGATGGGTAAGGCGGCTTCCATACGTATACAAGAGGAGGGGTTGCCCAGTGGATGTCGTCTTTGTGGTCGATAACCATGAAGAGAAAATGGTAACATCTCATGCCAATCTTTGTAAGTCACATCATCTTATGATCTTCTTAATGTTCTTGTTGGCGGCCAACTGCGCCATTCATCTTAGCCGATATGGAGAAGAATTGTGATGCTTGATCTTGAAATGCGTGCGAGTTCGGTGATCATTTATTGTTGAGATTGGAGCCATTATCGTGATAATCCTTTCGGGAGTGCCATCAAGCGAGATAAGATTATGTTTGATGAATCGAGCCACAACATTCTTGGTAATGAGATGCATACGGTGCCTACCCACTTGGTGAAGTAATCTATTGCCACAAGGATGAAACGATGTCCATTGGAAGCCGTGGGCTTGATTTCTCAATCATGTCAATTCCCACATTGCAAAAGGCCAAGGAAGTTAAAACATTGGTCTTTGGAGTGCGTGTAATTTGTCGGTCGTCGGCATTTGTGACAAGATCGGTAGCGGTGACAATCGACTTCCATGGTGGACCAATAGTAACAGTTCAAAATCTTCTTAGCCATGGTGTGTCCTTTGGTGGGTACCAAATTAAGCCTTGTGTAACTCTTCCATGATCGCATTGCGGTTTTACGGTCTACACAGCGGAGTAAGCACAAGTCGTGATTGCGCTTGTATAGTACCAGGGTTTCTCTTCTGCGTCGAGCTCACAACAATATGCTGGTTCGTTAAACTTCTCAATGATGATCTGGGGAGCCTCGTTGTCCCACTAACCTTGAACATAGGCGACATAGTAGCCAATCGTCATAGTGATTCTCTTCTCGTGGAATATGATCAAAGTAATCTCTTGAGTAGGGGATCAAACTCGAGAACATGCTCTCGATACGGAATGAGATTCGGATGCCGTATCCACTCGCCTTTATCGTTGATCACTAAAGTTGAGTCTCCATACACTTGTAAGAACTTGATTCTTAAGTCAATAGCGACTTTGATACCCATGATGCACGCTTCATATTCGACCATGTTGTTAGTGCAAGCGAAACATAATCTGGCGGTGAAAGGAGTATGTCCGCTGTAGGGGATGTAATGATGGCGCCAATGCCATTGCCAAGTGCGTTTGAGGCTCCATCAAAGACCATGGTCCATCGGGATCCTTATTCGAGTCCTTAGTAAAGGCACGGCTCTTCGTCTGTAACTAGTAAAACATCTTCATGCGGAAATTGAGCGCATAGGCGATAGTCATCTCACGGCTTGATGAGCCAAATGATCGCTACTACACTTCCTTTGATCGCTTTACGAGAAGTGTCTTTGGATGTCATATTCGGAAGATCATTTGCCATCTTGCTATTCTTCGGAGGGGGTTTCTCAAAGATGTATTTATCGGATCCATCTTGAAATCAACAAGGTAGTGTGAGTCAACATATCTTGTCTTAGTCGTGACAGCCCAAAGCGTTGCAAGTTTTCTCAAGTGCGGTATCTTGTTTCACGATCGGTAAACTTTTGCTAAGGTAGTATATTGCATGCTCTTTTCGACCGGACTCGTCATGTTGCCCCGACACACACCATTGAGTTCTCTAACATCAAGTACATGATAAGAGGTCTTCCTTGGTGGCATCGGGATAGGAGGATTACTGGGTACTCCTTGATTTTGTCAAAAGCGATATGGCAATCGTCGTTCCATTCCACTACTTGATCTTTCTTAAGTAACTTGAAGATTGGCTCACAAGTAGTTAAATGTGCAATGAATCGGCAATGTAGTTCAATCGACCAAGAAACCTCGACTTCTTTCTCGTGCGGGCTGGCATCTCTTGAATAGGTTTAACCTTGGCGGGTCAACCTCAATACCTTTACCATGACAACAAACCTAGGAGTTTTCGGATCGACTCCAAAGGTGCACTTGTTAGGATTAAGTCTGCTGTGCTTCTTTCATCGAGCAGTTTACGCAAATGATCGAGATGTTCTTCTTACGTCTGTGATCTAGCTATCATGTAAATCGGCGTAGACCTCTATCTCGTGATGAATCATGTCATGGAATAGTGTCACCATATGCGATAAGTGGCGCTGCGTTCTTGATCCGAGCAGCATAACCTTGTAGAAAAGTGCCTTTGTGTAACAAAAGTAGTCTTCTCCATGTCTTGAGAGCCATTTTGATCGGTTATGCGGAAACCATCCATGAAGGAAAACCTTATCTTTGGCGGTGTTGTCAACGAACATCAATATGAGGAAGTGGGAAATCGTCTTTCGGACTCGCTTTATTCGATCTCGGTAATCCACACATTCGTACCTTACCATCCTTCTTGAGCACGGGCACCACATTTGCAACCCTTGTGGATAAGTAATTGACTAAGAATCTGCATTGAGCGCTTCACCCGACTTTGATTTTCTCGACATCTCGGGACGCATCGACGAACATACATTTCCTTTAGGAAAACCTTCTTTTGTCGGCAGTCGGTGTACCACAATATCAATGTCAAACCGGGCATGTCTTATGACCAAGCAAAAACCTCAATATAGTCGTAGCATACGAACCAATCTTTCTTTAACACTTGTTCTCAAGACCCGCTCCTATCTTGATCTCTTTTACATCTTCGTCGGTTACCCAAATTCCACAACCTCAACTTGCTCTTCGGTGGTTGTATAACTTCGCTCTTCTGTTGTAGCAATCGGCAAGTTCTCTGGCACTTCACAATCTTCCTCACTTTCGTCTTGGCTTGGTAGATCGGATTATCGAAGTCATATTTAGCACTAGCATATTTGTTATTAACGAGATTCGGAGTGATTACGATGTATCACGTGGGTGTGTGTAAGAAACACATAGCTTTTGAAGGGGTGATAAAGTAAAGAAAGAAAACAAACAATTGAATGCAAAAGTCCAAATTTATTGAATGAAAATCATAAGCGAGATAATAACCCTCATAAGCGAGCCATGATGCCGGGCAAGGCACTAGGCTTTCAAAGTTTATTGTTCAAAACATAAAGAAATCGAAAAGCAAAACAAAACAAAACAATTACTCGACTAAAGGAGATTGGTATAGCGTCTTGATCTTCCAATTCTTGAGCCCATGATGCGAGTTGGAAGATCCACTTGCGATGTCGAAACCGTTGTCTTGTCTTCTATAGCATGGATTCCACTGCGGTGTGGAAAGGAGTTGGCGAAACACGTTCGCGTATCATCTTCGTCCCTTGATGGTGAAGCCTAAACGGTCTTATCGGTTGAAAGGAAGATCGAGGCCGACCCCAAGCAGTACTACCTCCTTCAACGCTTGAGAATCTTTCAATGAGGCCATCCTAAGCGAAACTTTAGCATCTTCGGGGTAGTGGAGAATCAGCGGTATGACTGGGAATTGTTTCAAAAGCAGCGGGGAGTCTCGAAGAATTCACCCTCCATCTGAGATGGAATATGAATGACCATACCACCTTTGTAACAACCTTCTCACGGGTATTTCGGTTTGATGTAAGGTAGAGTAATACTTGCCCCGTGTATCGAGGTCCAAGTAGGCAAGTGGTGACCCAGATGTCCATGACAAATGTGAGTCAAAAGTAAGAACCGACTTTGACGGTAGGCTCTCCGTCTTGTTAAGCAGAACCATCAAAAGCTCTCACGATAATGTCCTTGGGTCTCGGGAACCAACCCTTGACATCAAGTCGATCAAAAGCGGTCTTGGAAGGATATTGAGGCGAACGGTATCCACTAAAACATGAGACAATGTAGTGACCTTGCATTCCATGAGAGATGTGCAAGGCTTTGTTGTGTTTCTTCGGCGAAGTCAAATCGACATCGGAGAAGCCTAGCGTTGTTGGCAGGGCTAGAAATACAAACTTCATGGTCGGTGGTAGTGTCTTGCGATGCGTGGCATTCTTGAAGCAAAGCATGAGCCTCGAGCACAAGGCGAGCAAGCATGGATATCTTGAATGATCATCCCAATTGTTCCACAACATTGTAATCACTCTTCTTAATGATCTTGAAATTTCCTCCATTTCTTGTTTGGAGGTGTCTTGATAACTTCCTTTGGTATACGGTTGGCGGGGATGTTTGGTTCCTTCCTCTAGGCCGGGATATTGGTTGAGTAGGCGAAAGCAGCTGAGTCATGAGTGTCTTTTGGAGAGATCTGCTGGAGAATACCCTTCGGTTACGGTCACCTTCTTGGATCGGTGATGTTGTCGATGTCGAATAGAAGCTCCAGTTGTAAGATCTTCAATGGTCGAGAGGGTCTTGCTTGACCAGTGATAGTAAACAGGCTCCATAGTTCAAGGGATAGCCTTGTCGGAGGAATATGGGCGGTCTTGGAGAAGTAATGATGAGAGGTGCTACTCTGGGCAGGGATCGGCGGAGGAAATTCTTATTGTGTTAACATCGGCATAATCTTACGGGAAATCGTCACCCCGTCGGTCGCCTTAACATCTTCAATAGGAATCTTGTAACTATCGGGGCGTTGTACTTCACCATGTAATCATATTTTCCTTGGCTACCCAAGGTATCCCACAGTGGTGTGGTTCATATCTTGATCTTGACTTAGACATATCTTACTTACGCACGGTGGTTTGAAATAGTATCTCACGGTTATCCATCATGCGAACACGTCTTCTCGACCAAGCACATCCATCAAGTGCGGATGGGCACCAACGACAATCTCTGGGCATCTGGATTGACACCGGCCTGCAGCAAGTTCCTCTTAGTCATCGGAGGGATGGTCAAGTCATCTATGTTGAAAATATAAGTGTCCGTCTGTGACGTTGGAACTCTTGTCATGATTAGGCATAGGCGCGTTGATCACATTGGTCTCAACGGAGGATCAAACTCAATGCTTAGATTCAATCATATCTTGAATCTTGTTCTTGAGCCCAACAATTGTCGGTGTATGTGTTGGAATGGTAAGCACACTTAGGATTGTGCCGGAGGAAGTGTTGACATTACGAGGAGGATCCTCAGGTTATCGACTCTGCGTTTAACATGTGTTGCAAGGCTTGCGACAAAGGCATGTTGATCTTTATAGCTGTCTTCGTGGCGCGTTACGGCTCTACAGCGTTGTCTTGAGGTTGTCTTGATGTAGGATTGGAGATAGCGCCCCCGGTTGAGCCGCGGTCGGTGGCTCGGCACCCCGACCATACAGGTTGGCTTCCTTCTTACCCAAAAGATCTCTTGCGTTTGAAGATGACTCTCCCACTCTTGATGCCGACCAATGCGCTGCGTCAATATCATTTCGGTGAATCAGGATGAATTTCGGATGATTGAAAATGGGCTGTCGGTGTTCCCATAAACATATCAACCAACTCCCTATTGGACAAAGGGTGGTTGAACTACTGCTGCTAGATCTCTCCATTTACGAGCATACTCCTTGAACTTCTCGTCGACCCATAGACATGCTTTGTAGTTGCATGCAGTGGGTGTCAATTGACATTGTACTCATATTTCACAGAAAGCATCGGCCAAGTCACTCCAAGATACGGATACGGTCATTCTCTAGTGATAATACCATTCAGCGGGTTAGGACAAACTCTCTTGAAAATAGTGCATCCACAACTTTACATCATCGTGTGAGGATTGATCTTACGGACATAGGACTTCAAATGCGACTTTGGGCAAGACATGCCATCATACTTAGCAAAGTTGGAACTTTGAACTTGGGGGCGGAATCACAAGCCGGGAACAAGACTCGGATCATCAAAGTTCAGCCGGACATCTTGAGTTTTCCATTGAGACGATCTTCAAGTTGCTTGTACTTGTCATCTTCCTCAGTCATGTCTTTTGGGGCTCATCTGGTGCCTTCGTCCTCACCCTTGTTACTCTTTCGTCTTCCTTCTTGTTTCCTTGAGAGCTCAAAATTCGACCCCAGGACCACCTTTGGATTTCTTGCGCCCTGTTGAGAGACCAACAACCTTCTTCTTTTGTTGATGAGCTTCTTGGGTCTGGCCTTGGACCAATTGGTGAACATCTGTTTGGCTGAGCATGAGCTTGGAGATCTTTGTGATCTGTTCAAGAGCCATTTACGCTAAAATAAATAGCGAGCAAATGAAAACCAATCTCCAATGTACAGTGATGCAATGTTATGCTATGCTATCGATGTTTATCTGAATGCAATGCAATGTTTTCAAGGACCTTAGAGATTTAAATTTGTTAAACAAGCAATGAACAAGCATTTATTAGTACTCTCTTTATTATTCTTCTTTTCTTTTTAAGTACAAGAGATAGTTCAAAGCAATAAAGAAAACATAAACATCCTAAAGCTCTAAGTCTCCATGGGCGCACTCTTGGTGCCGATGTAGCGTTGATGTTTAGCTCCTCGTGGTAACTTAGTCGACTCTAGCACTTTCTTCTCGCTTATGTTGAGCTTCAAAGGTATCCTCTCTTCAAATTGAATCCGGGGATCTCTTTAGTCTTCAAAATCAGTAGGTATATCGGGATGACATCATAGTCGTCACCTATAGCAATAGGTTCCATATAGCTTTACGTGAATGGCATCATGAGGTTTAGCTCAGCTCTCACCCATTTGAGAGTAAGGTTCCCAGAATGGAGTTGGTGCCCCAAAGTCTTAGTATCGATCTTCTTTACCATGCCCAAGCATGTATGAACCTTAAATCGGTGATGCAGGAGATTGATTGTAATGAACACATTATCTTGGAAAGCATATCATGTGGACCATCTCTTGAGCAAAACCAATTTAGAGCTAGAGAAGGGTTGTAAGTAATACCTCCTTATACCAAAAGTGGTACATTAGAGAATTCTCCACGCTTCGATGAAGGTGAAGTCCTTTTGAGAGAAAAGATTCCAACGGATATCGGAATGAGAAAGTGACATCCCTTTGAGACCATCTCAACCTTTTATTCTTCAATGATGGAGGAAGGTCGAAATAAACCACCTTAAGAAATGTGATATACAACATAGAGAGTTCCTTGTATTGGTAGTAAAGGTGTGGAAGAATGTAGGATGTCTCCAAGTAAAGTAGAGCCTTTGGATTACGGTGAAACAACTTGA